>PVKZ01000453.1:600000-825520 GCA_004027375.1 Macroglossus sobrinus | reverse complement strand
ACAGAGACACACACACACACACACACACACACACACACAGTTCACCTCAATACCAGAAAGACTCTGGGAAACCAAGAGGTTCATTAGCATTTGATGAGAAGTGAAGGCTGGGATTTAGAAAGGCTGGAGTAACAACCAAACTGGGAATGTCAGGACATTTTTGATCAAGGTGAAAAGTACTACCCAAGGTTTTAGGTAAATTGTATTTCTGCATTTCTTCTTTTTTTTTTTTCCATTTAAAAAATGTCACATAGGAAATTTACGAATGCATTCTAATTACAAAAGGTTAAATCTTAAGATAGAGAATCCAGCAGCCCTTATATCTCACCTCTCGCCTTCTAGTTCCTCTCAATACTCCCTTCCTCAGAGACCAGGGGTATAACTGTCTGGTGACGGGCTTTTACAGACATAGGTTCATATACACATGTATCCTTATTTCTTCAAAAGCGGCTTCTTACCATGCATATCATCCTGAAACTGTGTGATTTTTTTCCTCCCTTAAATATAAGACTTATCACTGTTTCCCTAAGAATTCAAATAGGTAGGTCTGCCTTATTCTGCATAATGACCTGTAATATGAATGATCATGAATTAATTAACCATTAGACTAGTGAGAGATATTTAGGTTGTTTTTAGTTTTCATCATTACAAATAATTCAAAGTGAATGTCCCTGCATAGATAATTTTGTGCACAGACTTAGGTGCGTCTGCAGGATGAATGTTATAGATATAATGGCGCAGGGTTGAATTTTACGCTCTTTTAAAATTTTAACAGATATGGTCAAATTGCCCTCCGAAAGGGAGGCTAGCAATATGAACCAGTCAGCGCCATAGGCAGCTAGAGCCCTCGTTCACTAATACTTCCTTTTAACAGCTAGTATTTTGTTCCCTAATCGCGGACTCCTCTCTCCCTGCTGCACACGGCAGGGCGCTTCCCAGTCCAGCCGTGGGCCGGAGAGGAGAGATTTCATCTTGAGGCCTACACGGAGGTGAGGGAACCTCCAACGAAAGAGGCCGGTGTGACTGCAGGATGCAAAGTAATGGTGGAAGGAGTCCAAACCCAGGAGGACTTCCGGGGAGAGGTGTCCCAGTAAGGAATTCTCTGAGAGAGCAAAGAAGAGCTTCATTTAGGAAAGAGACAGCTCGACATCTGCTGACTCCGCAGGGACTTCACTTTTAACCATCTGCCAGGTCTGCACATCCAAAGAAACCTCTCAGGCACACGAGGACCACGCCAGCTCCTCATCTCTCCTCTCCCCGCCTGCTCCACCTCCTGCTCCCACCTTCATGAGAGCAGAATCAAGGGTTGGGGCTGAGTGAGCAGCAGAGCAGAGAGCAGCAGGGCTGGACCACTGCCTCCCCTGCACTGCCCCCAGCCGTGCACGCCGGGGGGGGGGGGGGGGGGGGGGGGGGGGGGGGGGGGGGGGGGGGGGGCGGGGGTAGGGGATTGGGGGGGGTGTGGGGAGAAGGTCAGAGCTACATGAAATACAGAAAATTCAGACACTTGATATTTACAAGACATTGGAGAGTCAAATTACCGAATTGAGACTGTGTTTTACATAAACATGAGCGGAAGGCCCCCTCATCTGAGAGCTGGCAGGCAAGAAATCAGGGGTTTGCCCAAAACTTCATTCATTCAGACGTGGTCCTCCCCCTCTGCATGGTGTATAAGGCACGAGTCTCAGTCTTAGCTGCGCTTAGTGCCATTGGGGAAGCTTTCAAAAATCCCAGGGCCCAGGCTATGTCCAAGACCAAAGAAATTAGAATACCTGAGGCTGAGGCCCAGGCGTCAGAATCTTTTAAGCGCCCCTTGTGGTTTCAGTGTGCAGACAGACAGTGAGGGACAAAAATAAAGTGGCACGTGGATCGTCCTTAGGAGACTGGAAACCCGTCAGGTGTTAACCCCAGGTAATCCTTGAACTTGTTCAGGAACTGATGGACAAACTACGGATTTAGAAGTTAATTTTAAACTTTTAAAATATTTATGTCACTTGTTACTTAATTCTACAAAAGATACTCTTAATATCTATCTATCTATCTATCTATCTATCTATCTATCTATCTATCTATCTATGAATAAGAGCTTATTATAGACTAGAATCTAAACTGTGTTCAGTATCGAAAGGCTATCTACCCAAGTTGTTAAATTTAAAACATGTCTGAGGATTTTATAAATAGGCTGTAATGGAATGAGTTATCTATCAATTATGTTTACAATGAGACATACCCTAATTTACCCATCTATATCCAGCTTGATAAAAATTTGAATACCGCTGGGCTTCAGGAGCGTTGTGGAAAGTTTGGGTTGGGTTTGGCTTCCTTTCTTCAATACTACAAAGAAGAATCTTGGAGAAAATTGCAGCTTGGCAGAAAAGGCAAGAGCCTCACTTAAGATTTTTTTTTTTTTCCCATACAAATCTTCTCCCTCACAGTGTTTACTGATTCCCAAGGCGAGTATTTGGACTGAGTGTATCAGAATTACTTTGGGAGCCTGTAAAAATACTGATTTCCTGGCCTCACCCCAGACCTCCAGAGCCAGCCTTTTTGGGGTGAAGCCCAGGCAGCAATATCGTAACAAAGGCTCCCAGGTAGTGATGGGACCCAGCCACGTTCGGGCAGCATTGGCAAATGCCAGCGGGTAGTGAGACCTTAGGTTCAGTATAAAACCTACAGTGCGGAGAGACAAGTTCTCAATTAGGGAACAAACCACTGGCTGTTGAAAAGAAGTATTAGTGACCTTGGGCTGTGTGTTTGCAGAGCTAGCTAGCTGCCCGTCGGGCCTTCTGAAAGTGTCCTTGGTGACTATTTTAAATCATTTTAGGAGCCTTTGAGAGGCTTCATGTATTTTCAGTGGGATGGGGTGGGGGTCACATGGAGAATTTTCATAGAAATTTTCTTTATCTGCTTGTGTGCTGAAATGATTGATTGGTGAATTAGGACAGAGGAAGGATCATGATCTCTTGCTGGGCTCGGCCATTTTATGGGGCATGAACTCCCTTCGTGTCTTTCATGACCTTTCATCATCAATCTCACAATCTTTCTCTTTGATGTAGTACCGGGAAAGAGAAATAGGGTTCGAGGCCAGGCAGTATTAAAAATAGTTCTGGGGCTGCCGCCCACTCGCTGTGTGACTTTAGTCAAGTTCCATAACCTCTCTGGGCATCAGTGAATTCATCCATCAAGGGAGGTTAACTCCTGCTGGTTTTGGGAGGACCAAATGACTTAACACATTTAAATGTGCATTCAACCGACTACGTTCTATAAATCAGCATTCCTGGCTCCTGGGATATAGCTGATGTTCACTGGACGACAGTCAGAGATTAAAGAAATGGCCCAGTCAGTAAGTTTCATGAGATCTCAGATCTATAAGAAGTGCTGAAGTATTTCTGGAAATGTTCTAAAATAGAGGACCTTGTTACCAGAAGTCATCTCACGGAGGATTTTATGTGGTTGGGAAAAATTCTTTCGTGAGCTGCCCAGAATGGGAGCGGAGTGGAGAAGCGTGGGCGTTAACGAGTGAGACCTCACATTCTTCTCTGCCTGAGACAGCCTCGGCCCATGCCTGTTGTAACAGCACCCCGTTTTACTCTCAGAAGTGTCCCAGGTTGGAGATGAATCACATGGTCATGCCATAGTAGTGTTCAGTGGTCCCTGGACGGTGTCTTGGGGGTGAGTGTTATCTGTAGTGCTTTGGTGGCCCCAAGCAGAGGTTGGAAGCCCAGGGCTGGCGCGGAACTGCTTGGGTACTCGAGGGGCTGAGCATCGCCCCAGCACCTTTCTCCACTTATCACTCAGTCTTTCTTCTAAATACACATTGAACAAAGCAGTAGTTTGAAGACGTGCTGATGGGCCCAGGGCTCGGACCAGCCCCAAGGGCACCATGGATGCTTTACAGCCTCAGTGATACGGTGGGAGAATCATTTATCAGGAAGAGAAATGGGCCACCTTAGTCCTCATTACCATTTTACCTGTGTCTGACTCATGGTTCTCAGTCACGTGTCCCTGCTGTCATTGGGCATGCCTCTCATAGGCTGCTGCTGACTTCTGGTCCGCCGGATGCCGGAAGTGAGAGCACCAGATTTGGTAATTGCGTTTAAAATAAAGGCAAGCCCTGAGTGATTACCCAGGGGAGTCTTCTGA
The DNA here is from genome assembly GCA_004027375.1 of Macroglossus sobrinus. NCBI lineage: Eukaryota > Metazoa > Chordata > Mammalia > Chiroptera > Pteropodidae > Macroglossus > Macroglossus sobrinus. Next base: position 821,380 of record PVKZ01000453.1, on the reverse strand, counting down.
GCGCCCTAGTGAATACATTTTGAGACCTCTTTTAGTCGTTGTACTCCTTTTCTTATTTTAAGATGTCCCAGCTACTTGAGGCCCCTGGGTGAATGTGGTGTAGCTACGTCGGTGAGGTGCAGCTATGGTTTAAAGTTTCACTGTGTTCTGCCGGAGAACCAGGGTCATGGCCACGTGACCTCTCCTGCCTTTCTGTGCTCATTCCCTTGATAATCTCTTCTGGGCTCACGAATTTCATGTCATCTCCATGTGAATGACTCTCAAAAGTGGGGGCCTCTTTCCAGAATGCCAGATTGGTTTGTACAGATGCATATTTGACATTTCCGCCTTGGTGTCTTAACGAATGTTCCAAAATCAGACTCTTTGTCTTCCCCTGGATGTGTTCTTCCTGAAGCCCTCTTTGTCTCGTTACCCGGGGATTCCTTTCTTCCAGTTGTATGGGCAAAACTGGTCTTAGCGTTATTTTTTGGCTTCTCTCTCCCATGCTATGTTCACTACGTTATCCAGTTCTATCTATTCCACCTTCAGAATATGCCCACAGTTTACTGACCTCGTGTCATCCCCATTGCTGCCGCGTTAGTCTAAGCCAGGTTCACGTCTCATCTACATACATTATTTCAGTAGTCTCCTGAGACTTTTTTTCTCTTCACTCTTATGGTTGATTGTAGCTGAGAAATCTTGTTAAAAATGACTCAGATCATGTCACTTTTTTTTCCCCACTCAAAATCCTCCAGTGGTTTCACTCAGTCAAAGTAAAAGCCACAGCTCTTCCAATGCCCTAAAAGACTCTACGTGACCTCGCCCCATCCCCTCCCCACCTGCCCATCTGCCTCGTAAGAGCATCAATCCAGAGACTGTCCCTCCCTGGCTCTGTTGGCTCCATCACCTCCTTGCTGATCAGAAAATACGAACACGAGCTTCGATGAGCTGCCTCCCACCAGGAAAGTGCCCTCCCTGGTCGTCCTCCTCGCTCCTTCCTCTGTCCAGGGTGCTCCTCCTCGGGATGTCCGCTCGGCTCATTTCCTTCGCCTTTGTGCCCCTTCTTGAATGGTTCCTTCTCAGGGAGGCGCTGGCCTCCTCTCAAGCTGTATCAACGTCTCTTACTCGTCTTCCCCTTCCTTGCTCGTTGTTCCTCTCAACACTGATCATCGTTTGACACAGTTTACATTTTAGTTATTTTTATTTTATTTTATTTTTTAATAAAATGCCTTTGTTTCTCAACGTACATGTAAGCTCTGAGGACAGTGATGTCTCTGTTCTTCAGTCTGGGTAACTGCTAACAATTATCAGTCTAGAAAAGTATCTGCCACATAGTAGTTCCTCAAATATATTTGCTGACAAAATGAATGAACAAGTGCATGAAATGAGTGAACGAATCCTGTTGACGTCAGAGGAGATTTAGTGAGCAAGGGATCCATAGCGGGACTTAGTGACGAACTTCCTAAGTGATATATTTTTCTGTTCACTATGTTTCCCCCTACTTAGAATTATATTAAACTAAAGGATCTTCAAGTGTTCTGCTAGCTAGCCCAGCTTTTCTCCCTGGGTAGGCTCAGGGCCCTTTCTAGAACAGCATTAATGTATGTCTTATCCATGTTTTAATGTAAGAAGTAGCAGAGTGAACATAAAAAGAAACTTTTGTGTGTACTGGCCCTCTTTGGCATACAAACATGAGGTAGGTTGAGCCAAGAGTGTAAAACTCCTTTTGCCGTGTTCATGTCTAGTAAAATCTCTGTTTCTCCTAGGTTCGCAGAACTATCAGAAGGGAGTGATGGACTAGATAGGATAAGGACCTCAAGGACTTTTTGGAATGGAAGGGACTGAGTCTCTAACCTAGAAGTCAGCAAACAAATTTTTTAAAGTGCTGGATGGTAAATATTTAGGACTTGCTGGCCAAATGGTCTCTGTCATAATACCTCAAGAGATAACTTTGATGTTATAACGCCAAAGCAGATACAAACAATATTTCAGAGAATGAGCATGTCTATGCTCCAATAAGACTTTATTTATGGACACTGAAATTTGAAATTCATATAATTTTCATCTGTCATGACATATTCTTTATTTGAGATCTACCTATCTATATATGTATTTTAACCATCATATTTAGCTCGTGGGTCACGTGGAAGCAGATAGTAGCATCTAGTTTGTCAATCATTGCTCTAATCCTTGATTCCCAAGATAGAAGATAGTCCAGGGTTTCACTGGTTGATGAAGGGCCTTGTTCCACACACAGGAAGTGATGTCATGCTCTGAGAAACTGGCCAATGTCCACGTGTGAGAGGGAACAGTAACCTGGGGTCCAGGTGTGGGGCAGCTTTATGGGCTATGCAGGGTTTGGCAGGACTGGTGTGAGCACAACATTAGATGCCCACCCTGTGGGTTGTGTACAGCTGGTGATCAGAAGGCAGTGGCCTGATCAGGACTGCCAGTGTCTCTTTGTGCTGGGCACTTGGAAGATGAACTAACCACTCTTGAATTCGGTAGGCTCCTCCAATCTTTGTGCAATTTGGGATAGGGCTAGGGAGACTTCTCCAGAAGGAGTTATGGGGCTTCCTGCTCATGTAGTTATGTACTGTCAAGACAACCCTGTTGGTAACCCAAGTTGGTGAAGAGAGCCATACCTCTAATTCTTAACTCATTTCTTTCTAGTCCCCAGAGTTCCATAGCAGGTACCACCCAAGAGCTTAGTAAGAACTTAGTGAATTGAAGTTTATAGATACATAAATGGCCCATTCCTTGGTCAATGTTTTTTTAAGAATTTCTGAGATCAAAAGGAAAGAGACGAGTGTGCATTTGACCTACCATGTTCAGGCATGGTGCTGCGGGTCATCACATGTTATCTGCGTTCGTCCTCCTCAGAAGGTAGCTATCTTTATTTACAGGTGATAATTAACCTGTCTGATGTCTTGCAGCTAAAAAGTGGTAAGGTCCATTTTTGAAGCCAGTCCTCTCTGGCTTCACACCCCCATCACATTGCAGTAGATGACCGTCACACATTCTTCGTGTGATGAAGGAGGAAAAGTGTGTTTGATGTGCTGGTATGGATCCTTTTCGAGCCCCCTTGCTGTCATTAGAACTCAAAAATCCATCTCTCTTATGTCTGGCTATTCTTCTGCTCATACGATTACATAATTAGTTTGTAATATATTAGTTTGAAGGCTTTGATAAGATACTGTAAAATATAACATGAACAAGTCCGATCCCATCTGATCTTGGAAGCTAAGCAGTGTTGGGCCTGGTTAGTACTTGGATGGGAGACCACCTAGGAAGACCAGGTGCTGTAGGCGTTAAAAAAAAAAAAAAAAGGGATTGTAAAATGACAAGGTCCTTGCAATCTGTGAGGTCAACCACGGGTTGTCTCACCTAAAAAATAAAAAAATAAAAATAAATTAAAATATAATTTATGTTCTTTTACGAGGGTGAATTTCATCTTCCTAGCCAGCGCCAGCCTGAAATTTCTCTCAGAGCATTAAAGGTTCAGGTTTGGGATATGCTTGGACGACTTTGTCCCCAGCGTCGCTTAAACACCTTTCCTTTATGTTCAAACACTTGAAAGCACATAATATCTCTCATCTCCTTTTTCATAAATAAATCACTCTCAGTATCTTCAGCTGTTGCTCACAGGCAGGACCGCTCACCCTTAGGCCTCTCCTGGTTTCCTTCTCTCGTTCTCTCTCTTCTTCACTGTCCCATCTTACCATGGTTCCTTGGCCAGGGAGAAGGCGGTACACAGTATGTTGAATCGGCCATATAATGGCAGATGCGCTGATTGTGTCTTCCTTTTGGAACTGGAGAGAAGATGCTGTCTAAGATGGGTGGCCGGGCTCTACCCTTGAGATCCTGGAACACAGCAGCATCAGGTGCAGCATACTGAGACAGTTTTCAGGCCGTCGACCTGGACTGGTCCATGCTGAACACTTGATGTTCTACCTTCTACTCAGATAAGATATTCAGGTAAGATCCACCCAAACCAAGTAGAGTATCAAGCAATGCTAGAGGGATATTTCAGCATATACTGGAGAACCACTGTAGGATTTTTCGAGAGCATTAGAATCACACGCTTTCAAGAGAACTCTGAATATTTTTGTGCGGTTATGTAAGACAAATGACAAAGGAAACACCGTGGGTTGAGATATCAATTTCTGATTCCTCCTTACGAAAAGATGGTGCTAACACCTCCTTCCACAGTATGGCTAAGGACCTACTTTTTTGCTGGTGTGAATCCTTGCAATATTTCACACTGTTCTTGTTGCACATGATATGGTTTTACTTTAGGGACCTTATAACTACACATGGATAGTTTAAGGTTCTGGCTGTTCATTTCATCCTTTCTCTTGCAACTGTTTTCACTTCCCAGAGACCTTTGGAACCAGGCGATCCTTTGACCTTTTGCTCTAGTTGAACGTAACCCTCACCAGTTCTTCCGCGGAACTCTGGGCAAACACAAAGTATATGAAGCTGTGCACGGGTACCTGTGTACCCAAGAGGGGCATTAACTTTCGGCCTGGAAGGGACCTTGCTGCGGATGTTACTAATACCCCACACATGTTCAAATGGCAGGCCGTCCACACCTACCCAAGGAAACAGAGAGACAAAACTGGAAAATATCTCAAGAAATGGTAGGATTCTAATGAAAAGGCAATTAAAGCAGACAGATGGCCGGCACACACTTCTAACTTTCTTTAGATTACTTAGAGGAGTTATTTTTATAGCATGTGAAGGCAATGCCTGACAGCAGGTGTTAGTCACCATCATTTAGAGTGTGTCTAATAGAGCCTTAGGTAGGGAAGCAGGAATATTGGCATTTTATTTTGTCATTTTCCTATTAAGATGTCAAACATACTTCTAACAGCATTTTTAATGATTTCAGGGGCCAGTTTATCAGCTCTGATCTCTGAGTTGCTAACACATTCACTCAGATTAGAGCCTCCTTTCCACGTCTTTATAAACCAAGTATTTCAAGGGAAGAATATAGATATTATTCTTTTCAAATTATAAAATTGAAGTGAAATACAGGTCTTGTTTACTCTTTGTTGCAAGGAATAGAAATGAGATGAAATCACCTAATTACAAATCCAGGGATCTCGTCCCAGCCATGCCCCTGAAATAGCAGTGAGAGCCAGATAAAGTCAGTTCAGTTTTCTTGGGATATTATGTCCCATTGGGAAAGGGCATCTAAGCAGTGAGGGAGGGACGAGCACTCAGTGGGAGAACATATGGGAAGAGTTTTGTAAAGTTCTGACAGTTTTGCCAGATAGCATATGACCCTTTATGCTATCAAGTACCACACGGAAGACTGGCAGAAAGTTTATGTAAAGAATCAAGAAATGAATGGAATGAAGAGTCAGAAAGGGGAACACAAAGGCAGAAAAGTATTTGGAGTTATAATTGGAGGGGTTTTAAGGGAGAATTTGTTTCTCCCAAAATACAAGCACTCAACGAGTATAAAATACTCAGAGTCACTGAGGGAAAGAGGACAACAGGGTCACGGAGGGTTAATTTAGGAACAAAAACCCCAGGATAAGTCCTCAGGGACAAATTAAGAAGTTCCCACTTGAGATTTATGGGGTTGGAGAGCTCATTGCAAAATGAGTTGGATGACTGACTCAAAACATATTTTTGTGGTTCTTCTTCTACCAATTATGGAGCTTTAGGAATAGAATGGGTTTTGAAATAAGTATCTAGGAGGAAATACAGAGCTTTTCTTGGCTTAATTTTGGCCAACTGCCCTAAGCATTTCGTTGTATACCTCTGTGTGTACCAATCACTGAGAAAAGAAATTATTGTTTGAAAAATATAATCTCTATTTAAGGAGATAGTATACATTTCTAAGTTAAATGTTGGTGAAAAATAAAATGAGTAGGAAATGTTTTCAAATTATATACTTAAATGCACATATCACGTATTTCTGATAAAATATTGTGATTTTCAATTTAATAAGTAATTGTGAATATCTACTGTGAATACTAATCTGAGTACTAAGCACAGGACTCCAGGTATTTACTGAAGCAAAACGCTGAAAATTGTAGGAGTATTCTAAAAATAGGCCCCATATCTCATTATTGTGGTACATCACACTTACTCTTTTATAAGCTCAAGATGGTCTCAGTATGCCGAATTTTGCAATCAGAACAATTTTCCACCTTCACCGTCATGTATTAATGTTCCCACCTAAATATTTTGGTCTTTCTTTAGACATCTCACTGAGTAACACTTGAGCAATTCATTGATGTATTTTATGCAGAAGAGATAACAGAATATAAAGATTAGGGCATGAAATTTATCTTTAGCACTGATGACTTCTTCATTGTGGTCATGCCACGATAATATTGAGTACTGTTTGAGGACAATGAACAAATTAGTAATTAGAGTACATTAGAGTTAGAGGGAGCTGAGCTCATGTACCTTAAATACATTATCTTACAGGCTCAGGTTCACTCAGTAAGAACTTATTGACTCTGTGTCAGCACTGGGCTGGCTACTGGGATTCAAACACGGGAAAATGTAGGCTCAAATAGGTCCTGATGTGACCTTGACCCACTCTCCACTCTCTCTACTCTGCTCTATATTGTTGTATGCCCACCTTTAGAGACATTAGAAAGATAAGATTCCTAGTCTTCTGGCTTTAGTTGAGCTTGGCCAATGGGAACACTGCCCAGAGATCAGAGAGTAGGGAGGAGAGTGAGGTCAGGGTATTTACCCTTCTGGTTCCTTCCCTTCAGGATTGTTTTGAGCTGGCTGTATCCTTAGGCTGCCAGGGAGCCCTCTCCACACAATGCTCCCTCTCTGGTTTCTGATAAGTGCTCTCTCTCTCTGCTCCTCAGGCTAGCAGTGTGGAGGCACCACACAGTTATAAAACCCCGGTTCTACATCATCCCTTGTGGTTTTCCGTTACTCTGCCCACATCTTTGTAAATGGTTCTTTAATTAAACTCTCCTTAAGTGGCCCATTTTTATCATACCATCTATTTTCTGTTGGGACCATGATGGATATATAACCTACAGAACGGCTTTCTGTTTATTTTATTTATGATGCGCTGGGAGGTGTTTGTAAACCAGATTTTATTTAAGGTTTACAAAGTTCTGATTATTGATGAAACTTAGCCATTTTTAAGCCCTTGACAGGTGAGAGGATCACAGCAGGAACCAAATGGCAGAGTCGATATGGTGGCATTGGAAGTCTGCATTCAGTTTGCTCGAGTTCGTATTAAAATAAATGGTGGCTCAGTTGTATTCTTTGAGTCTAAATTCCATTGGGTGGATTTCTGTTTGGTGACAGACACCTTTTTCTGTCTACTATAAAAGTTACAGTAAAGGCAAGTCTTTGGGTTTGGATTGAATTGTTAATGAGTTTGGTTGGCAGGGTTGGTGTAGACCTATGAATAAGGGGTGCCTTCCAAGGTCTGAGGAGGCCTTGGGTTCTTGTATCCCTACCCACAATAATCTAACCAGGGGCTTTTGGCTAAAAATCCTTCATTGTAAAATCCATTCTTGAGTTTAAAACTTTTGATTCTTATTCAAATCATACTCTTGTTGAGGTTAATAACATACTAAACTATTGGCAATTAAAAGTGACCCTAGGCAAGGGTGTTTTGGATCTTTCTGAGAAAATTTTGATTTGAGAACAGAGAGAGATCTGAAGGGTTTGGATCCTGGAATTGGCGTATAAGTGAGAGAGGAGGACAGTGGGAGCAAAGAGAAGACCCTTTCCTGTGGGGAAAAAGTGTATTATCAATTTCCCAGACTTAGGAATAAGATATGGTTTAAGTAAAACTGAGAAAACAGTTTCTCAATTATAGAGCTGGGTACAAGAGAGGCCAATAGTGAAAACAATGAAAAGCACTTAGGGCAAAGTGCCCCATTTCATTGGTCCCAGGTTTTGACATTATACACAAATATATATATTATAAATAAATAAATAAATAAATAAATAAATAAATAAATAAATAAATATATATATATATATAAATATATATATATATATATATATATATATATATATATATATCTTAGTGAATAGGACTCAGTGAAGAATTAATAATAGTATTTATTGACTACTTATCATATGCTAGGCAGTGCTCTAAGTATTTTACATTTGTTAACTCATTTGATCCCATTCCATGAGGAAGATGCTATTATTGGTTCCCGTGTTAGTTTCTGAGGGCTGTCATAGCAAAGCATCAGCAATCAGGTTGCTTAGACTACAGAAATGTATCATCTCACAGCTGGAAGTCTAAAACCAAGGTGTCAGCAAGGTTGGTTCCTGCCGAGGGCTATGACAGAGACTGTTTTCTATGATTCTTTCCTAGTTTCTGGCAGTCTTAGACATTTCTTAACTTTTAGATGGCCTTTCTCTATGTCATACAGTCTTCCCTTTGTACGTGTCTACCTACGTGTCCAAATTTCCCATTTTTATAAGGACACTATTCCTACTGATCAGGACCCATCTCATGTTAACTAGATCATCTGCAAAGACCCTATTTCACAGGTACTGGAGGAAGGGACTTTACCATCTATTTGGGGGGCATAATTCAACCCATAACACTACTCATATTAAAGATGAAGAAACAGAGGCACAGAGAAGTCAAGTAAGTTGTCCACCATCACTGAGACAGTGAGCACTATAATCATCATGCTATACTGCCTTGCATAAAGGCAGTCCAGGTATAGAAAGGCTGGAGTATATGGAAGTCTCATGAAAAGTACGGCAGAGAAAGCCAAGGTGCACCATGCAGTAACCCTGAGACAGCACAGGACATGACTACGAGGCAGCATCATAGCCGATGGCCGTTTCCTGAGGTCAAAGACCCCGTTATGGCCCCGGCCTTGTCTCCCTTCCCACAGCATCTCACATAAAGCTCTGCCCACCTGGTTCCTCCTGTTCCCTCCGTAAGCACTGCCGCTGACTGACATGCTCTTGAGAGGTTTGGGTCTGAGTGCTGCTACAGAAAGATCAAAGAAGAGACGGTGCACTTCATCAACTTCAGATTTTTATCCTCTAAGTCTGTGTAACTATGTGGTAACGAGTAACGATTAATCCTCACCCTTCATCTGAATTCTAGGACATTTTCGGAATAATGCTCCATCAATCTTCCAAGCAGCTTTTAACACAGACAGGAAAATGAACATGTTTTCTGTGACTCATAAACAATATAAATGTACTTAATAAACCTGATTTTATAGAGATTAGGACGATGATTCCTCATCCGGAGAGAAGTGAGTTCTCGTTGGGGCAGATACTTGCTGAGTCAAAAGCCATTTACTGATGCAAGAATGTCCGTGGGTCTGTCTGATACTTGGTGCCTCATAAGCATTAACTGTATATTCAATAACGTATGGTTGCAGAGAAAATTCCTTCCTTAGATTTAAAAAGGCTTATTTTTTTAAAGGACAAAATCACTACATATTATTATAAATTTAAAATACGAAAGTCACTCACTCTCATCATCACCCTCTTTCTGACTCTTTAGTGGTAATAAATGTTGACAATTTGTGTATATTCACAAACTTTTTTCCCCTACATATATAAATATGGATATTTATAAATTATATTGGTCTATATATTATTTTGCACTCATTTTGTCACTTAGGAATATATGTTGTGGATTATAAAATATAAAAAATCTAAGTCATGCTTTTTAATTGCTGTATACTTTCTCTAGCCTAAAAGACATTTAACCCTTCCCATGTTGATGGTCATTTATATAGTTCCCAAATATTTCATACTGCAAACACTGCTATAAATATAAAGTAAATATTCTTGTGAGCAGAAATGCTGTAATACTCCTGTGGCATTGTTTGCCACAAGAAAAAGAAATGTTACAATTCTTCTTCGAGAAGGTCTGGGTGCCTTTAATATAAATTTCTAAAGGAAGAATTGCTTTCAGAAGGTAGGTCCATGTATCAGTTAGTTATTTTCATATAGCAATTTAAAGCCATCTATTATTATTTATTAGATGACATCCTGGCTTAGTAGTTATTCTTTCCTAGACTGAGTCATAGGTCTGCAGTCAGCTGTGGGTTGCCCTAGGAGGGCCTGCTGACCTTGGTGGTTCTCTCCCACATGTCTGGAGGTGAACTTGTTGTTGGCTGATCTAGATAACTTCAGCATTTCTCCCAGAAAATTCTCCTGGGTGTGTTTGCATGGCAAGATGGAAGTCGATGAGAGGAAGTGGAAACAAGCAAGCATTTCTTCCAGTCCCTTGTGTCAAGTTTGCTCTTGTTGCATTGGCCAAAGCGAGCTATACGACCCCGTCCAGAGCATGTGTGGGAGAGCGTTAGCAAAGGTGTGAAAAATTAGGATTATTTTTTTCTGTCAATTTCCACATATATTTGAAAAGTGTATGTATGTTGCTAAATTGCCCTCCACAGGATTGAACTAATTTTACCACTACAAATGGTTTATAAGAGGACTTTGGCAACAAAATATAGTCTCCCAGTGTGAAATATTAGGAACATAGCACAATTTTGCTTCCACGACCCTTGTCCCTTCCTTTTGATTTCTTCTGTTACGTTCTAGGACTACTGACCAAGCTCATTGTGATTATTGCTTCTTTTTATTGTATAGTTTTTCTTAAAGATTTATAACTTTTACATTCTTTTTTTATAACTTTAATTAAGGCAACTTTAATAGTTTTTTGCCTTAGCCATAATTAAAAGGGAATTAATGTTTACTTGGTTAGTCTTTTTATAAAGCAGCTTCCACATTCCTAAGAATGTATATTTTGGGTTACATCTTAGTTGAACAAAATTTCATTAAGTTTGCAAAACATGGTCACGGATGCCATATTTTCTGGGATCATTTATATATAACAGTCTCTTTTTGTTTCTTTTATGCATGAATGAGCTGAGGATAACCTATCAGATCACATATTTTTCCTTATTTAGCTATCTACTGTCTTCTGGAATTGAATGTTCCTATAGAGAGCTTTAATATAGATTATTTTTTCCTCATTAATTCATGTAACACCTACTTATTGAGCTGCTTCTACCATGTGACAGGTACTATTTCAGGTACTAAGGGTATGTAAATAAAAAAACATACCCATGAATGTCTCTGCTCCCCTAGAGCTTCAATTCTAGTGAGAAGACAAAGATAATAAACAAAATAGATAAGTAAATATCTGTATAGTACAGATAAATAAGTAAATATGAATAAAACAGGAAGAGGAGGTATACAGAGTGCTGGAGTGAGGGTCATATTTACAAGGGGGTAGTCAGGGAAAGAGTCCATGGGAGAGTGACATTTGATGGAGATGGGTAAACAAGACCCACAGATATTTGGATCAAGAACATTCCGGGCAGGGAGAACAGCAGGTGCAAAGGCCCTGAGGTGAGCCTGTTTGGCGTGTTTGAGGAAAAGCCAAGAGGCCTCTTGAACTGGAGCATGGAAAATGAGGCGAAGGGTAGAGGACTGAGGTTAGAATGCTAACGAGGGTTGAGATCAGGTTGGGCCTTGTAGAGTGTTCTAGGAATCTTGGCTATGTCAGAATGGGTTAGAAACACTAGGTGAGTTTGAACAGAGAAAAGATAAGGTCTGATTCATTTTTACTAGGAACACTTATTTATTAATTTTTAGCTGTTTATGGTCTTTAACTTTTTTTTATTACCCCTCCCTTTTAAAATTCTTTATTTTATAATTTTATCTCCTCTCTTACATCCTATTTCACAGATATTTTTCTTTGTTTTTGGTCAGTGCAACGTCTAAACTGTAATTTCTTGGAGACTGTATCATTTTAGGATAGTGTTTGCTGTTGTTTGAGTAGTCTATGTCCTTTTGAAAAAAACATTTTTTGCCTCAGTATTTTTGCATTATTGATGAGCCTTCGGTTTTCAGGCTTTTCATTTTTGAAAGGGGAGTGTGGTGTCTAAGCCTTCTCATTGCCCCCAACAGTCTGGGTGTGTTCTGTTTTTCACCTTTCTGTTTTTATTTGGGCCTTCCTTGCACCCTCATCTTATCATGTGAGCTGGAGACAAGGTGTGGATGGTTCAATGTTCTCTTCTTCTGTGTCTGAGGGCAGCAGGGATAGTTGCTGGAAAGAACGCTTACCTTCAAGGGACCTCAACTATGTTTCTGCTTCTTTCTCCATCGTTATAGTAAAGACGTTTTCAGAGGTGCGCTTCTGTCCTGGAAAAGGATGCTTTTGGTGCTTCCCCACCTTAGGTGGAGTGCCTACGTGGGTGGGTGTGGTGGTGCTTCTGGCTTCTGGGAACCACTCTTTAGTCTGTGCCAGTGAAGAGGAGTATCTAGAACATTATACATGCCTACCCGCAGCAGCTCCTGTATCATCAAGTTGCATTTGTTGCAAATTGGTATTGGTGAGCGTTTTCTGAATTAATTTTCCCCCTCGCTATGCCGCCCTCTTTCCCCAGGAGTCAGAGCAAGTCATTATAATGTTAGTTCTGGGAGCCTATTTTCTCTCTTAATGGTTCTATTTCTGGATGAAACTTCTAGAAGATTGGTTGAGTTAAGCTTTCTTTACTTGTTTCACCAGTAATAATGTGCTATCTCTTCACCCTTTTTATTTTTGGAAGATCGTGCCATATGAGTTTATGCCTCTTTGCCATCTTTCTCTAGAAGTTTGTGTTTAACGTCCTTGAAAAATCCTCGTAAAAATTGCTTTTGTGCCTAGTTTAAAAACCCATCACTATTCTAGTCTTCGTTATGTCTCTCTTCATCATAGGACACCAATCACACACATCAGAAGAACTGAAGTTATATGCAGTAATGCTCAAGGCTTCTAAGGGAATAGAATTCTTCAGGCTACTTGTATCATTTTTTTTTAAAATATATTTTCACCTATGACCCAAAAATATACTCAAAAGTAACTCGATAGAAGTTTTGATTTCTCTCTTTTTGAATTCTTTCAATTTTAAAGTCAGTTTTTTAACTGTAATAAGACATTGTAATAAGGGATCTGGTTGGAGTTACTCAAGGTGTATGTATTTGTCTTCTAGGGCTGTTGTCATAGCCACAAACCACGTAGCTTGAAACAATAGAAATTTATTCTCACAATTCTGGAGATTAGAAGGGGGCAGCAGGGCCATGCCCTCTCTGAAGACTCTAGGGGAGAATCTGTCCTTGCCTCCTCCTAGCTTTATGTGGTGGCTGCCAATCCTTGACACGCCTTGGCTGGCAGCTGCATCATTCAGTCTCTTCATCGCATGATTTTCCCTGTATGTCTCTGTGTCTCTGTGTGTCCTCTCCTCTTATAAAGTCCTTTTTAGCCCACCCTAACCCAGTTGGACCTCCTCGTTACTAATTGCTTCTGCAAAGACCCTCTTTCTAAATAAGTTCTCATTCTGAGGTTCTGTGTAGACTTGAGATTGGAGGGTATATGATTCGACCTAGTACAGTAGGGGATTGTAGCAGTTAGTATATAGAGAGTGAGTCCCTCAGAAATAAGGTGTTTGTAAGTGTAGGTGTTTGTTTGAGTAATGTACCAGTGAAGGAAGATTACAAAATATGGTTTGTCCTCTCTGTATAATTAATTACCCAGTGTAACAACAAAGCTTGAGACTAGGGTGTCTCCGGGTATAGGGTCTAACTTGGGGTCAGTGAAGGAAAGGTCAATAACATTAATATAAGAGAAAAGACCTTCAGTCTCACAACAAGCCTGTTTGTTTCTTAGAATATGACAGTAAAAGGTTGGCTTCTGACCCAGAAGAGTATCTACCAAGTGGGAGCTGCCCTGTAGCAAATACACAAAGAAACCAAGACGGTTAGATATTGGTTTGAATAATGCCTTTCCAAGAGCCTCTGGTGGAAGCGGCTTTATCCACAGCCCCAGGTCAAGAGCGGTATTTGTCTTTCTCCTGGCAGAGGGTGCCTCGTCTGCAGTTCTTTTGTGGAGTTGACTTGGGAGGAGGGGGTTTATGAAGTAAGGTTAGAACTGGTACTTGACATTCTATCTCCAGGAAAGTGGACATTCACGATTGGCACCACAGCCACTGTCTCCTCATCCTGCTCTCCTCTAGTCAGCCATGCCAATGTGGAGACAGAGATTGAATCCCATGACTTCTGCCTGAGCTTAGAGTTCTTTTTAAAGCTCTAGAGTTGCTGAGAAAATTGACCTAGCAGGGAACAGAGTATTTGCTCTGCTGTTCCATTGACAGAGATAAGTTGATTACTTTTGAAAATAAACTCTGTTGTTGGCTAATTAAGAGTCAGAACTTCTTAGTCACCTGGATTTCAGAAGCCTCCTGATGCTGATAAGGAAATAATAACTCAGGCATTAAAAACGGCTTTTTCTATTTCAGTTATCTTCTATTATTTGCCTGAGATGTGACCATAGAGATATAGCACAAATCTAATTAAGGGCGAGGTTATGCTCAGCAGCTTCAGTCACAGGGACCTGTTTCTGAACCGAGTCCCAGGTGGTAGGATGCCCTCCTTAGGGATGCTTTGTAAGCAGAAAGGAAAGTGAAAACCCCACCAAACACGCTCAGTTGCCAGGGAAACACAGCATGGTCGACTGAATGGAGGAGAATCGTGAACTTTCCAGTCTTGTTGACTCACTTCGAGTCGATACCAATGATCCTGAATAAATGTTTTGTCAAACAACAGGGCCCTGTTGTCCTTTGCATGGGTGGGAACCTTACACAGAGTAGAAATCCAATGCTAACTGATTATTTCTTTGAGAATGTGGTCTTGCCACTTATCCACTTCTACATAATTAGGTGGTTTTACTCTCTATCGGTCCTCCGCTCCCCACTGCCCAAGTGAACATCCACAAGGCACAGTGCATACACCGGTACAGAGTGGACTCAGACCAACGCAGTTCAGACCCACACAATTCGAGTCTTACTCAGGTTCTGAGCAGTTAACAGTTTAGAGACACACTTAAAATTATGGCCCCCTATTGATGAGCCTTTCATGATTAAATGGCTTCACAAGTCTCCACAGATAGCTCTGGTTGCTGTTCTTATGTGATAAGAGACACCCCTTGGCTGTGTCAACAGTAAGAAGGAGAAAGAAGAGCTCGTAATCATCCGTGTGGATCACATATTCTAAGCTTCAGGCGTAGTTGAGCTTGGCATCCTCTAAAGTCACACTGGCTATTACCTCTTCATGTACAGAGCAGTCTGAAGCCTCAGCCGAGAGAAAGACGATTATGCCCTGCCTGTATTTTCATCAAGGTTTGGTGTGGCAACAGCTGATTATGCAAGAATCCTTAGAGGATGTTATAAGTATGTAAAATGTTGTGATTCTTCTTTCAATAATGAGAAAAAGGAAGCCTTAAGAAGCATCAGAAAAACTTTCTTTAATGTTTATCTGGCTTCTGATAGAGTGCTGAGTTCACGTTAGACACTCAATAGATAGTTATTCAGTGATTGAATGACTCCGTGACTATTACACTGTAGAAGGTCATTAAGAACGAATGGTCTTTGAGAAAGGAAATAAAAGGAGAAGAATGAAATTCAAATAAAAGATGAGGATTAAAAATCCTATTGATCATCAGGATTGATTTGGTTGATTTTGCTGGATAGCCCTTTTTTTCCCCCTCATTGATCTAAATCCCCTCCGGAAGCTGAGTTCATAGTTGAGAAACGTGGCTTTACCACACATATAGGATTCCCTGTGGGTCATTTAGTGTCTTTTAAGATGAACAGGGTGCAGGTATGGAGACTGTAGAATCATGCACAGAAAATCTGGGTGTTGTCTTTGTCCAGGTCTGCACCGGCTTCATTTTATAGCTTCTTTGTTATATTGTTCTATTTCCTTCTTTCACTGCTTTTCTAAAATTGCCGGTTTCCTGGATGATCCAGAGACCATGTCACTGTTGCCTAGTGCTTATGAAATGTCCTGCACACATGTCTGGCTGTCACTCCATGATGATATTCAGTTGTAATCGAAGGCGAACCTAGGGTCTCCTGCTTTATAAATGTTATCGTCGACAGGATTCTGAACATGTACGTTCAAGACAGATGTGACCCCTGATAAAACGGGCTCATTGTGGAGGACATAAAACACCCGCTTGGAAGACGAAACAGAAGCCTTTCCACTGCTGACGTAAACCCGAAAGTCAGCAGCAATTACAGTCCTGTTTGTTTGTTTGTCTTACCGTCTGAAATTTCAAACCATGTTAACATTTAGCTCATGTGTTTTAAAACACATTCAGATAATGTGTTTTACTTTGTCTAAAATCTAAAAAGGGTGGGAGGAGCCATGTGGTAATATAAATGGCTGGTGCGTGAGTGAGAGAATTACGCTGAGGTTGTAGGCCTAATACTGGCGGGGCGAAAAAAAGCTAACATTTATTTAGCACTTCTCTATTCTGGGCTGCATGCAGGTGCTTTAAACAGAGTATAGTGTTTAATATGTCGAACAACTCTTTTAAGTTAATATGATTAGGAGGCTGACCCGAAAGAAATTGCCATTTTTGTATAAAACGACGGCATATTGGCATTTTCAAATAGTCAACCTAATATTTTCTTTTTATGGAGTGGAAAGCAGATGTGTAGAGAGATTAAGTAGTTTTCCAAAATCATGCGGTTTCAAATGCAGTTTTTATGACTCTCAAATCCATGCTTATTTCACCGTAAGAATGGGTTTGCCTTCCAAAGAGGCTGTGTCATTAATTCTCTGTTGATGGGGGAGAAACCATTTAATACATCTGCATCATGGTTCCCAAACCCCAGTGACCTATGAAAACCACCCGCCTACTTGACAGAGGTATAATTAGGATCAGGTGAACTTCTGTGTAAACCTGTTTGGGGAATATGTCTTAGAAACTTATTACCATATTCTTGTGTTTTTTTTTTTTTAGTCTAGAAATGTGGCCAAATATATAACATCAACCAAAATAGAAACCACACAGCTTTCCTTAATATAAGCTATATCATGATAGTCTCCCCCTAACATATTTTAAATTTATTATAATTGGGAAAATTATCTTTTTCTATAGAAAAACAATTTCATAGCTTAGGCATGTTTTACATTTAGCAGCTGCAATGATGAAAAATGAGTAAATGTTATTCACTGATTTCTTAGGGGGAGTTTAATGAGTTTGCTTAAAAAAAAAGAGAGAGACAGCCTTTCCTGAAATGCCTGGGAAGTCCACTCACTTGAGATGTCCATCGCACCCAGTACAGATTTTCTTACACAAACGAATACTCAATAAGTATTAAATGAATAACAGGATATGGAAAGTAAAAGAGAGAGAGAGAATGAGAAATGAAAAATACCTCACCATAAATGCTGCAGAATAACTGCTATCAGAATGCCTTTCAAGACCTCTGAATTTCTGAAGATCGTCCGGAGTATTATTAAGAACTGTTAACATTAATAAGGTGATTTGTTTTTTACCTGAATGTATGTGTTTAGGGTCTAAACGCATATTCCTTCTTCTTCTTCTCCTGGGTATGCGTAGAACACATATGTGTCGTGAACTACATTAGATTCTGCTGAAACAATGGCCACAGAGACGTTCTCGCCCTTATCCCACTCACAGTGTACCTGGTACTCGAGAGTCTCTGCCTGGGAAACTGATTTCATGGAAATTGGAGTAGGTTCTTGGAGCACAGCTTAACGAGGATGAGCGGAGGACAGTTGTCATTTGGGTTTTAGTTAAGGAACATGAGCAAGAACAGAAAATTGTTTGGATGCTCTGGGAACATGTCGTCGATGCGTAGCTGATGAAAATCATGATGTGTACCAGCCCAGCTCCTTCTGCTCGGAAGTGAGGCTGTCAGAGCCTGGAAGTGGGGTGTGGTTTAGGATGGGAGGCACTTGCAGCATAGCAAACCTGAGCAGGGACGTGAACTATTAGCTTTAGGGATGGACCACTAGCCATTGGTTCTCTGTCCTCAACTCTGTCCCAATCCTGGGATTTTCTACACAGCTATATTTCCTCAGATTTTCAGCAGAATATTTTGTAGTGAACTGAAAAGCTTAGCACAGGTGGTAAGTACTACTTACATGTTATTTAATCATAGAAATATTTTTTTAAAAAGGCTTCTCATCTCATCAACATGAGATAATCATAAAGGTGAGCAATTTTCTGCTCATTGTAGGAGTGTCTACCCACTAAGACTATAATAAAATTTATTGTTATTTTAATAATGATAAATTTAATATAGTAATGATTATTAATAAGTCTCATATCTCTAATTAGAAAGATTTGGGTTATAACAAAATCTGGGAGTACACGCCTGAGTATATTATCCAATAAGTCCCCAAGAACACATGAATATGATGAGTTAGCAAAGTGGGCTAGAGATGACATTATGTTTGCAACTAGCACCAGAGCACCCACCAAGGTGAAGGCCGGCGTCTGGGGTGTCATCCAGGATATTCCCAAATCATGGCAGACAGCAAGTCAACATTGTTTATTTGCTATCTGTGCATGTGATCTAAATGAATTCAGGTCCTCATTTTGCCACTTTTATAAAGATATCCCTTGACACATATACACAAGAGAATATTACTCAGCCATAAGAAAGGATGAAATATTGTCATTTGCAACAACATGGATGGATCTTAAAATTATCATGTTAAGCAAAATGAGTTGGACAGATAAAAATTGAGAACCATATAAAACTGAAAGCGACAATCAAAAACTCATAGACACAGACAACAGCTTGGTAGTTATCAGAGGGAAAGGGAGGAAGAAAAAGGTAGGTAAAAGTGAAGGAGGTCAAATATATGGTGACAGAAGGAGATTTGACTTTGGGTGGTGAACACACAATGCAAAATACAGATGACATATTATTGAATTGTATACTTGAAACCTATATAATTTTTTAAAACTAATTTCACCTCAATAAATTAAAAAAAAACACAGATATCCAGTGAGCAAAGCATGGTGAGATTCACCATTCATGTGACACTCAAAGATCTGGCTTCAGGGTTACAACGATCAGTTATGTATTGGTGTGGGTTACACACATGTGCCTTCATACAAAAATAGAGAATAGACTGAAGTGCATTAATTAAAATTTTAAATATCATAGCTATTAATGATTTATTTCAAATTTTTCTTCAAAAGGTTTACATCTCTCAAAATAGTATTCTTAAAAATGTATAATTGAGGTTTAGGAAATATGAGACTAGATTCATTTAGCTTGTTTTATTTGTTTGTTTATTTGTTTTAACCGAGGTAGAGGTTGGTAGAGATTGGTAGTGTAATAATGTATAAAGTAATTCTTTAAAGGAGGGAGGATTTCACTGGGGAACTTACTGTGGGGATGCCAAGGATGGAAGTCAGTTTGGAATTAGCATGAATTTTGAGAATGTTGATTCACCCATGCAGAACTCAAAGTGATACTCCTTTTTTTTTTTTTTAACCATATGGTTCTTTTAATCCTCTTTATAACAAAAGTCTGCATGTAGCAATTCACAGTCAGAGTCGATCCTTTTGATATTGTTTGACTGCCAACATTGAGCTCTTTCAGATTTCTACGATGGCAGAGATATCAGTTAGTTCATGATTACCAGATTTAGCAAATACAAATACAAGACACCCAGTTCAATCTCAATTTCAGAGAAACAACAAATAATGTGTTTAGTTTGAGCATGTCCCAAATATTACGCTAAAATTGTTGTCAATTACCTGCATTTTAAGTTTAACTGGGTTCCCCTGTATTTTATCAGGCAGCCCATGATTTAATTAGAACCTTATTGGTGGGAGCTACCACGTAAAGGCTGACAGAATTTTGCTGTTGACATTTGTTGATGCTGTTCTCTTGCACAGAGATATTTGGTTGCCTCCCTTTAGATAATTAAAGGGAAAAGTGATAATGAACTCAGCACCCTGGGCACAGAGTTTCACAGTGATTTCTTTTTGTGTGGCTTGTCAAAGGCCACCCCCCTCAAGGTCTCCTGTGTATGCAGAGGTGGAGGGGTAGGAAGTGACCATGTTTGCATTGACATAGAAGTCTCCTGAGAGGAAAAGAATTAAGATTCTCTAATGCTTGTTATTGAAAGTTTCCACTGGATTAAAGCCTGAGTATGGGTTAAGATGGTCCTGACTGACCCCTTCTTGAAACTAAAGATCCCAATGGTCTCAGAAGGAGACCATCCTAAGGTCGAGGGACACTGAGCTGGTGGCCTAAGTCACCTGTAGATATGCTGCCCAGTAGGTGCCACAGGCTGAAAACTCCCTCATCCAGTTTTCCTGGCAAAAAGTGTGCTATGGCAATACCATTAAATGTGTGATGGTTAATCCCACGAAGCCGAGGTGTTAGGTTCTTTGCAAATGGCACACGAGAGAGTAAAGCCATTTTCGATACTGGTACTCCTGCGGGTAGGGGTGTGCACACACATCTGGGTCAGCAGTGCTAGCCACAGGATGGGCAGCGATGCAGGGTTAGCAAAACCGTGTTGCACTTTGCTGAGCTCAGGTTTCAGACATCATCCACCACGTATCTCACTGAGCTCCTTCGTGCCACGCTCACTCCCCTCGTGGAGTCCTACTTATTTGCTTAATTCCTTTTCTCCCCCAAGTGTTAATTCTTTTAGAAGTCCACTTCACCCTGAAGTTGGATTGCTTCTGCCTCTCTTTTGTCTCAGTTGAACAGATAAACACATTGGAATGCTTTACTAATTCTTTTTCCTGGAGGCTACTTGGCCCTAACATGTCAGTATAAACTAGGGAGGGCGGGATTGGGGGCTGGGAGGAAGGTGTGTGGTAATGAGGAGGTATCCTAATCTTAGCCTCATCCCTCTGTATTTAAGGTGACTAGTGCCTGGCACATTGACATATTTAATAAATATTAGTTTCCTTTCACCTCTCCATTATCAACTGTCCTGGAACCAGCTGGCTAGTTTTATATGGAGAGAAGAGGTCAGGAAGAAAGGTAGTAGAGATTTTTTTTTCTTTGCTCCCAAGGGAATTGTGAAAGGTAGAATCAATCTGTCAGGTAAGTGTGATAGAGTGTGAGCTGCTAACTACCTGGTGACTTTGTCTGATTTTAAAAGTCTTGGGACCTTGCTTTTTCCTTCAACGAGATAAGAAGTTTGCACTAAATCAGTGCTCTATAATCCTGGGTGCACATGAAGATGACATGACAAATTGCCAGAAAAATACAGCTCTTGCCAGGTTGGCCATATAATGTACCATCCAAACTAGGATCCTTAAAGCATAAAATGGGGAGCTAAAAATAATTAACAGGGACCGACTGTTCCATTAAAAGTGTCAAATGGGGCTTTTAAAGAGAATCTGGAATGCATTTTCTCCCTACACATTCCTGGAAATTCTGACTCAATTGATCTGGGGTATGCAGGTTGCTCCAAAAGCTCATTGGGATTCTGGCATCAACTTGTGAATCACTGGAATCTTCCTGAAGTCCTCTGCACTGTGTCTAATAGGACTTCAGGTCTTTTATGCTGTGGAGCCAACAGTTCACTATGTTGAGTGTCTAAATTCTGGGTGTTTGTGTTTTGTCCTTGGCTGGCATTATTCACTGCTTTTCTTGAGTCTTCTTGCTACTCTTTCTCTTTCCTTCCTGTAACTATGGACCAGAAGGGGACAGGAATAAGAGGAAAATTCTTGAGGCCCGTTTTGCTTATTTTTCCCTTAAGAAAAACTTAATTCTAACGTAGCTTCTCTGGAGCCATGACCTACCACAGAGAAAGTAGATTAAAAATTTATTGTGCCCTCTGGGAGGAATGTGTTTACTCGTTCCTGATTTAGGACATATTAGTGAATGAAGATTAATGGCACATCCAATTAAAATGAGCACTAGGAGTCGCCTGTGAAGCACTGCTCTGGCAGTCACTAACCTCAGCATCTCAGCATCTCCACCTTGTCCGGAAGATACTGAACAGTCAGCTCTTTCAAGTAAGAGAAAATCACATTTATTGCTTAAGTAGGACTTAATCTGGCAACACAGATATTTTAAATTGCTCTTTTAGAAACAGAACTAAAAAAAAAAAAAAACAGCTCTGAAAATGATGTGCCAATCAGAGTATCCACGCCATGCCTGTGCCGAAGAGATGCTTCTTAGTCATCCATGTGTCATACCATGTGATGGCAATTATCTCCTCAGAGGCTATTGGATAAGGGTAGACAATGGGAATCCCAAACAGCCACCAGCTCAGCAGAAAAGATGACATGAGCCAATATAATTTCCTTTCTCTAGAACACCAACTACGATTGAGAAGGCAGTTAGCAGATAGGGAAGGAGCAGGGTGTCAAGGTTGGAACGTAAGAAAAGGCGGGGAGAACATGACAGGACACTTGCAACCCAACACCATGTGGCAGCAGGAAGTAAGAGGAAGCAGACGCTACCGAAAGTGTGGCCTGAGCGTCAGTGCTGGCTTGTGTGCTGTTACTACTCTGTAATAAGCAAAATGAAAGGGAGGACGCTGAGCCATTAGTCTGTAAAGCAGTTTAACATTACTTTGACATCCGAATGTGTGATTTTCTGTTTTATAAAAGTATTGGTCTGTGATGGATTGGGGAATAGTGGGGTGGGGTGGGGGAAGCATTCCTTGACCATAGACTGTCTGAGAACCACTAGATGAGAAGCAGATTGTTTGAGAACCACTAAATTAGAAGCAGATTGTTTGAGAACTACTAGATAAGAAACAGTGGCTCATGGGATGGGAAGGAGGAACTGCCTGGGGCAGTGCAGGGTCACATTAATGGCTGTTGTCATGAAGATTCGTGAGCAGCTGTTGGAAAGCCTTTAGGGTCACCTGGAGTCCTGAGCCATCTTGCCATCTTATCCTATTCTTCCTGGAGTCTGGTTTCTGACACTTGAGTATGTTTCTTTCTTCTAACTAAAGAACATAAATTAAATCAAAGAAAGGAAACATCTACAGAATTGTGTTGGGACTTTAAATTTATTATATAATAGAATTGAGGAATGTCTTTAGATTTTTTTTTCATGTTGTATACTGAGTTGTCATATCATTTTAAATGAGAAATGTAGGATTTAACAATTTATTGGATTTAATGACAGAAGTGTTGTATGGACTGGTGGGGCCAAGAGGAAGTCAGCTAGACAGCAGGGAGGAATTATATGGCCCATGAGAGAAAAAAAATCATCGTAAGAATGGAGCCAGTAAGTCATTCGGGGCATAACACGAGTTTGTATCAGCCAGTAATTCTACTAGGAATTCCTTCCCGTTTGCTTGCCAGTGGAGGGGTGGGGTGTATGGAGGGCTAGCATCTTCTCTTCATCAGAGACACAAAGGCAGGGACACGGAGGAGCTCCAGAAAGCTGTAATGGAGAGATTTGATGCCACTGGATTATTGGTAGCCAACAGCAGGTCAGTCCCAAGTGTGGGGAGCCTGCACAGAAAGTGGGCCAGGGTTTGACCAGCGACATGGTGGGGTGGTTTGGAAAGATTCACCATGGCGGAAGTGAGTGATTGTGGAGTATAGTCAAGAAAGACAGTAAATACATCTGAAGCACAGGGACGGCGGGGATGCAGGTAGCAGCACAAATTACAGGTGACGCAATTGTACCCACCCCTGCTCCACTGCCTTTGAACCAAAAAATATGGCACATTCATAAGACCCAAGAAAGAAAAAGGGCTGACATCCTGTTGTTTTAGAGGCAGTGCTCTTGATCTATTGGATCCACAGAGTGTTGTAACCCAGAAAGCAATCCGTGATTTGTTTGTGGGACAGTGAAATATGCGGGCTCAGTCAGAAAGGAGGGTGTTAGGGAAGTTGTAGCTGTGGATGTGCGGATAGTTAGGAAGGCAGATTGGGGCATCAATAATTAAGGACTGCAGATGCCAGGCTCGAGAGCCTGAATTTATGCTGTAGGCCATCAGGAACCACTGAAGGTTACTATAAAGTGGAATAATATAGGGGAAAGACAATTTTACAGCGTAGATTTAGGCTGATCCTAGGCTGGTGTGTCGAATGGCATAGGGTTTATGCAAGGGGATCTGACACAAAGTCTTATAGAAATATTGGGAGTCTTGATCAGGGGCATGAAGGAGGGAATGCAGAGAACGTTTGCGAGAAAGATTAAGAAAACAAATATTAATAAGATTGGGGTTGATTACATATCTATTTGGATAACGTAGTCAATTTAGTCTCTTGCATTCACTTTAGTTGTTTTCCATAACATACATTAAGCTACAAATTGATTAGTCAATGTAAAGAGTGAGTTAAATAGACCTCAAGGCATCCTTCAAGAGTTCCTAATGCAAATAGGCAATCACATAAAAATGTGCGCTTAACAAACGTTGCAAAATCTCATTGATTGAAAAAAAGTGATTGGGAAAAGAGTCAGATGAGAGCTCAGCAGACATTCTGAGTTACAAAACATTTAAAAAGAAACAGTTTTATTTCAAGTTTATATAGAACTAGGTACTCTAGGTTAACATGACACAGAAAAGGTTTTGTTTTAATTAACAGCTAAAATTTTTATAATTTTAGGTTATTCTTTATTTGTAATATTCTTTACTTATAATATTCTTCTAAGTAATAAAAAGGTGAAGGGGTTAAGAAGCACAAATTGATGGTTGCAAAATAGTCATGGGGATGTAAAGTACAGCATAGGGAACATAGCTAGTAAATATTGTAATAACTGTATGTGGTGCCATGTAGGTACTAATTGGGGGGATCGATTTGTTAATTATGTAAGTGTCTAACCACTATGTTGTACACCTGAAATTAACATAAAATAATACTGAATGTCAGCTGTAATTGAAAAACAAAAAAGAACCTTCATGGCCATTATTCTGGCCGAAATCCACCCATCATATGTTGGCTGTGTGTGGGTCAGGCAGTTATAATGCAGTTCCTAGGCTTCCAGATTGGAGAAGCCATGTCTGTACACCTGTGGAGATGCTCACAGGATTCTAGACTTTGACCTTGATGTCATGTGGTTTTGTCTCTCTTGAGAAAGGAGCTGCATATGTTTTGCATACGGAAGGAGGGAAATACACATTTGGGACCAAATGAAGAACTGTGGTAGATTATATTATTGTCTTCAAATCTTCATTGCTTCCCTGTGGCAGAATTATACCTCCCTGCATCATTTTATCGGATTTGGCCACATTACTTGCTTTGGAAGAGAAAATATGAATAGAAATGAGAAGCCATTTCCTAGAGTGGTGTGCAGAATGGGTTAGAGTTTATGCAAGGGTTTATGGTTCGGTCCCTCTCCCCCTACTACCTCTGCCATCTCAGGAAAATGGTTCCATCATCAGCCTATGTCTCAGGACAAAAAAAGACTTGTAATAGATTGGACCATGAGTTATGAAGGATATGTAACACGATCAAGAAATAAACTTTGTTGTCTGCTCCGAAGACTATGGGTTCATTTGCTATGGTTGCATAACTTATGCAAGAGGATCGATTCTTTCTCTTTCATATTTTGATTCTTTAAAGGAAAATTTGATCATATTGCATAGATAGCTTTCTATCCTGTACTTTCCTCTTAAATTTTACTTTGAACATTTAAACATATCCAGAAGTGGTCTTCAAAGCATAAAGACAAATAGCTTTCTTATTCTTAAAATCAGCTGAAAAATTAGGTACATGAGAATGTATAGACAGAGGTGCCCTGAACAAGATTTGGGGTCATTTGGGTTTTTACTCTTCACTTTTGCCAGGTGACTTTTGCCAGGTGACTTTTGCCAGGTGGTGGTCGAATTTATATCATAGCTTCATGAAATAATTGAACTTAATGTAATTTAAAAGAATAGTAAAACTCTGGCTGGTTTTCAAAGCTCCACTCACCTCTGCCATGTTCTTTTATCACGTGTTCTAATAATTAAGACTCTGCCACCTAGAATGGTGAGCAACACAGAGAGCTTAGCATTTCTTCTTTCATTTCTTATTATTTCTCTGTTTCTTTTTATCTTTCTTAAATTAGAGAGGATCTATTTATTAACTAAAAAGGGAACAAGGAAGAAGTATATTCACAGAAATAGATGAAGCATATGTACCTTCAAAAAAATCTGACATGTGGTTTGCTATTGTTTCTTATGTTTATTTTTTAACTTTACATTAAGGAACCTGACTTTCTCATGGCCTTGGAACTAGGCCCTGGATTTCCAGGAAAAGTAATTCAAATGGAGCTATTTTATGACAATTATATGGCTTGGAGAAAAGCTTTTAACAACTCAGAGCCTGTCAAACAAGAAGACATTATCTAAATGTCTTTGAAAAGAAGATTTTAATTTCATTATTACTTCTAATCCATTTGGGAAAATAAAACTCATGGGAGAAATGCTATTATTGTGTGTAATAACATTTTACATTTGCACAAACAACTCTTTCATACCTTCTCTAAGCCCTATCAAGGGAAAGGTTGAGAACTGGAAATTATTACTTAAAATCATCAGTCAGAAAAATAAATTATATTTGTTTAGAATATTAGTCAATTAATTAATTGCTCATTCAATAATTAGTTATTTCTTTTTTTAGGCAACTATAGCAGACATAATACTATGGACAAATACATAAAAATCAAAATATGATGTGAATAGAAATAGCTACTGTAAGTCAATTTACTTCCAATAGTTTTAGGAAGAATAAGTGATTTTTTTGTTGCAGTAACTCTTTATTACAAACTGTTGGTGATTATAGCCTTCTCTTAACTTGTTCCAAAAAGCATTTTATTTTGGCTTTGGATTTAATTTTACAAAGTGTTGTTCCCTAGCTTCATAATAAACGAAACACTTCATTTCCAAGGGATTCAATCAAAAAGGATAATAGATATTCATGTTTCAGTTCCTGAAAATTCCTTTAGATGTCTCTGTTTCATATCTCATCAGAGTCAGTTCAGCAGGCCACTGAGAGAGTCGTTGCCTGAAGCTGGCTTCCAAACAAGTTGAATTTGTCCTTTAAGGACAAGTGTAGCTCTTTGAAAACAGAATTTGACAAAGTTAATGAAATAAAAATAGGGATGTTAGCATGCAGACATATCATTACTACTTCATGATATTTATAAGCCCAAAAGTCATCTATATTGGGAAGATGTCCTTTTTTTTTACTTAGCTTGCAGGCAATTTTAATACTATTTGGTTTTGTAATACAACCTGTGTTTTCATTTGAGGATATCCATACAGGCTGAAATGATGAAAATTAGGTCTACTTATTTCTTTATTCTGTGACCAGTGTTTTTAAAGGATATAAAATATTGAAATGACTGCTTTATTATATATGTATGCACATGTTTCTTAAAAATTTAAACATGCTAGGATATAGTGATATGTTTGGGAAGGAAAAAAGACATCTGAAAATGTTATTGAACTGATATTTAAATCATATAAATTCAATACACTTTATCTTCTTTCTCTACCAAATCCCAACTAAACCAATATTAAAAGAATAAAAAAATGCATGACCAAAGGATAATAGAACATGGGAAGTAAATTTTTAAAAAGTTACCAAAATTTTGGCAGATGGGAGAGCAGAGTGGGAAAAGGGAAAAGGTAACTGCCCGCAGATGGCGGACAACAAGAAGCAGGCCACAGAACTCCAGAAGGTGCCACATGTCTCTGATAGAAAAAGGCAGGTGTGGGGATAACATGAGGAGTCTTGACGGGAGGTTGGTACAGCTTCACCATTGCTGGGGAGCCTGTCAACCACTCCTTCTCCCAACCCCTGAAGCAGACAGAAAAATCAGACCTAAGAAAGATTGGATTTGGAGATATCAGAAAAAGTCAAATGAGAGATGAGATGATATATTGATAACAGAGGACTGAAGAGAACATCTAAATACCATATATTGATAAGCCTCTTCGTCATCTCCCCCTTTCAACATGTAGAGTGTAGGAAGCGGCAGCTTAGATCCAACAGGCAAATATATTGGCAGATTTATTTCGGGAGTACTTGACTGGCTCCATAAAAATAATCTATATTTTTTGACATTTCTGAGTTCTGACCACCCTGCAATGAAGCCCACCAATTGTAATGTTCTTTCATCCAAACAGAATTATCAATAGGAGTAGATATCCAGGGACCACCAGATATATGAAGGAAGCATTTCATATGAAAGTCAGAGATGAGAACAAGATGAAAGGAACTCAGAAGAAAAAAGGCAATGTAAAAGTGGAAGAAAAAAAGATAAGATAAAGAATCATTAATATTTATAGACAGAATAAATTTTACTTTTGAAGCAATAAGAAGTTTAAAAATTCATAGAACAAAAAAATTATAAGAAGTAAAAATACTGTAGCAGAAGTAAAACATTTAATATAAGAATAAAAGATAAGGTGAGGACTCTTCCAAAAAAATTAGAACAAAAAATCGAAGAAAATAAATAGGAAAGAAAATATTTGTAAAAATTAGTGACTAATCAAGGGCAAAACATTCACCTATGAGGTCTTTGAGAAAGAACAAAAAGCAAAGAAAAGGAGGATAAAACTTTAAAGATACAGTGTGAGAAACCTAAGTATTGAAAGCTATAAGTTTCTAGGTTAAAAAAGTCCTCTGAAATGAATGATAAAAACAGTAGACATCAACGCGTAACATCACGATATTTCAGAATCCTAA
Organism: Macroglossus sobrinus; assembly: GCA_004027375.1. Classification (NCBI taxonomy): domain Eukaryota; kingdom Metazoa; phylum Chordata; class Mammalia; order Chiroptera; family Pteropodidae; genus Macroglossus; species Macroglossus sobrinus. Next base: position 792,963 of record PVKZ01000453.1, on the reverse strand, counting down.
GGATCCCCAAATCCTAAATGTGGCTAGACAGAAATAAGGGGTCACATTCAAAAGGTGGTAACCAGACCCTGAAGCATTCCTTCAAAATCTTGAAGAAAAAATGAATTGCAACCTGGAATTCCAACTCAGCCAAGCTACCCATCAAGCGTGAACATAGAATAATTTCAGATACGAGGGATCTCAAAAATGGATCTTCTGTGCTCTCTTTCTTGTGACACTATTAGAAGATGTGTTCCATCGAAAAGGGGGTTTAAACAGAAAGGGAGGCAGCCCCTTTTCACTCTGCCAGAGTAAAAGGGGCTACAAAGCAGGAGTGAGAGGAAGGGTCCACCTAGGTTATGGTGAAGGGAAGTCCCAGTGTGAAAGCTGTGTGACAGATCTGAGAACAATCAGTCCAGATTAGAATAATTACCCAGAGTACTTCAGGAGGTATGCTTCTAAAGTAGAAATGGAACTGATTTATTACCTGGTGTTGTGCATTTGACAGCTGAAAATTATGCTTCCAACAAGCCCAAATCAGAACTGTAATCAAAACACTATTTTTGTCTTCCATGTCACTTTACAGCTTTTCAGGGGTCAAATTTCTTCCCTTTTCTTCTGGATAAGTTCATGTAGCTAATTGTCTCACTCTTAGAAAATGAAAAAAAGCTCTGGAGGCAGGAACAGGTTGATTGTTCACTAGGCCTGTGAACAACTTCTCTTCTTCTTCCTTTGCACAAAAGTAGATGCATTTCCCAGCCCCTCTTGCAGTTAGATGTGGTCATGTGACTGGTTCTGGCCAATGGAACTTTGGGGCCTGGCTCATAAAAATTCCCTATATAAGATGCTTCATGTTCATTCTCCTCCTTGCAGACTTGCGCAGAAATGACCCTGGTGGCCCAGGGTGATGGTGGAGCCATAAATTGGAAGGAGGATGGGTCTCTGAATCACTACTTGGTGCTTGGAGCATAGTCACCTGCCAGTCAAGAACAGGACATTTCATGTGGTTGAAAAATAAACGCCTATTGTCATACCATAGCAAAACATTCAGCCAAGCTGTCCTCTGGTGACTTGCAAGGCTGACCATGTTTCTACTCAGCTCTGTGGAAGGGGTTGGAAGAAGTCACAGTGATAGGCATTGCCATGTGATTTCAGCAAAGTCTTATTAGAAAGAGATGAACTCAGGGAAGAATTGGAGATTTGAGAGCAGAAATGAAAGAGAACAGAGAAAAAAACAGAAATTTGAGTCTCGAATTTGAGACTTTCAGTCTCAAATATAGTCTCAATGTGTAAATGAGAATATCCCTTCCCAAACTATAACTGAAACTCTGCATTTGGTTTAAGGCCCAGTCTCCAACCCCATGCCACACATCTGAGGCCGACCAGCTGCTCTCAGTGGGAGAGGGGCAGGTGTTTTTGCGGTCCTTCCTGCCCAATGATCTGACACTTGCAAGATGCGATTACTGAAGGGGAAAGGAACAGATAATTTCATCCTATCTCTGATTCTGTTGTAAGATGGGTAAATGTTTGGAGCTCACTTTCCCCTTTGGCTGATTGCTAATAATCTTACTCTTGCCCAAACAGTTCATCAACTGCTCCTCCTGCCTTCCACTAAACCTCTCAGACCCCAGTGCTCCCATCTCTCCCCGACTGGAGAACACACCTCAAGTCCAAGTTGTCCCAGGGAAGGAAGCTTTTCTAGCGAAGGGCACCTCTCCGCTCTTTGCCTTAGAAAAGGTGGAACAGCCTCAAGAATCACGTCTTCACAAATCATACCTTCATCTCCAACCTCTTGACCTGTTTTATATTCTCCTGTGCGTTTGGGCCTGCCCTACTGATTCTTGATATCTCCCTTAAACATCCACATTTTGATTCAATACTGCTCTCTGGAATTTCACATTTTTAAAAAATATTGCTGTGACTTAGCTGGAATTTCCAATTTAACTTTTTATTGCAGTATATTAGAAGACGTTTTAGGCCCCTCTTGGAAGATTGGGGGAGAGAATTAGTTATAGGTACAAATAAATCAAATTACATAATAGAAATGTTGAAAATTAAGCAGTTTTAAACTACTCCTCACCTTTCAGAGAATGCAAGTAATTGGGACGGGCCATCTTAGTCCTCGATATTCTTGGCAAATCAATTTCCTCTACCGTAAAAAAGCATGGAGGTAATGGATGTGAATGCTGTTTTTTTTTTTCTCACATCAGACCGCTCATTCCCAAATATTAAAAATAACTAAGTAAAATGCATTCCTTTGGGTTATTTGGTATCTTTAGGAGAAACTTTTAGACGTGGTTAATGGGCTCATTTTCCATCCTATCTCAAAAATTAGAACTCTTCACTTTGATCCTTTTCTCTGGGATAATTGAATGAATAAATGAAAGACAACTGGATGAAGTCAAATCTGGTTTACTTTTGTCAACGTTTTAAATTTTATTGATATTGTTTATATGTGGATATCCCTCCTCTCAACTGTGAGTCCTAGAAGATGTGAATTCTGTCTTACTTATTCTGGTAGCTTCAGCATTTAGCATTGTGCCTCATGCCTAAAATGTAGTAGCTGCTCAGTTACTGTCTGTAAATTGAAGAAATGAATGCATTAATTTATGAGATATGCAAGAACAAGCATCCTGTGTCATCTGTGTCTCATGCTCTTGTTATGTCAACTCTTGTCCTCATCTTCAAAGCCTCAAGACTGTATTTGAAATCCAAAAAAATATTAGCTTTAGGAGTTACTTCTCTACCATCACATTCACCACTTTCTAAAGTACCAATTTTGTTTTTTTAAGATAATAATATTTGCCTTTTCTTTTCGCTTTTGTTTTGTTTTGTTTTCTTTTCTTTTCCTTTTTTTTTCTTTTCTTCTCAAGTAATCCAGCTCTTGAATGAAATCCATGTTTACAAGTGGAGTTAGGATAAGACTTTTATAGAACCGATACTTTGGTTTATAAACCCCAGCTTCTTTGTCCAGTCAATGCTGTTGGTTTTGAATGACTTAATAAAAATGCCTGAAGCTTACAGATAAAAGGAATACAAAACAAGATTATTACATGGACTTCTTTCCTAAATAATACTTATTACAGATTATCCCTGGCAGTAAGTAAAAATAGATAAAATATTAACATTTCCAAAGCCCTAATCTTATAGCCACACAAGTGCCCTGCTCTTGTTTTAACTCTGGCTTAGCACTTATCCACATTGAAGTACAGCCAATTCTCATTTTGGGGGCAGAAAGAACAAATTGCTTTTCCTTCTTCAGAAGGCAGATCAAATATCTGAAGATCGGCTCTCTATTGCAAACTCTGAAACTGCTCTCAGGACTATGGTCTGCTGTCTGTACAAAGGACAAAAACGACTGGGAGAATGAATTTTTAAAATCAAATTATTACGGGGAGTTGAAAATTTAGTTTGTCCCCAGCTGGGGAGAAAAAAAAATTAGACTGCAAAGCACGAGGAAAGGAAAAATTGGACACATCAAAACTGGCTGAATCCGTCATGCTCAATTGTGCAACAGAACAAAATGAGATGAGCGTATTAGTGGCAGTTGAGAAAAATGGCTTTTTAAATTCAGGTTTTTTTTTTTTTTATAAGAGTAATTTAGGAAGTGTAGTATAGGAGTCATTCAGTACAAAATACCATAAATGTCAATGGGAGCCGTATTCTGCTTTTGTTTGGCTTGCCGAGTGACACAGCATACCTTAAATCTGATGAAGAAGCACTTTTGGAGGCTATAAAGTGAGAAACAGTAACACGTAGTCTCTGAGCAGCACTGGATTCCCCAGGAAGGAGACCCCTACAACAACATCTGCCCATCTTGTTGAAGAGACAGGGAGAGAGATAAACAAGGATGGGCTTCCAACCCGTGAATGGAGGAACACCAAGAAGAAGTTGGTGAGCCAGCCACACACTTCCCACTGGAAAAACAAGAGGGACGTGAGCAAGGAGCAGTGAGCTTGCGGGAAACGGTTTCAAGCAGGGAGGTAGAAGTGAGAAATAAAGCTTGACTCATCGGGCTGTGACAGAAGGAAATGTGAGCCCAAACAGCAGCTGTGGCTCAGAGGCTCCTGCGTGACTGCAGTCAGTTATTTGTTTGGGGCGGAATGTAAAGGGGAAGAAGTCTCCTCGCCCCCTCACCTCTGCTAGCCCGAGAAGTTATGCAGTCTGAATGAAGCGTGACCCCTTGTAAATATTGTTTGGAAGCTCTCACCAACTCTAGAGAGTTTAAACACCAAGAAAATGCACTATAAATCTAAGATCTGGGAAAAAAATATTTTTTTGAGTCCTTCTTTATTGAATACTCCTTGAACCTAGGACAGCATGGCCAATTTCACCTCTGTCCAGATGCCTCCTATTTTTGTCGGGCTTCAGTTCATCGCATGCTTTGTCCTCAGAATGAAGCCTCAACCCCTCTTCCTTGTAGCATCTTCCTCTTTCTTTACCAATATGTCTTCAACTCTATACAAAAAGACATGGTCCACCATCACATCTAATCTTACCATATTCTTGTATGTGGTTTTCTTTTGTAGCCACTTAGTTCCTCCAAAAATCGGCCATGATGGTCTCACCCCCATGGCTTTTTTTTTTTTTAATGTATTTTCATCTGGACTTACGATTGTACCTCAAGATTTAGCCACATTGAGCTGGGCTTCCAAAGTTTATGTTGACTGACCCTTCTCTAGTCTTTCTCAGCTGTCCAGCTCCCATGAATGTCCCCTTTGTAAATATGTGGTATCCACACTGCCCCCTGAGACAGCCATGTCTACCCTCCCTTGTTACTGGAGGTTTTCTCAATATATTTTTGGTCTCCCTGGCTGCAGATTTCCTTGTATCCATCACAGAGTTTTATTTGTTTTTATGAAATTTTTGTGTGTTGTGTGGTGACTCTGAGCTGTGTGTGTGTCTCTGTGTGTATGCGTGCATGCCTATGCATCTTAGAAGAAGAAATAAGAGATTCCTCTTTTTCTTTCTCTCATTCCAGAGCACACATATTTAGTTAGTCTTTTCTCCACTCCTGGCAAAAACATCAGTGGATGACCAGCACTCACCCTCTTGGCACACTAGGGACTCTAATGGGCGGACACATAACCTCAGCTCACTGATGGCATGGGCACAGCTGGCTCGGCAATTGCATGGGGTCAGAAGGGTGGTCTACACACTCAATCAGTGTCAAGTATTCTAAGGTGGGCTGGGGCGGAGGAAGAGTCTCCAGTCAGGAAAACATAAGATGATAATTCACCATTCTCCTGTATTTAATGAGGCAGAATCCATTTAAATGTCATATTGTTCAATTTATGGTATTTTCATTTATTCATTCATTTGCTCTATTCATTCACCAACACCTACTGAAATCTCTTCTGTGTGAATAAATTTAGTAAGGTAGTGTAGCTGATGTCTATTGCAATAATAATACTGCATAGCAAATAACCAGAAAACCTCAGTAGTATACAACAATAAATATTTATTTAAATCACGAATCTGTGAGTCAAATAAATATTTTTTCTTGTCTGAGTCAGGCATGACTGATCTCAGCTGAGGTCACTCATTTATCTGTTATCAGCTGGCAGTTAACGGGGCACTGGCGAGGAGGGCCTTGGCTAGGAGAGCTGAAACAGCTTCGATGCTTTCCGTGAGGTTGCCCACCTCCAGCAGGCTGGCCTGGGCTGGATCACATGATGGTGAGCATCCAAGACAACGATGGGAATTGAACAAAACCTCTTAAGACACAGCCTCAGAAGTGGCACCAAGCTACTTCTGTCACATTCTGTTGGCCAAAAGTGAGTCTAAAGGAGAGCCCAGATTCAAGGTAGGAGTGGAGCAGATGGATAAACTCCATCACCTTACGGGAGGAGCTGCACAGTCACCTTGCAAAGGTCATGGCTTCAGGGAGGCCATTTGGGACACCCGTACAATTGACCCGCCGCAGAGAGACAGACAGGCAAACCCCAAGTTAGAACATAATATGATAAGGACAGTGTTCTACCTTTTCAAAGGAACAAGAAGAAGAAGGATGTAGGGAAGAAGCCAATTACATTTATTCCTTTTCTTTCCCTCCCCTTTCCCATCAGCACACACAATGACACTTTCTGTGGAGGTCTCGGTGGTGTCCAGGACTTGCCCATGGCGGCCACCTCAAAGCGGGAACGAGCAGTTTGGAATTCAGCTCCTGTCTGCACGAGTAACGTGAATGCATGTGTTGTTTCTCTGGTAGAGACGATGCTGTTTGGAAACTAAGCTCTTATTGATGACTTCCGGTACTTCCAGTGTGTTTGTGAGTCTTCAGGGAAGGCTTTGCCGGGTTCCTTTGTGTTTCCGAAGTCAGTAATGGAGGCTAAACTTCATTTCAGTTTCTCACTCTGCATTTGTCCCCTGGTCTCATTAGATTTCTGAGTCTCACTTGTCTGTGTGATTTAGACTTCTGTCAACTCCCGAGGCAGAGATGGCTGCCTGCTATATTGCACAGAACTTAGCTGAATGCTGGCTGTGGGTTTAAATCAATGAATCTTACACTTTCTCATCCTGCAATTCAGAACTTTCAGCATCATACCAATCACCTCTCAAAAAGTCAATTGCTATTTACCTTTTGGTGTTGTTAAAGAAAAAGAGCCAATTAGGACATCTCATCTGCAGTCCCCTTGGACGTGGCTGTGGCCCTCAGCAGCGGGAAGTGAAGAAGGGAAGGGAGGTGACACATGGGTCATGGCTTACCCCACAGGGGAGTCTCGACACTTGAGTTACAATCTACTTGTCCGCTTTTGAACACCCAACAGTATTCTCAGAAGAAATAACTTCAATGGAAAAGGACCAGAACTTTCTGTGAACACCCAACAGTATTCTCAGAAGAAATAACTTCAATGGAAAAGGACCAGAACTTTCTGGCTCCAAGGAACTGGCTTTGAAGCAACAATTTTCTTCAGAAATACTTAAGCATAAGGTCAGCAAACTCATGTTTGCTGGACTAGATGAGTCCTGTGATACCATGTACCGGAAAACATTTTTTGAGGTTCCCAATTTTTCTTACTTCTTTGAGTTGGATACACTCATCTGGATTTAAGTCCACTTTCTTAATAAAGGGAGTGCATGCATTTGTGTACATACATCCCCAAGGCACTCAGATTAAGAAATAAAGCTAAAATATATTTCAAAACCGCTGGTACAAACCCTTTATTTTACAGTTGAGCAAACACAATCAAACAGGAGAAAAAACATCTTGCACAATATCCATGTAGTTGCTGGTTGTATGTGAAAGGTGTCCTGACTCCCAGTGCGTCAAATGGCATGATTTACAGAAACCTGCTTTTACGCATGGGATGGCTTAGAAGTGGCGAAGCATCACCCAGAAACACATACTGCAGCTTGTCGAGGTGGTGCTGTGTACCAGCCGAGAACAGAGAGACATGTGACCTAGAGGCAGCGCCAACGGAAGGAGGAGGTGCAGCGTGATAATTTAGACTATAAGTAGTTCTTCTCAGTACAAAAATATTCCCAGTGTTACTGAGTGGCTACACTTGCCAATTTTCCTGGGATAATCCTGTTTCCTGTCCGTTGTCTTGGCATGATTAACAAGTCACTTTAAAAAGTGTTGCTGTTTAGACAGTACATGATTATTCAGTCACCCTAGCTATGAATATAGTAGGAATGGCACCATTTCATCATGTCATATAGAGTTTTCAGTTTCCAGAGTCCCTTACTCTTAATAGAAGTATTATTTGGTATTATTATTTGATGCACGTGAAGGTGATGAGGAAAGGAAATTTTTGAAAGGGACATCACAAGGCCACGAAAGGCAAACTCCTCCCACCTTTCTCAGGTACCAGAGACAAAGTCCTGTGTGAAGACTGGTCACTTGCAAGGTGGTGGGGGCCAACAGAGAGTTTATGGCTCAGCTGCTTTCAAAGGCAAACGCTTCTTCATTCTCTAAGCTGAAAATCCAATACGAGGTTAAAAGGATGACCAAGGCCCCAGGAACTGTTTTTTTTTTTTTTAATTTTAAAAAAAATTTTTAAAAATTAAAAAAAAACTTTTTAAATTTTATTAGTGTTTTAATTGATTATTTAATAGTTGCCCTTTTAAAAATTGTTTATATGTGTTCAAAATTTTAGTTTATTCATCAGGTACCTTCTTCAGTCTTTATTTCTTATAATTTTTGTTGAAGAACTCCTATGGTTTGACCTGTAGAGTTTCTCACACTTAACCTGTTTTACGTGCTTCTCTGTCCTGTGTATTTCTTGTAAATTGGCAGCTGGGTCTAAAAGCCTGATCAAATTACAGGTCGCGTTGTGCTTTTTCATCAAGAAACAAATGACTGCCTTTTGGTGATGTTAGCAGCCATTTATGCTTATTGCCTAATTCAGGGGTCAACAGACTCCTGTGAACCAACTCCTCTTTTTGTAAATCATTTTATTGGAACGCAGCTATGCGCATCTGCTTATAAATTGTCTGTGGCTGCTTTTGCTCTGAAAACATCATTGAGTAGTTTTAAGTGTGCCATGTGCTCTGCCAAACCTACAGTATTTACTGTCTACCTCTTTATAAAACAGTTTACAGATCCCTGGCCGAATTCATTCATCGTCATTCGAAATGGCAGTAATCTAATCTGTGTGTGTGTGTACACACACACACACATACACACACACACACACACACACACACACACACACACATATATATATATAATTCTTTTAAATACAGATTACTTCAGGATTCATACTGATACCTCCAATTCTAATATAGAATTATAGGGTTTTTACTTAAATTCTTCTGTATTTTTACAGAAGTTGTCTGCCTTCTCCATGCCTTCTCTAGAAGTTCAACAGAGATGAACTGAATGTTACTTGAAAGGCTTCTATAAAGATAAAATGAAATCTGGTCAATAAGAACTGAACTAAAAGAAACAAAGCTTGAGGAAAATTGTTGCTCTTCGATAAGAATCTGGCAACACGTCTCTAGTCCTATTAATCACCACAAAAAAAATCAATATTTTATTTTAATTTAGGTTCGCATCTATTTCAAAGGCCCAACAGTACCTAGATAACTTTTAAAAAATTGATTCACGAGGTTTCTGAATCGATCTGTAATTTTACAAATTTTGTTGTTAAATTTGATAAAGTTTGATTTATCTATGCCACTAATGACAATCCTTTTTGCTAAATAAAAAAAAAAATTGGTTTGATTTATATTTTGTGTTTGCGTGTCACTGTAATACATAGTCAATGCCCACAATATCCTATGATCTTACTATTTTAGTGTGTTCAGCTCATTTCCTTCTGCCAATACCAACATTTATGTATCTATAGGTTTCTTCCAGAACCATGGAAGCCAACTCTACCATTTGCATGACAGACCAGTGGTACCATTGCTGGTAAACGAATACCTCCCAGCTTCAGGTGTAAACCTTGACTCTTGAGAGTTTCTGTGTAGACATCCCAGTTCCCGCGTCCCAATGTTGGGGTCATTTTGAGGCAGGTCTTTTACATCATTTTCCATAGTCAAGCTCCAGTCACTGCAGCAGTGGATTTAATGAAGCATCCAATCAAGGTTGCCCTCCGTTCAGTTAGATATTGAAATGTGCCACCGAGATGCCCCTCTAGGAATGAAAGTCCTATCGCCACAGCTGCAAGGAATCCTGCTAGCAGACAGTTAGCTCTCACTGACATTTAGAATTTTCCAGCCCTTTTCAGCTAGAAAAACAAATCTTCCCCAAGGACATTACCACTGTCACAGGGCAACTTGCATCCACAAAGTGATTTACTCGAGGATAGAACCACCTGACTCTCTCGGCCCATTTTAGGACAGTTTGAGGGGCAATTCCAGACTCAGAGTTACCTGCAAGCATGGCTGAGGCTTCCCTGAAAGACTGCATTGTAGCCCAGCATCTCCCTCTGCCCAATCCTGCTCCCTCTACTTGCTTCCCTTAGGTTCCAAGGGCACTCCTTAATAAACCTTCTACATATGATTCTCCATCTTAGAGTCTACTTCCGGGGGCGGGGAGCAGTCCCAACCAACGACGACTTTGTACCATGTTCCTACTTCCCTATTTATATTCCCTCCTTCTCTGAAGTCAATTGCTTGCACTCAAATTTTTGTTTCACTTCAGCTTCTAACGGTGTCAGTAGTGGATGTGGTCCTACAGACTCTCAGGATAGGATTCTGGAATTGGATTTTGGAATTTTTTTCAATCCAGAAGGCAACTAAGACCTCATTACTGATGGTGAATGGAATCTTCATCCTCCTTGGCAAGCTGTAGCGTCACGATCACCAAGTCTGTCACCTGTGTTTCGCTGGGATGGCTCCGGCAAGGTGGTATAGGTAGAATGGGATGCATCCACTCATGTGATATACCTAATATTTTAAACACACAGTTGCCATGGTGTTAAAGAACTGTGGAATTGATAGTAAACATAATCAATGTGCTAAGGGAAGAAAATGACAGACTCAAGTCAGTCTACCAGCGAGTGAGGGCATGCTGTGGCAGCTAGAAGGCCTTTGGACAGCATTTGAAGGGACCCTGACCTTTTGCATGGGGAGAGTAAACTGGACTGAAAACTAGATTCATGGTCTGATCCTAAGAACAGCAGAAATGCAGAGAAGGTTTATTTCTGGTCTAGAGTCACAGTCCCTGGTAGGGAAGGAGTGAGGTACTGAGGACTGGAATCAGATCACTTAAATCGATGTGCCTGATTGAGAACCTAGGTTCCCACATTCCTCTCAATGTTCTGGGCCTCTAAGATTCTCCCCTCTTTTTCCCCCTTCCCCATCCCCATCCCCTCCCATCACACCCCGCCTTGCTATAGTAACAGACTCCTCTTGTCTAGAGAAAAAGAGGCAGAAGGCTTATCTGCCTCAGGTAGATGCCTTTCACTAATGTGTTCCTTCTTCAATATTTGCTTCCTCTTCTTTTCCCTTTTGGTTTGTAGGCCAACAACTAGAGTCAAGTGTTAGCACAGCCTGGTTGGATACGTGAGCTTCTTTCTTCGTGGAAAACAAAGCCTTCAATTGCCCAGAGAGCTACACGATGTGGCTGATATGTACTCATAGAAACTTAAAAATAAAGATGCTGGGTGGGGGTGATGGTAGTGTGGAATATAAGGCTTACAGGGGAAAGTTTATAAGTTTATTAAAATGAGGTCATCTCCCTGCTCTGCATTCGGTATCCTGGCAAGGACGTGTCAATCTAGTTCTAATGCGGTGTTGGGATTACTTTTGGAAATTTGAGGAAAAATGCAGGTACATGCCTCTTTAGTGAATTGTTTCTGAGACATATATTTACCCCATAACCCTAGAGTTTATTTACTTGAAGAATTAAGCTCCAGGGATCCACTGTATTTGCTGGCTTAAAAATATATTCTTATCAGCTTCCTTCCATTTGTATCTCTTCTCCATTTCTCAATGGTGTTCCCTGTACCTCCAGAATAAGTACGCAAACCCTTATTTGAGGATCTATTTCTACAGAAGTTCCAATGACAATATTAAAAAAATTCTCTTAAGTTTTTCTTTTAAGTAAGAGCCCAGACAGACTGTGTGTACTTTTGTTAGTAATCTAATTTTTCTGGGCTTTAATTTTTTTTTTTTATCTAATAAATACAGATATCTACCTTACTGGCATATTATCAGTATTAAATAAGCTAATATTTATAAAGCATTTAGAACATTGCCTGACACAGATGTCATTTGTTAAAATAATATTGAAAGTTTTCTTTGGAGGAAATGATGGGAACATTTATATTTAAAACTATGTTTTTTTTTTTCTGAACCTTTTAGGGCGTGATAGTTTCTGGCTATGTTAAAGTTATTGGCTTTCCTCAACATGCAGATTTTTGTTAGAAATAACACATATAGTAACTAAAATAAATATAGTAACTAAAATAAAATAAACTAAAATAGAAATAACACATATAGTAACTAAAATAAATAAAATATATATAATATATATATATATATATATATATGTTTTGCTGAGTAGTGACAAAAAATATATAATGTGTTGGATTCTATTTCATGTGCAAATTATTGAATAAATGAGTGAATTATAGAACTTATGATTCATCATGCATTGTTGGATAGACATTAAGCTCACTATTGGGGATGTGAATGACTCAGAATTTCACAGTGAGTGTAAATATGGTGTGAACATTAGCAAGTGCTTTTATTGCTTAATCTCTGTAGGTCCAAGATGGAAATGGCCCTGGAGGGCTGAAAATATTTTTGCATGTTGCAGGTATAAGAAGTTTTAAAATGTATTTTAGAAACCTTTCTCTAGCAAGCGATAGGATTCTAACTGCCGATAGTCTTAAATGGCTTGGGTAAGAGTCTTTAATTAGAAGTTTCCATTTTTTTTAGAGCAAAGAAATAGTACGTTCCATTTCATAATGATAGCTGTAGAGTTATTTGAACCGTCAGGAACAGTATTCAGGTAAATCTCTGTTTTCATTTATACACAGCCCCAGAGATAAAATCGGCCAGTTGTAAACTCAGGTTTAACTTCTAGAACTTCAGCTGATAGTCAACAAGGTGGTTGACTGCAGTGTGACAGGCCAGGCTCGGTTTGATTTAGTGTGTGACCCGGGTTACTGGCACAGAGGAAACATGATATGACTTGTTTTGGTTGCCTCCCGACAAGGCTTTTCTGACTTTATTCCCAGCCAAGCATCTGAGCCACTTCCCTTTCCTGGTTGTTTTCTGGCGTGCTACACCAACAACTTTATCAGTTTGTCTTTTCCCTCTTTTCCAGAGCTACTTCTACTCCATTCCATGACTAAATAAAAACATCAGGTTCTGTGAGGACTCTCCTCCACTCTTCTGGCCTTTTCCCTCAGCACTGTGTCTCCTGGGACCTCACCAAGCCTAGCGATGCCTTCCATTTGTACATGGAAGGTAAGATTGTGATATTTCTTACAAATATCAAGCTTTAATTAGTTATTTTTATGATTTCGGAAGCAACACACTCTAAAAAATGTCCTAAAGTATTATAAAACATGGATATAAATATGGAAACTCATTCATTATCCCATCCCCTGAGAAGAAATTTTCTGTATGTTATTATAGGTTTTTTCCACCCTATGGAAATACTTTGAAAGGGATTCTACTATATATTCTCTTTTGCTGCTTGAATTATCCATCATTTCCATCGTGGTTCTGTGCAAAATGTACAAAGTTATAAAATTTTAACTCCCTGAGAGTTATAAATTTTTAGCTTAATTATTCTCTCCTGGAATTCATTTTCCAAATACCTTCACTAATTTTCAGTTACAAGAGGATACCCAGTTTTAGTAAGGGTATTTTTTTATTGAATTCTCGATTAAGACATAGTATTTAAACACACACACACTCACACACACACAGTCAGTATTAAAATATTTAATAATAGATTCAGCATAGGTATTAATCAAAACAGATGTTGGCCATAAAAAATCTGTTTTCTACCATGACTTGATATGTTCACTGATGCATACACATAAGAGAGACAAGCTTTTTACAATAAACACAATTTATATGGAAGTTAACTACCCAAAGGTAATATCTGGCTTCATTAACTTCCTCAACTTTTTCCATTATGAGAACTTATCTTAATCCTATCCTTCTTTCTTTGTAGACCTTAGCTAGACATGTGACTCTTGTATTTAGCTTCAATACCATGCTTAATGTGGTTCCCAAAGTAAAACTCTTTTAACATCAACCAATCGATTTTTCTTTTTGAGAATCTGTCATTTTCCTTTGGACATTGGTTCTCAACAGCTTCCTAGTTTGCCTCCCAGGGGTCATTGGAGATGTCTGGAGACATTGTTAGTTGTCATAGCCTGGGCGTGGGGGAATAGTGCTACTGACATCTAGTAGGTAAAGGCTGGGATGTCGTTAAACATCTTACAGCACACAGGACAGCTCTCCACGTTAACTAAAGTCCATACTTTATTTGGATTTCCCTAATTTGGATTTGATGTTTCCCTATTGTCCTTTTTATTTTTATTTATTTATATATATGTTTTGTTCTCAGGATACCCTCCAGGATACCACATTCTGTCTAGTCATCATGCCTCCTCCTTAAGCTCTTAGCTGTGACAGCTTCTCAGAGATTCCTTGTTTTTGACGACCTTGAGAGTTTTAAAGAGTAATATACAGATATTTTGTAGAATGCTCCTCGATTAGGATTTACCAGATGTTTTTCTCGCAACTGGGATTTTAGGTTTTTAGAAGGAAGGCTTATAGAGGTAAAATGCCATTCTTATCACATCATATCAAGAGTATATACTAGCCACATAACTTATCACTGCTGATGTTAACTTTGCTCACCTGGATAAGGTGGATTTTGTCAGGTGTTTCCACTGTAAATTTCCTCTTCATCCCTGCCACCCTCCGGCCATTCTGACTTCTTTGGAAGTCACTACATGCAGCTCACACCTAAGGACTGGGGAATTCTGCTTCACCTCCTTGAAGGTGGAGTACCTCGTTGGGATTCTTCTGCAAGGGACATTCCCCCCCCCCATTTGTTTATATAATAATTTATTAATATTTGTATGGATTCATGGATATTTACTTTATACTTTATGTTATTATAATTCAATGTTACTTTAGTTTCTGTGCAACATTTTCCACCTTCCAGGTAATATTGGGCGCTCTTTCAGTCAGCTCCTGCATCCCTGTAGCACACCCTCCTCATCACGGGGTTTTGTTTGTCAGCTTGTTTGGAGCACTTCCTTACTTTCTGGCACTACATAATGCTACAGGTTTACTTTGTGCACTTCCTGCCCTAATTCTACTCTTGGCCATTTCTCCAAGGAGCCTTGGTTTCCTTTGTTGGAGAATAGCATGAGAAATCAAGATCTTTGCATTAATTGTGCTCATTACTACTGGTGTGTTGGTGCTTCTTGGCCCTCTCGGCTGACAAAACAAGCAAACAAGTGGTATATGTATATTCATGTCCATGTAAACGTCTATCTGTAAATATTTTCATAGGTAATCAACTGTGTTCCCATTAGCTAAAGATGAGTTTATTTATACTAATGACCCCAGCTCTGTTCTGTCACCACGTGGATAATCCTACCTTCTGCTATCTATCATCTGTAATCTTCTCCTCCAACAGTGAGGAATCTGACTCCCATCAATATTATTTTTTTGACCACTCACCAGTTAAATTTCTTTTGATTGCTAATTGTTCCCATACTTTCCTCTGCAAACTATCCATCTTGTACTCCAGTACATGTAATTTATTGAAGTGTATACCCTCATGGGAGTAATTATTACATTTGTTTACTTGGCCGTGACTAATTAACACACGCATTCTCCTTGGCTGTGGGCACTGGTTCTGTGAGAGACACATGGCCTAGGTTAGTTTAAATTTTAGGACTTCAGCTGAAATAAGTGGAAAGATAAATTTTCTTTCTGCTGACCTTAAAGCTGTGATGAGACAAATCTAATCGAGGGGAAAGCCTGCCTGAGAAAAAGGCAACATAAAGGAAAAGTTGACCAAAAAATGAGTAGAGCTATCTTCCAGGCAATATCATCTCTGAGACCCAGATCCTGTCACACCTCCCCATGAACCTCTTTGACTGTGAATCAGAAACTTTCTTATTTGCCTAAGCCTGTTTGATTTGGATTTATGCATTCTGTAGCCAGCATCTCTGTGTCCGTTACTCACCTGGGCTTAACCAGCTTTTGTTAAATTTACATCCTGAGGCCCTGGAATGCAACACACACATTAGGATAATGTCCTTTAATCCCAAGGATTTTAGTAAGATCAAGGTTAACCTTAGTCTGTGAGGAATAATACCCTAATACTAGTGTTTCTTTTGTGCGAAAACTAAGAAATGTTCTGCTGACAGGACAATTTTAAATTCAAGCCACTAGAAAATAAAGTCCCATATCTGTCTTTAATAATAAGTAGGAGCAGATTAAAAATCATTGAACTTTTACCTCCCCTACTCCCTGGTGCATTTTGTCTTTCATTTTCTTCTTTCAAACTACCATTTTTCTAAGAGCTTATAAGCTCTAAAATAAATCATTTCTTTATCATTATATTCTTTTTCAATCTGATGTCTTTGTTAAATCCTTTCCTTACAAATAAAAACTGGCAGCCTGAGTTCTTGGTATTATTTAGATCTCTGTTTAGCTATGTCTTAACACTGAAATATTTGCTCTTGGAATTTTTTTAAAAACATCTTTAGGGTAATCACAGTTTTCATTATCCTATTTACTTCTGTGCCATGTGTGAATTTTTTTCCATCATTAAAAAATTTTATTTGTTTACTTCTTTGAATGTTTGAGCTAATTCTCAACTAGAGGCATCGTTTGGAGTAATTCGGAAACTGTAGGATGCTAATAACAGGTGAGAGAATTGATCAATTATTCACATCCCTGATGTTTTCCTTCAGGCGGAGGGAGAGGCATCTATCGCTTAAGAGCCTCTCACTCACTCTGGACCCTAAGAGTCACCTACTGGCAGGTCTGGGAAGGGGTAGTGCCCATGCATTGCTCTTTCTTCTCCTCTGCTCTTCCTCCTAATTGAACCCCTCCAGGGAGCATGTGCCCATTATTATCTTAGCCATATAGTTTACAAGCAGAAAAGGCTCTGCTCTCTAATACACAGACTTGCCATAATTATAGCCATACTTCTTAGCTCTCTCTATAAGCCTCCGATGGCTATTTTACTCTTCAAACTACTTAAAATTGTTTCTGATCTCACTAGGAGTGCCATTATAAACTGTCAGATCTTTAAAAAAAAATACAGTTTTTTTCCCTGATATTAACTATCGACTCCAGGTAGCATATTAAACAGCAACAATAATACCAAACCAATGTGACCCAATCAGTGGCAGCAAAGTCTAGTGAGACCTCATTTTCTAACTTCTTTTCTCTCATTTACTCTGTTCAAAGATGTTTTTGGGAATATACAGTGGCAGTGTTTGCCTTAGATCAGGTGAGAAAAGAGCTGATGGTGCAGATTGTACATAAATCAAGACATAAGAGAAGATTCGAAGAAAGTTATTTT
Source organism: Macroglossus sobrinus (assembly GCA_004027375.1). Classification (NCBI taxonomy): domain Eukaryota; kingdom Metazoa; phylum Chordata; class Mammalia; order Chiroptera; family Pteropodidae; genus Macroglossus; species Macroglossus sobrinus. The sequence goes on along the minus strand of PVKZ01000453.1, from coordinate 776,003 downwards.
ATGGGTAGATTCAGCTTGGACCCTGCAGAGAAGTTGGGAAGGAAACTTTGCACTGATGAAAGACAGAGCAGAAAGGATGGGAGTTGATAGACTAACTCAAAGAAGGAGTCATAAATAAATGAGACTAAATTTTTAGAGATGATAGAATAAATGTTGTAACTCCCTTGTATTTTCTTTGTTAATATATCTTTTAAATTTTCTTTGGGGTGAAGGGCTCACTCTCAAATTGTGCTTGAGACTCACTCTATAAATTAAATTAGAATTAAGTCATACAGTGGACACATTTTTTTCTTTCTATTTTTATTCTATTGACTTTGCAGTGTCATTATAAAAGGTGCTTTGGGCCAAAAATAGAATTGTATGTATACAGCAGACAGATGAGTCAAGTGAATATCCTATTTCCATTCTAGCAGTCAATCTTAGAAAGGGTAATTATGTATTTTTATACTCATGCCTCCCTACCATTTTTTAAATGGAGCCAGAAAGTAGAAAATGTGAAAACACTTGAATCAAATCCAGACATTCTGTAGAATTTCAGAAAGGGGCATTTTTACTATCCATCTCTATGCTGCTTAGGCTGTCCCTCTAGCATTGTCTAGAGATTCTTGGCAAAGAGAAAATAATTGGATCTCTGGGCAGCTCTTACCCTCAGGTGAATTGTATATACCAACCCTTAGAATACCTGGCAAACACACTGCCCAGTTTTGAATGAAACTGTCCTGCCAATCAACCCTGATGGAAGGGCAGGCCTGTGACTCTAATTATTCTTATTCTTATTTTGAGGGGACAGAGCTGGTTAGATTTAGATGATTAGATTTAGGGAGAGTAACTAATCCAAGGTCAGTCTGCCTAGGACCGGTCAGAGTGCTGTTAACTTTGCCATCTAAGGAGAAAAATAAGCCAATCTACTTCTTTATTTTAATAATTTGAACTAAGTTTTAGTTGGCAGTGTTTTTCAAGGTTGAAAGTTGGGACTTGTGGCCATAAGGAACAGCAACTGTGAATACTCAAAAGAAGTATGTGAACAGAGATGGAATGGCTATGCAAAAAGAAGCAGAGAAAGATACCAGCTTTTGACACCTTGAGAAAGACACTGTTAGAGACAGAGGAGACTGAAGGGGTGTCCAGTCCCTAGAGTCTCCTCAGTTGCTGATGGTGTCCTAGTGATGTATCCATTGCTGTCCATGGGTCTTTTTTCAATAAGTCCTCTTTTCCTTGAAGTTAGTTCATTGGGTCTCTGTTCCTTGATTTCTAAACACCAAATATATTTTTATCACAAAATGAAATAACACGCCTATTGTTAAATGTTCCCTCAGTCATCCCCAGTTGAGCTTTAATGGCCGAATTTGTGCTTCTTTTAAGATATAAATGAGCGAGGCCACAAATTATGTTCTTATTCAACAATATTTTTTCTCAATATTTTAAAATAGAATTATTCCAATTATTCTGTTGGAATGTTCTGTTAAGGAATGTTACAACAGAGCACATACTTTTTCTTGGACCACAAAACCTAGTGTGATGAGTGCATGTTTTTTTGAATTTTTCTATAATTGAATTAAATCTGAGCTTTCCCTATACCTCATGTCAGTTAAATGATCAATTCTATAAACTCCCTCACTTCAGTATTTTCTCAGGCATTTCAGGCTCCTCACCCCAGATGGTATGTCTTAGGGGGCAGGGGCTACTGCTGCTGTATGGATTCCATGCTATGTAACATGTCCTGTCTGGACTGTAGCCATTAATATTCATTCTTGGATCCATGGAGATGTCCCTGGACCTGTTTTAGTTTCGTTATGGATAGCATAGGTCAGAACTTCTTAAATTGTTTGTGGTGATGAATGATTTTTTGTTAGCTAATACTAGTATGTGGCCCATATGGCATGCAACTCAGTACAGAAATTTGAAATTACAAATTGGTCTATATCTCCTTCAAAAGGGGAGTCACTGATCACACATTTGGATGTTTTGATAATGCCAAATTGCTGTAAATGTTTCTAAATGCTTACTCTCAATTTCTGTAGCTATTAAAAAAAATTTTTTAAATGGTGATATTTTTAAATTGTTTCTCTTTCTACTACACTGCTCAAGCTGTCCCTCTAGATAGCTCAGTGTTTGTCTTGTTACACTCAACGGGTTTTAAACTATTGTGAAAATTGTTCGATGTGATTTTTTTCATTAGCAGTACTATTTAGTAAGATGGAAACTTATTCCCAATACACATGTTGTTTGCTCTGTGGCATTTCTGTCTCCTCTCTATTTAGAACATGTTGATTTGAGACACAACATAAGATACTGTGATTTGCTGAAGTAGAATCCTAGTACTGACCAGTTAGATTGAGCTGGCCAAGGTATTAGGCAACATGACAATAGTAGAGTATTCATGTTTGGAGGTCATGCAGACATGGGTTCAAAACCTGGCTTCACTACTTGCTATCTCTGTCAGTTAGCCTCCATGAAGTAAGATGAAGATGATGTCTGAAAATTATCCTCAATTCTGACTTCAAAAAACTTGTGGTAGAATTATTTATTCATTCAATAAATATGCATTGATCACTCAGTACATAACAGACAGTGTTCTAGACACTTGAGGTATATCAAAGAAGAAAACAGACCCCTCCTCCCAAAATTCCCAAGGAGATAAACAATAAGAAATCTGTTTGTAGTAAATACCCCAAAAAGGAAATGAAAATACAGCCAGGTAAGAAAAAGAGTTGGGTGGTGGAGAAGGTTTGCTGATAGAAATTTTAAATAGGATAACCAGAGTGGATTCTAAATTTTGAAAATAGAAACAAAAAGATTTACTGAAAGATTGGACATGGGGTGAAAAAGTGAAGAGTTAAGGATAACTCCAAAGTTTTTGCCTGAGCAACCGCAAGGGTGATGTCACCACCACCTGAAATGGGAAAGATTAAAAGTGATGCCAGTTGTTTGGTGAATGAGTGTTTGTGTGTGCCGTACCACTGCCCTGGCATCTAAAGATGGTAATTACTTTAATAATTACCTTAATAATCTGGAAACATCCAGCTCTTCCATCCTATGATGTTTTCTTGCTTTTCTTTTTTTTTTTTGGTCAAGACTATTATTATTTTTTATTTTTTATTTTTCAATTACAGTTGATAGTCACTATTATTTTATATTAGTTTCAGGTGTATAGTGCAGTGGTTAGACACCTATATAGTTTCATCACACACTCTTAATAACCAGTTTGTGGACCACACTTTGAGTAGCATTGGATGAGGTCACTTTTTTCCCTGTGGATACCCTTTCCAGAAGCTTGATACACCATTGAAGTCATTAGCACACTCAGTATAAACCCTCTAAAATATTCTTCTGCATCATTTCTGTAAGAGACGTGGTTTCTTTCTCAGACACTCTCTGGCTAGACACTCATCAGTGCTGTGGTGGCGAGCATGGAGACCCTCCTTTTGTGGCTTATCATTTCCCTAGGCTTCATCACAAAAGAAGACAGTTTCTCCCCGACCCCAACTCTCTGCTCTTGGTGGTCCAACCTCACCTTGGAGCTTATCATACTTAATACCCACCTGCTCTGAGTTCTGGGGTGGTTGGGTCCACCAGTCCCTTCTCGGAGATTCACCAGCATCTGAGCTCTCTTTTATCTCTTTCATTCTTAAATTTCTTTCTCTCCCAGATTAGGCAACATTTATTTAGTATTGGCAATAGAGGTAAAGAATAAATTGGTTCTTAATCTCTTTCATTTTTAGGCTTTAATTTATAAAATATACTTTATGCCTTTACTTCTTTAAGGCTTAAGTTTGAGAAACTAAAAGACAAACAAAATATGCCTTTTATTTTATTCCTTCAAACTCCTCTTTGATAAAGCCTTCTCTCTGCTGTAAGTTCAAGTGTCTATTTTTAAATCCCAAAGTCAAGACTTCCTTCTGTTTCTCTGTGTTCAGCTATATTGGTTCTTGACCAACCAAAGGAGTTTCTCACCACTTTGAATGAGGAGTGGTGAGAAACTTCAGGTAGTTTCACAAAAATAACGCTGCTGCATGAGTATTCATCCAGCCTCAAAACTGTTACTCATAGCTATATAGAAATCTTCCTTTAGCAGTGATTCCCTATTTCTCACTTTTCAAATACATAGATGAGGTAACCAGAGCTTTCAGGATGCTGTGGCTCTGATACAGAGAACCTGGCTGCACTCTGTCTTCTAAGTACCTTCTGTGTGGGCATAGATGATTGACAGTTGCAGTTGTCACATCTTTGGATCCACATGTTCATGCCAGTCCACACTTCCCTGAGGCTCATCCCAACTAATGACTGAGCAACACAGAGGTAGCAGAATGAGGAATTTCTGCACTGGCACGATTCCTCTAGTGGCCAGCTTTGGTATGGAGTCTCAGTCGGACTCCTTAACCTGGCTGAGATTTTCCTATAACTGCCCTGCAGTCAGAGAATCTTCCTACATAATCCTTCCTTCTCTTTCTACTTTGTCAGGTATGACCGCTGACATTGATGCAGGCATTGATGTCTGAATATTCTCCCTGCCTCCTCTGGCTCTTTCCCCCTTTATCCTCCACTGGTATTTCCATAAATACGCTCTAGCTCTTAAAAATCATGCCTTGATGTATATTTCTGAGTGGACACAAACTGACACAGATTAGTAGCTTTTACAGCCTTTGAAAATCAGTAATTTAAGCCACAGAACCCTGGTCTTCAAATAAAAAATTATAGGAAAGGTCAAGGTATAAACCAAGGTATACCCTGTGGTTTTCTTGAAGTGAGTCCAGGTTTCTTTAACACAGGTGGATTTTGAAGGTGTGCCATAGGGTTCCTAGACTATGAAAGAGTTGAAAAGTTTGGTGCTTACTGGTGTTGCTACGATTAGAACTGGTACGTAAAAAAATGTGGAGGGAAGCCATGAACTCTTCTTAACTCATCTTAGGCTATATAGATTGTCTTGTACTCTGAAGGAGTGAGCAAATTTGAATATTGATTGTTCTAATATGTCCATCATTGGGAGATAAGCAATGGTGGTCCTATGGACAGAAATGCAGGCCTAGGAATGAATCTGAAATATTGTTTCTTCTCTTATGTGATAGACAAAAGGAAGAGTTTGTGTGACATATAATCCATTGATATGTCACCTAGATTGCTTTTGGGTTTCCTGGGCCACTTGAAAACAAATTAGAGAATAATTGAAATACCTGATAATCTCATACAGTAAGATATAATATTTTGTGGGTCACATTACCCCATTCTTAGAGTGATAGAGAGTCATTCCTATTAAAATTAGTTTAGTGGAAGTCTATCAATATGATGTTATTACATATTTTTTTGTGAGAAATAAGTTAATTGTGATGGTTAATTTTATGTGACAACATGACTGGGTCACAGGGTGGCCATATATTTGGTCAAACATTATCGTAGGTGTGTCTGTGAGCCTGTTTCTGGATAAGATTAACAGGTGAATTGATAGATTGAGTAAAGCAGATTGTCCTCCCTAATGTGGGTATATATTAACCACTTATCAGATATAGGATTTACAAATATATTCTTCTCTTTTGTAGGTTGTCTTTTCATTTCGTTCATCATTTTCTTTGCTGTGAAGAAGCTTTTTAATTTTCTGTAGTCTCACCTTTTTATTTTTGCTTTTGTTGCTTTTGCTTTTGTTATGGAATCCAAAAAAAAAAAAAAACCATTGCCACCTAATCAATTAAAGGCCTGACTAGAATAAAAAGGCTGGAGAAGAGGAAATTCCTCCTGAATGACCACTTGAAATGAGACATTGGTCTTTCCAGCCTTGCAACTTTGGCTCTTTCTGGGTCTCGAGCTTTTTTGGCTATTGGACTAGAATTTATACCATCAGCTTTCCTTGTTCTCAGACTTTCAGACTTAGACTAAAAGTATACATTGGCTCTCTCATGTCCAGCTTCCTAATGCAGATCTTGGGACCTCTCAGCCTCCTCTGTATAATAAATTCCTTTATACAACTAGCACAACGTTGGGAAAATAGGTGTATTGCTTGGTAATATCATATATGTGTGTGTGTGTGTGTGTGTGTGTGTGTATCAAATATATATAATATTTTATATTTCTGGTATATTTTATATATATGATATATAACTATTATATATCTTAAATGTATATATGTATCCCATATACTATATAGTATATGTGTATGTATTGTGTGTGTGTATATATGTGTGTGTGAGTGTGTGTGTGCACATGTATATATTCAAAGAAATAGAAAGAAGTCTTTGGCAAATATTTTAAAGGTGAAGTTTGACCCTTGAATTTTTTTCTTTTATATTTGAACATATCAAGATCTAGCATGAAAGTGACCCAATAAGGAAAGCAAGTGTTTATGTGTGAATCAGGAGAAAGTGAAACGGGGAGAAATACCAGAAGTAACCAGATAGAGTAAATATATAAGGGAGGGTGATATGAGAACTATATAATAAATGACAAGTTTGATAAAATATGGATTCCCAAGTAATAAAAAAATTATAATACTGAAGATCATAATTCAAGGTGAATCTTAGGTATTTAAAATAGGATTGATTATTCTTAAGATGCCTATAAAGTGGTTTAGTGATTTTAAGAATCCAATTACATTGGTTAGAATAAAAATGAATGTACTTAGATCTTTGTAAGAAATGGTTTCTGGGCTCTTGGGCCAGAACAGTGATCAATAATGGAAGATTTGAAGCTCTCATGTAGCCTGCACCTTATTTTATACTGCAATTTAGCAGCATAAAAAAGACCATTGAATCGTCAGAATGTTCAAACAAGTAAGCAAACACTCGTTCTTTTTCATGATAGAAGAAATAAACAAAAATGGTATTAATTATCTGGCTAAAATAAATTATAATGAATGCAAACTCATTACTGTTAAAATCAATGCATGCATAGCAGAAGGTATATTTATTGAAGTCAACACACTTAATTACATTTGGAGTAATAAAGAGAGTAGGCAAGAAGTCCAATGTCTCTTGAGTCTAAATATTAATTTTGATCTAATTTTCTTTCCCTTGATGTTGAGAAAATGAAAAGGCAAATAAAATTAAGAGACCAACTTTAACTTCATTAGCTTTGTTAACAGGGGATTGTAAGCTGTTTGTACTATGTGTATTCCATATTGTGATCCAAGGAAAGGTCATTTTATTTTAAAGCCTGTAATGTTGTTATAAGAAAAAGGTAGCCATATGGTATTTCTCATTCTGTGAGAGTAGAGGAGATATATATAATACTGTAAGAATCACAATGACAAGGATGAAAAAGACACAGAATTTTTACACTGTGGAAGGAAAGTATCCTAGCTCAGGTTGTTATGACAGTATATCATAGATTGGGCACCTGAAATAATAGACATTTATTTCTTATAGTTCTAGAAAGAGGTATATTAAAAATCAAGGTACCAGGACATTTGGTTCCTTCAGAGGACTCATTTCCTGGTTTGTAGACAGCTACTTTTTTGCTGTGTGCTCCTATGCACTGCTCGTGGAGAGGGAGACAGAGAGAGACAGAGAGAGACAGAGAATCTTCCTTTTTTATAAGGACATAAATCCCATCATGATGGCCTCACCCTCATGATCTAATGTGAACCTGTTGTCTCCCAAAGCCTTGCTCTTCCTCAAATACCATCACATTAGGGGCTGGGGCTTCAATATAAGAACTTTGTGGTGACATAAACATTCAGCCCGTAACAGAGAGTCTATTTTTATGACACAAGTTTTTGTTCAAGGACTTCCCTCTTTTTTTAAAAAAAAAATCTCTCTCTTGTCTAAATTATGTGCAGACATTTATTTATTTGTTGGAGAGTTGTTTGGTTGGTTGGTTGGTTTTGCTTTACACTCCTAGCTTGCTGCTGTAAACTCTGGGGTTTTGTGGTTAACCAACTAAAATGTGAACACACCAATTCAGACTTCTTCATGGCACCAGTGCAATGTTGGGAAGATATGTGTATTGTTGGATAAATAACTGGTAGTTGAGTAAATGAAGAGCAAAACCTCTGGTACCCATTATAAAAGAGGACTGGCTGGAATGGTATTTTCCCCATTGAGAAGGAGAAAACAACCTGATCAGATAAATGGCTGCTAATTGTTGTCCTCAAACTGCTTGGCCATTGGAGATTCAGGTTCTAGTTCAGACTAGAGTATTGATATAGAAGGCCTACCTGATACTTAGAAGATATATAACTAGATTATCTCTGAATTATTGTATCTGGTCAGCATTTCCCATAATTTTATCCTTAGGTACATGAATGTTCAGCTTCAGAGAGAATAAAATTTCTGTTGCTTTTCTTAAGAAGAAATAGTCAGCCTTTTAAAATTGTGTTATCCATCGTAGCTTTTTAATGGATAACCATAGGGCTAGGGAGAGAAGGGTAGTAGTAAGTATTTCAATATGTCATCTGAATGATTTTCAACATTCTATTTGGTGAAATAAGAATGGATAAGTAAGCATGCATAAAGCAAATAAGGAATACAATCTCTAATGGAGCAAGAGCAAAATGTTACAATGAAAATATCAAAAGTAATGCTAAAACTAGTATGTTTATCCTATACAGAAACACCCCAAGGGGCCTTTGCAAAAGTCTTAGTGGAAACCTAATTGACCCAGATGTTCTGCTGTGAGCACATTTTGGCCTGATAAGTGCTGTCAAAAAGTAAGAAAAGAGACTAATTCTTATTCAGGTGTACAATGAAAAAGTTGGACAATATACTCCCCAGGTTTTGATGTTATATGTATCAAGGAGAAGAAATTAATATTATTGGGTAATAGTAGAGGTTTTTCTTTTTGATCTTTCTTTGCATTAATTATTTTATGACTGCCTGCAAAGTTGGTAGTTTCCTGATAGTTTCACAGCAGAAGTCTAAAGATATTTAAATGGAGCCCAGGTACTATCTCTTCCTGTTGTGTTAGTCCAATGGTTCTCAGCCAGAGACAATTTTGCCTCCCTGGCCTCAAATGTCAGAGATATTCATCAATATCTGTAAACATTTCTGGAACCATATGAAAACAAATTGACTACCTGATATCCTATCAAATACTTTGATGGGTATTTCCTAAAAAAGACTTTCTTTTACACAGCCATACTGCAATGATCAAAATCAGAAAATTAACATCACTGCATTACCACTCTAATTCACATACCCCACTAAAATTTTGCCAATTAGCCAATATTGTTTTTTGTAGCAAAAGGATCCAGGTTAGAATTTCATGTTGCATTTAGTTGTCATGTCTCTTTAGTCCCCTTCAGTCTAAGTTTCTTAGTTTTTCCTTGATTTTATAACTTGGCACTTTCGAAGACTTATTTTATTTATTTATTTATTTGTATTTTTTAGAATGTCTCTCAATCTGGGCTTGTTTGATGTTTTCTTATGATTAGAATTATGCATCTAGCTGAAATATCACAGAAATAGTGCCTATATTCACTTTCCTGACATCCTTTCATGTAATGCATGTTTTCGATTTGTCCCATCACAGTGGATGTTTGCTTTGATCACTTAGTAATGGTGATGCCTCCATAGTAAAGTCACTCGCCATAAAGTATTCTGTGGGGAAGTATTTCGAAACTGTGAATATCTCATTGTGTGTCAGACTTTCAATGCATTCACTTAAGACATTTGTGTACTTGTGATATCTAACTTTATTCAGTGGGTTATAATCCATTATGATCATTATTTATTTTTATGCTCAACTTTTCCCTGACTGGCCAGGGGGTGCCTACTTAAGTTATCTTTTGGATTATTTTGACATGTCCCTGTCCTTCTTTGAACACGTTCTTGCTTTCTGGCACACAATGTTCTAGACAGGTATGGACTGAATACCAACCTCCCCCGCCCTGCCCCCCCCCCCCCAATTCATATATTGAAGCCCTATCCACTGATGTGATAGTATTTGGAGGTAGGGTCTATCAGAGGTGATTAAATTTCAATGAAGTCATGAGGGTGGGGTTCTCATGGTAGGATTAGCACCCTTACAAGAAGAGATCGGGGAAGAGTGACTGTTCTCTCATTCTGTCTGCCACGTGAGGGCACTGCAAAAAAATCAGCTGTCTGAAAGCCATGAAGACTCTCAGACTGTGGGACTTCCCAGCCTCTAGAACTATGACAAGCAGAATTCTATTGGTGAAGCCACTCAGTGTGGTATTTTGTTGTAGCAGCCTGAACGGGCTCGGACACAGGCCCATGTTGACTGTTTCTCCGTCCCAGCCCGAGAACCCAGTGGCTACCCCACAGCAGATCAGAACTCTGGACAACGACAATGTTCTTATTGTTTGCCTGGAATTCACTTTGTGCTTTGGAGTGTTTTTGCCCCAAATTTGAAAATCTGTCTCATTCCCACAGGCTTTGAACATCTATACTCTAAATTAATATGAACAGAAATCCACATGAACCTAATTAATGTCTCGTAATGCTCTAACACTGTGCTTACTTTTCCATGTAAATTTTCATTCTCACAGTATCTCTCCTGAGGCTCCATGTTGCAGCCAGGAATTTTGGCTCGAACTCTAGGTAGTGCACTTGTGTGGCAGCCTGGAAGGAACATGGGCCTCAGGATAGACTGCTCTCCTAAGCCTCATACTATACTCTGGAGTTAAGCATCATAGTTGAGTGTGGGCTGGCATTGGTTTTGACACTGAAAGAGAACAAAAGGGCAGGCACAGGAACGCAGGGACCATGCCAGCTGCATTAGAAAGCATCTGAGTCTAGTTTCTCTTTTGCTCACTGCTGTTTCCAACGAGATATTTCATTTGAACTCAAACGCAAAATACCCTTGGGGTGGTAGAAGGAGGTTGGATATTATTCTCTGCTTTAATATTCTTCCATGCAGTTTTTCTCTTGCATTTCCTCTTGATCAGCCTTTTCACTTGCTGTAATACAGGTCTATGTTAAAAATTGTAGATGCTCTTTTAGACAGGAAGGAGAATGTTAAAGAGCGTAAGTAACTTTACCAGTTAAGAATTTACCACCATTCATAGTGTATGTGTATATTTTCTTTATGTGTGTGTGTGTGTGTGTGTGTGTGTGTGTGTGTGTGTGTGTGTCTGCGCACGTGCTTTAAGAAATTAAGGATGACCAAATCAAAATTATTTTGGCTTTTGGAATTTTAACATAAACAATTACTAAAAGCAATCTCCGAATTCACTGGAGAATCCCTTGGTAAAACTTATTTGTTATAGTCAAGTGGAAGTCACACCAAAAGCCATTTTATCCAACAGGATTTGTTGCAAATTGTTCTACAGTGCAACGATGCTTCACATGGATTTCCTTGCTGACCTAAATCTCGGAATGCAGAGTGACAGTGACAAAGAGACCCTAAAACACAATATTAGATACCCAAAGATGGAGAGCCCAAGTCCTCTCTACATGAGCTTGTCTGAGCCTCCAGCTTCCCAGCCTGAACACGTGGTTTCCTGAAAACACTTAAAAGATGCCATTTTGTTCCCTGGGAGAGTGGTTGGAGTAATCTGTGTTTTACTACCAGGTATCATAATAGTTTTGTTTTCTTAATGTCAGCAATAGACTAGGAATTGGTGATGGGAATAAGGGTGAATGGGCTAGTAGGGGAGAGCAGAGCAGGAAATTTGCTCCACAGGGTGGTGACCTGCTTGGTACAGATAAATCTGCCAGCTGCCCAATAACTTCATGCTGTTTAGTAGGGGACTCTAAACAGCATGAAGTTATTGGGCACCTTGTGGAGAAAGGAGAGAAAGGAGATGGATGGGCTACCAAATAAAGTGAGATGTTCCCTGCAAGAACCAAGGATGTCAGCAGTTCCCAGGGAGCGCAGCATAGACTTTGCAGCTGTGGTACCTTCAGGGGGCCTTATCTATTATTTCTTTTCTTGGTGGTTCATTTTTATTGTATTTGTGTGATGGTGTAGCTGCTATTTAATTAATTGCTATTTACCAGTCACTATACAAACCGAAGATATATGTTATTTCATTTAATCTACTTAACATTCCTATGAGGCAAGTATCATCACCCACATGTCCCCATTTAACAGGTGAAGAATTTAATCATAGAGGAAGAAATGAAATGATTAGCTCAACTTAGCAGAACCAAGACTGGACCCAGGCCCGGCTATGTCAAACCCATATTTTCATAGAGGAAGTACTCCCCCTGTGGCCTTACCTTTTTATTTTTAAGGTCACAAACCATGGCTAGTGAAGAATTTGGCTCTTTAGAAATTCTGGACTATGGCCCAAAACAGTGGCTTAAAAAAACATTTATTTAGTTTATTATTCTGTGTCTTGGCAATTCTGGGGGCCTTGGTGGGCAGTCCTTGTGATCAGGGCCAGGTTCAACTCTACTTGGCTGGACTCTGTCACATGTCTGGGACCTCAGCTTCAATTGTAGTGATTATAATGTCTGTCATCCATGTCTGTCATCCCTCAGTAAGCTAGCCTGAGCTTGTTCACATGGTGGCAGAAAGGTTTGTTTGTTTGTTTATTTATTAGGCAAGGCAACCCTTGGTTGACCTCACAGATTGCAAGGAACTTACAATCCCTTATTTTAAAAAATTTTTTATGCCTACAGAACCTGGTCTTCCTTGGTGATCTCCCATCCAAGTACTAACCAGGCCTGACCCTGCTTAGCTTCTTAGATTAGAGGGGATCGGATTTGTTCAGGGTAACGTGGCCATAGATGGCAGAAAGGTTTTAAGAGCACCAAGGGAAGAGAAGCCAGAATGTGCAAGCACTTTTTAAGCCTCTGTTTGGGTCACATTTACTAATGTTTCATTGGTCATCACTAGTCACATGGCCAACCCAGACCAGAGTGGAGAACTAGACTTTGGCATCATTGTACAAGGGCATCGCCCTGCTCCGGGGTTACATTTCAGAATTGTGAATGCAAGGAGGGGAAGAATTCGTGATCATTTAAAAAAACCTATCATACTTGCCTAATTCTGCCCACTTCTTTTACAAAATTTTGGTACTTTCCATGAAGGAAAACCAGACAAGAACTGGGCCTGTGTCACAGAAAACATTAATCATAGCTGAATACAGACTGACAAATCTGAAGCCTCATGTTTGGTTGGTCAAGTAGTGAACAGTGTTCATCAGCCTTTAGCAAATGAAAGATTTGGGCTGCCATAATCATTACTCACGCTTCTTTATAAATTTCCTTTTTTTAATTGGAAGGGGAATTCTAAAAATTGTTTATAAATCATGTATCAGTTTTCACAAATGATGTTCTAAAAACATCCAGGAAATAAAATATACTTTGCTGCAACACGCTCTAAAGCAGACTACATATTGAGCTTTGGATTTTCCCCATGAAAATTCAAAAGCAGGTTATTATAAAACTTAGAAAAGCTTGGAGAAACCAACTTTTAAAAGGAAATAACAATGAAATTTCCCTCTAGGAAGAAAATTTACCCTAAATGCTATGGGGTAAACAAATTACGATGACAAGAAGAGAAGTACCCTCGACCATTGTTAAAAAAAGGCACTTCCTTCAAGATTTGGCACCTCTGACATTTGATGGTTTACATGGCATAATTGTTTTCAGTACAGTATTCCATTTGCTTCATAATGTTCTTGATTTCTGCTGCATCTGATTCTCTCCTGAGAGCATGGAACTCTTTTGTCTTGAGTATGGAGCTGAGGACCCATCCACCCTGGGGCCAGCGAGTACAAGTAGAAGCTCTCTCATCTCTCTGCAAGGGGGCTTTGTTCTTCTGGACCAGATCTCATTCCTTCAAGGGGAATGGCCTCCCTCACAGTCAGTCCTTGTCAGCAGGAGACACTTTATTATATGAAATAAAAATAAAAACACATACTGGATGTATAGATGATTTGAGCTAGGAATGTGTTCCTGTGTATATGTCCATGGAAAGCCATAAAAAGGGATTATAGACAGTGAAGTAGAACTTTTTTTTTGACCGTCAAATCAGAAATGAGCCCCTACAAAATTAATATACTAGTACAGTCTCAAGTATGGCTTTTCCAATTGTTTCAACAACCGAATGTGTTTTTTCCCCTGTGCCAAAAGATAGGCAAACAGTTTTAGGTTAAGCTCTGGGAATTGTTGTTGTTGTTTTTTTTTTTTTTTTTTTTTTTTTTTTTTTTTTTTTTGCAAATATTGGCTTTGAAATTTAAGGTTCTTCAGTCAAATGCATTTAATAATCATGGCCTTTAGATGATGATGAATAATACATTTGATATTCTCTTGTGGATTTTGTGGGTCACATTTTATTGACTGCAGATCCATTTGCTAAACACCAGTTACCAAAGGCAAATTTTCAGAAGCTAACTTACCAAGTTCTGGTTTGTAAATGACAAGTCTGCAGTGTGGTCGGTTTGTAAATGGAGTGAAATCCATTTTGCTGAGTCCATTCCTGCTATCGTGGCTGCTTTATCCATGAGCCCATTGGACAATAGGAGAGGGGTGTAGGGGATGAAGCTAGCCGAAGCTCCCAGGAAGCTGCCGTCCAGACCACCTGATTTGCGAAACCCTCCCCTTTTGGGGTCATCCTTTGATGAGCATCAATTGAGACACTAATATCTGCGCATTCTGTGCCCATTCATAGAGATCTATCTACATACTTCTTACTCAGACCTCCTTGTCACCAGTTTTCCAGTTGAGTTTTTTTCCAAGTCCCTGACCTTCCAGCCAAACTATTAGCCACATAGCCCATGCTGTGCCTCATTTTAGGCAAAATGAATGACCAGATTCACTGCTCAAAATTCTACCCCCTGGGAGGGGGTTCCCCTTCACTACAGTCCTGCAGAACTGTCCCAGAATGGGGTTGAAAGGCACTAACAGCTATCCACTTTCATGTGATGCCTGTGTCTTGTGCAGGACCATATGTCTATAGACCAAGGCTGGGATTTTTTCTTCTTTGGTTAGCTGGTCACAGGGACCTTTATGTGAGCCATATGTGTAGGTTGAGAGAAAGAAGGCAAATAGTAGGAATAAGACCTATATAACTGATTTATGGCTTCTATATCTGCTCTAGAGCAGTTTTATCTATAGCATTTCCATTATCTGATGGAGTACATGTTTAGCTTTGTGTCTTGGTGAGTCAGACAATGTTCATGACTGGCAGTTTAGATTACATGATATCTTAGAGGCTCATGATCATGTGATCAGTCTCTATTAAAGCCCAAGTATAAGCCAAAAATCTATTACTCAAAAAAAATAATTATATGCAAAGAATGGTGGGCCTTTGCTTTAATCCCTAAAGTAGTGGGCTGTATTTCTTTGTAAGAGTCTGCCAAAGGCTTCATGCAGCATCCTTATCTGCCAGTGATACTTCCAGTGCCATCGAATCTGTTGGCACATATAACTTGGGTGGTAGACCAACTTTTATGGAAGTATGAACCTGTTCGTAGCTCCCCCTTTAATACTGGGCCCCATTCAAAAATGGAAGTTTTCAGGCCACTCAGTAAATGGGTTAGAAGAGCTTGCCCACATGAACTATATGTGGCCTTCAATATCCAAAGAAGTCCACTAGATATTGTATCTTTTTCTTGGTGTTAAGATGGGCCAGATACAGCAACCTGTTCTTCACTCCGGAAGGGATTTCACTGATGTGGCCAGCTTTTGAGTTCTTTTGAGATTTACTTCCCATCCCCTGGCATGCAAGTGTCTTACTAATGTGTGTAGAGTGGTCACTACCTCCTGCTAAACAGGCCCAGTCAGCCCAGTTTCATCAATGTAATGGACTAGCATGTTTCTACTGGAATGACAAGCGATCAAGATCCCTGCAGATTATGACAGAGTGATAAGTGCTGATATAGCCCTGAAATAGTGAAAATATGTTGTTGTCCATGCCAACTGAAAACAAACTACTTCTGATGGTCTTTATTAACAGATATACAAAAAATAAAATTTGCCAGATCAATAGCTGTGTAGCAGATACCAGAGAATATGTTGAACAGCAGCTGCAATTACTTGATAATGTTTATGATAATCTACTGTCATTGTCTAAGATCCATCTGTCTTCTGTACAGGCCAACTAATTGAATGTGAAAGCTTCGCTTTGTGAGCTTACATTAATCAGTTCGGCCTTATCCATCATTATATTCCTTCCACCCTGATCCTAGACTCTTAAGATATATTATCACATGTATTCATCAAGCTTCTATCAATATAAAGTGGCAAAATCATGCCATTCTTTGGCATGTGTTGCATCTCTATGTGAGTTATACTTTGAACCTTATTCTTTGGGACCCATGGAGGGATAAATCTAGAAGTCAAAGGAGGCAGAGGGAGGATCACAGTTCCATGCAGGACATCTGCCTCAAGGGAGGCGGTCACAGTTTCTTCAGTCCACGAGAGACTGTCTTAGCAGGGAAAGCAACAAATACTTCTAACATCAAAGAAAGCTTGGCAAATTCAGAGTTTTAAGGTTCAAAGTATGCAGCTTCACTGTGATCTTCCCTTAAGTTTCCATCTTAATTTTCAGTATCCCTTTCCTTCCCAGTGAATGTCCTAACTTTAACAAAGAAGATAGTATAATATCAGAAATTCAATTTGTGTTGTGAGTTAGTTATGCACAGATTATACTTTGGGTCTGTTGTTTAGAAAACTTGGCCCTAGACCAAGATTTTCATAGGGGTTAGAATATAGGATATAAAAGATTCTTTTAGGGAAAACATATTTTCAGCTCTTGAATGTAAACTAAAAATTTAAAGCCCTGAAATTCTGATTTTCTTTCCTCAAGTTCTTCAGCTCATTTGGAGGCAACCCACCATCCCAATGATACTCCTTATTTTTACTAAAATGCTGTACGGCAGCAAAGAATTCATCGTACGGAATCTTGCCTCCTATAGGCTTTTGAGTACAGGCATCTGCAGGTGATAATTGGTGTTTGTGGTGATGGTATTGTAAACAAACTTACCACACTGCCAGCTGTGTAAAAGTATAGCACATGTTATTATGTACAGTACATAATACTTGATAATTATAATAAAACAACCATGGTACCGGTTTATGCATTTACCATACTGTACTTTTTATCATTATTCTAGAGTATACTTCTATTTATTAAACAAGTTTGCTGTAAAACAGTATGCTGTGTTATGCTGGTAGCAGCCTCTTATTTCTTGTGTTTCCATGTCTCTTGATTGCATTATTTTCTCTTGCGCTTGATTTAATCTCGTGTTATTTTATAAATTTAGCGTAGCCTAAGCGTAGTGTGTTTATACATCTATAGTAACATCCTAGGCTCTCACATTCACTCCCCACTTACTCACTGACTCAGAGTAACTTTCAGTCCTGTGAGCTCCATTCATGGTAACTGTCCATTTTTTAACCTTTTATACCATATTTTTACTTTACCTTTGCTATGTTTAGATACACAAACACTCACCATGGCATTATAATTGCCTATAGTATTTAACACAGTAGCTTCTTGTTTCTCCATTTAAAAATCTTCTTCATAATTTTTGTGTGACCTAATGCCTTACTTATGTAAAGTGCTTTGAAATCATTCCTCATATGAGTGAATTAGGCATTGGCTGAGTAAGGGGAAGTGTCAGGTTTCGAGCCTTTGAGAAAGACGTGTAGTGTTGAGGTACATTTGTAGGAGGATCGCCTCAGTGATAAAGGGTGCCAGTAACTGTGATCTGGCCCCTTGCTGGTCTCAGGTATAACTTTGCCTCTTGGAGATTTTGAGAACAAAACATCACATCTGTATTTTATAAGTTAATACTGAAATTTTATACAACAGTTGAGTTAATTTTCATGATTAGAAAATGACTCTTTTAACTCTTTGTGATTTATGTATAAATATACATCTCATGATAGAATATTTTGGCAGAAACTTGATATTTTAAATCTTAGAATAATAAAATAGGCACCATTTTATATTTGAGTTACCTTGTTCTATTACTTCCAAAATTTAAATATTGTGGAATACAGAACCAATTTTATAATGAAAAAAAGAGGCAAATTAAGGAGTTTAAAATCTGAAATGTTATTTTATAATTAGATTTTAAAGAATGTGTTTGTTCTATATTTTAAAAGCAGTCCGAACTTCAGTTTGATTTCAATTTAATTCAGACTGGCACACTTAATAGAAAAAGAATGTGTAACTAATTTATCTCTTCCTGTGCAGGAAGGAGAAAAAAAATGAGGGGAGAGGACAGATGATTTGAGGATCATAGGGTAAGAGATCATAAAGAAGTAACTTGCAAAAAAAAAAAAAAAGGAAGAGAGAGAGAGAAAATTCTGCCAATTCTTGTTTTGAAATCTCCTTTCATATGTCTTTTCTCTCTTATTCCACTGTTTTCATCCAAATGTTCACTGCTTCTCTTTTGGATCACAAGGAGAAATTCAGAGCTTTACTATCTCCAATCCTTTCTGCAAAACCTACTATCAGGCATAATCCCAACATGAAAGCTCCCAATAGCTCTTTTGCCATAAAATAAATTCAAATCGGATATGACCAGTTTTGTACAATTTTATCCCCCACCGTCCCAAATGTCAAACTATTTCTCCAGTCAGGCCTAGGCACCTCTGTTTCTTGGAATATACTATTACACAGCCAAAACTAACCATTAGAGAAGTCTAATGAGGCCTGCATCCTGGGCCTCTGTTGGTGCCCCCACCATGGAGCTTGTGGGGACGTGGTCTCAGCAGGACCAGGGCAGCAGATCCAGAGGTGTGGTGATGGGAAGTGTGAGTCGGCTGTGCTTTCAGGTGTTGTGTTTCCCAGACCCCTACAAGTGCTAAGGTCTTATGGGGTATGTCGCTTCTGGCCTCAAGTCTTGAGTGTTTGAATCTTTAGTGACCATCGAACAGTCAGATCATGAAAGTCTGTGGGCTGTTCTGTGTTCCCACAAAGAAGTCAATGTTACCTCTTGTAGCCTGGTTAACATATGGCATCGAATGTTAATGGCAAATATATAAATATATATGTGTTTTGGCAACAGATTATTTTGGAGGAGACGTGAGCCATTTCAGAGTTCAACATGTCTCTAAGATCTTGAGCTTGCAGAGTAGTAGGATGGGTCATATGCAGTGCGAAGACCTGAGGGGTGGTTACTCATGAGGGAAAGTAAGCAGTGTATGTCCAAGAACACTGGTAGGTGTGTGTGTGTGTGTGTGTGTGTGTGTGTGTGTGTGTGTGTGTGAAATGGAAAATGATAAAACAGACTTAAAAAAAAGAAAATTATAAAAATGCAATGGACATATTAGAAACTATTAAATTTGTAAAACAATTTCTTTTTCAATTTGGTAATACAGAAGTCATAATCAGGTTTCTGTGACATTAATAGGTAGCCCTGATTTTTCTGCCTTTGAAGCTCCTTCATTATAATTGTATTTGTCTTCATTATAATTGCATTAATTCCAATTTTAAATAAGTTAATTGATGAAAATATTCTAGAGGAACATTTATCATATAGCCTCCTTCCTTAAATATTTACATGATATTTGTGTTCTGCTATTAGAACCAATGTTTTTCCAGAAATAGACGTTTTCTATGAATTAAGTTTTTTGTGTCACACAAAGGAAGCTCCCTCTGGATAGTCAAGATCAGCAAGAGCATGCTCATATTTCAACTTTTACTTTACCGTGTCCACATGAAGTTGCAAGGACATTTAGTGGCTTTCAAAGACAGAAGTAAAGAAAGTAAAATAATGATAAATTCTCCAAAACTGAGAATAAAAGCCATTCTGCATTATGTAATAGAAAAATAACAAGTCTTTTTGCTTTTAAAATACAACTTTGAAGTTCGAAGTAGATAAAGATTGGAAAATGAAAGGATAGTTTCCCTCTTTCATTTTAAAAATGGGTTAAGAAATAAATTCTAGAGAATTAAAAAGAAAAGCAAGGTTATCATAAACTTCAGAAATAAGGAAGGTGAAATTAAAACTGCAGGCAAACACTGCAAGGATATTAATGATGAGAATGCAGAGCCTCCTGCCGAAGAGTCAGTGTTGTTCCTCTTCCCCAAACTGCTGAAATTAGAGAACTAGAAACAAAACAGATATCCTCTGGGGAAGCTGGTCCATTGTGAGAATCAAGCAACCCAAAGGTGATTATTCAAACTGGGTTCAAAGTCATCTGAGGCAACAGTTATATGTCAGAAGTGTTGAGATCTCTGTTTTGCCAAGAAGCCAAAGATGTCCATTAGAGGGGTAAGAGCACTGCTTTTCTTTCCTGGTCATAGTGATTAGAAAAAGGAAGTTATGTCCACATTCCCATTTTCTGTCAATTTATGGGATGGCCATACATGGTCAGTGAGAGTGCTAAGGCTGTGGGACACAACTGAACCACAGATGGAGCCAAGTTTCCTTGAAGATTTATCTAGCAGATTACAAATCATTTGGGGGAGGGCCATCTATATTCACCCTTTTCTCTCCCTAGTAGAGAAAAATCCAGTCTGGTTTTGCAGATGAGGAGCATGAGTGGTTTGTTGTTGAGTAACTTGCCCACCATCCCATGGTTAGTCCGAGAAGTGGTAGTGAAGAAAATATTTTATTTCTAAAAGGAAATGTAGAAGTCAAACTTTCCAGTAAATCAGTCACAAAGAAGTGATATCTCCAGGCTCCGGCCCCCAGGAGGGCGCTGACCACCACTGGGATGCAGATGGGGAAACTGCCTGCTCTGCCCTATTTGATCTAGGAGTCCCCTGAGGACGTTTGCCTTTGTATGGGACATTTGCCTTTGTGTGGGACTTTTGCAGCCAACAACTGCTTTCTATAATCTGCTACTTCCTGTAATCTTCTTGCTTGCTTGTTCAAAAGACCACCAGGATATGGTCTTAAACTTTATAAACTGCCTCCTCTGGAAGCTCGGGGCTGATCTCCTCTAACCCTGCGTGGTAGAGAGTCAATCGCTGGCTGGCTAGTAAAGGCTCATAATTCTCTCTGATTCAGCTCTGTGGGTCCCTGTTCTCACTTGCTCCGTAACAGAAAGAAGGTAGCAGTTTTGGTTGAGATAAAAAGAAAACTTTACATTTTTATGTGGCATAAATATTATGTATTAAATATCCTGTGCTTATAAGACATTTAATAATCAAATAAAGTAGGTATTGGCATGACAGGGCTTATATCTGTAACAAAGAAGAGCTTTCGTCCATTTTAGCACTCACTAGCAATATTTCTTGAAAAATTTCTTACCAAAGAGAAATATCACTGAATGAATAGTAAGAAACACAAATAAAGATGTGTTTTGCTAAAAGCTTATTTTATTGAAAATCAATTCAGGATGTGAAACCTTTATTGGAGCTTATATCATCTCTTTTAACTTGCCTAGAATTAGATTTGACATCCATGTGTATTAATTTATGTTGGTTAATTATTAGAACTTAATTAAATTCTTCTGAAATAATATTAGAACTTCTCATTTTAAGTATGGCATTTTTAAAATGGCTTTATTTTTTATCTTTCTTTATTAAGCAAGAAGTGAACTAATCCTTCAAATCATTTCTTTCTGTCTATGGTTATATATATTCTTAATAAAAGTTATCTTTCTCTGGACAATGTGTCCAAATTTATACATATGTTATTATAATTATAAATCTATATTAGATATGAGGTGACTATGAATGAACATGAAAGAGGATCCATCATTTTTGTCTCCTAAGCACGTATATGCACATTTATATGTACTGTGTTCCACAATCTGTCCTAGATTCTTTATACATATAATTTAATTTACTCTTTTGGGTATGGGTGATTATCTCTGTTTTATATGTGAAGAAACTGCGACTAATATGTTAAATAAGTTGCTTAAGATCACACATCTAGGGAGTGACACAGTCTTTGTTAAAACATCTTCCAGCTTCCCTAGTCCGTATGCCTTTCCCGAGGCCAAAAAATGTAGATGAGAACTGAGAAGAAACACACAAGGAAGTAAAAGTATGAGGGCTTTAAAAGGCAGGTTCTACTCACCAAAAACTAATCTCCTTACAACGTATGACTTTCAGCATCTCTGCTGCACAACTTCTTTTCTTACTTATTTCCCCTTCCCTCCAGTGATCTTAATTATCTTTTTTTTTTTTTTCTGTCACCATGGGTCTATTAGAGCAGCTGACACAGACAAGAGAATAACAGGATCTAAGGGTAATTAGGTCTTCATCCATAAAAGACAAGTTCAGAGAGAAATAGACCTGATGAAAATGAATATTGCACACGATGGAGGAAACTTAACAGCTGTCATCCTGGTAAAAGGGACGGCTGGAGCGGCGATGGGGGGTTGGAAAGCTATATTGATGCGTATAGTCACATATAGCAAATGATTTACATTTTTATTTCTGTTGGATGGGCCATTGGAAAAAGATGAGATTGGTTGTGCTCTGTCACTTCCGTTGCCAGATCGGATCAGATGAGATGGTCTCACAAACAGGAAGATGAAGCCCCTTCAAGGTCTACAGCTCCTTGTCAGGAACATGCTGAGTTTTATTATCTTTTCTCACAAATAAATGATCACGGTTCAAAAAATGAAGTAAATTGAATGACATCCTGATCAAGTAAATATGGAAGGATGCTATCCGTGAGTCTGAAAGGTGAAGGGTAAAGCCGAACAGAATGTACGAGACCACAGAGGATGGGAGGCTATATCGTGTGCAAGAATGTCGCTGAAATCTAAATGCAGATGGGAGGGAGTGATGTGTGACAGTGAAGGGGTCTCTGTGGCCACTCTGCCTGCTACACTCTGCCTTCCGTGATGGGAATGACCTCAGGAAGGCAGCCTTTCTGTCTGAAATTTCCTCATCTAAGATGGAGTAAATCATAATGGTTGTGGTAATCAAATGAGCTCATTCACGTTATGTCTTAGGACAATGCCAGGCATATGATACATACTTGATAAATAGCAGCCATTTTTATTAAGAGCCAGAGGAAGTCGTCCCGGAAAAAAAATAGGCCTTTGCCATACCCTGAGAAATTAAAAGGCAGGGAGAAGCCTCTCACTAGAGCTGCTGAATGTGCACAGTCCTGGTTTATTTTTTCCCCTCCAGGATTACTGTATAGATTGAAAATAAAAGAATCTAAACATTTGATGGCTCAGTGTATTAAGCCTATCAGTCCTTCAGAATATGTCCACTTAATGTTTCATTAAAAAAAATGAAATCACTATAATTAACTGAAGATAAACTGCTTTTCAAAGTAGCATGTGCTTACTGTGATAGTAAAAACAAATCTTGTCAATTTGGAAATATTTTTAGTACGTAAGGTGGTTATTTAAACACACCCCTAAAACACACACACACACACACACACACACACACACACACACACACACACACACACACTCCACCAGCACACTTTGTCTTTTTGCAATGCTCTGTAGAGGGGTAACTGAACTCAACTGTAAATGTAAATTCTTCTCAGGGGAGGTGTTGATACTGGTCAAACCTTCTAATAAAATTAAAATTTTATTTGTGTCCCTGTGATCATTATTTATGGGACCTCTGGCACTATCGAATTAATAAATCACTGTCCGAAGCCCCACTTTGCTATTTGGCAGCTACTATCCATATACACTGCTCCTGGCTGCATGCCGAGAGGGGAAACAAAATCTTTCAGTAAGACTGATAAAAAAAATAAAAGGGCTATTACTTAAGCTTCTGCAGGCAGAAAACAACCTAGATTTGATTTTAAGAAATTGGGGCGATTGGTCTTTGAGGTCTACCTGTTGCCTGGCTTTGCATCTGTCTACTCCGAGGCAACAGTAACAGGGTACTCTATGGAAAATTTAGTTCACCTGTTCATTTTTCATTGAGTAGTGCTTATGGCACATATTTTGATGTGTCTCTTTTGTGAGTATGAAAATATTATGTGAATTTATAATAAAAACTTATGCATGTGAAGAGAAGTAAAAAAGAGAATTTGATTGGAATTAAGAACCTAGCCACTTCCACCCTGCCCCCTGCTCTGCACCCCACCCCGCTCCCCGATTCTAGCCATTGCCACCCCTGGCCAGGATCTCTCCAATAGTTGGAACACTGGGTCTCTCCTTCCGCCCTTCTCCTTCACCCTCGATTCTCAGGACAGCTGCCTTTAAAGGTAGATCATGTCATTCCGCTGCTCTAAATCTCTTGTGTAACTCAGAAAAACTCAAAGACCACATCAGTTGGGCTCTTGCGGCCCTTGACCTCTGCCCCGACCTCTTCCCTCTCATTCCCACCTCTAGCTGCACTGGCTCTGTGCTGTTTCTGCTGACTGCAGCACCATTCCCACAGATACCCATGCCGATGACTCTCTCACATACTTCAGGTCCTTATCTAAGTGTCACCTTGTGAAAAAAGCCTTCCCTGTCTGCCCTGCATACATACCAAGCCCGCACCGCAGCATCCTTGTCCTCCTTATCCGAGGTTATATTTCTCCATAACTACAGCCACCATACATCATAGTCTAATTCATTCATTTCTTGACTCTCCTTTTTAACTGGAATGTAAATACCCTGTAGGCGAGGACTGTGTTTTCTTCATTATTATGCTCTCAAAAATTAGAATAGTGCCAATAATAGGCACTAAATATATATATGTCTTCAATAAACCTACTTGTTCCTAATCCTAGAATGTGGAATAAAGCCAGTTATTTTCTTCTGATTTATTTTTCCTGGTGAGATGAAGGCAATCGTTATATAGTCTTCATTATTTAGAAGGGTAATGAAATCTAGAATGGAGGTGTGCAGTGCTTGGTCTTCAAGTGCTTTTAAGTTCTCATTCCAGTAGGAATGAGAAGAGCAACTTCATCATATCTACTGAGATTTTAAAAATTGGGTATATTCTATGAGTCTGCATCTCTAATTCCTGCAAACGTCTGTAGAAAAGGCTTGGAGGCATGCAGAAGGAGTGTCACTGTAGTTGTCTATCACGCAATGACTAAAGAAATGATAGAATTACAACACCATGGAGTACTATGCAGCAGTTAAAAACAAATGAGGACTTAATTTATATTTCTTTTTTACTTTTAGGTTTTTATATTTTTAAAAAATTTTATTTATATATTTTCAATTTATTTATATTTATTTATATTTATGTATATATTTATTTATATATTTATTAAATAGTTTATTTACTTTCTATATTTCTATTTCATATTTGTACATATATGAGATAGTAGAAATAGTTTTCTCTATGTATATGTGTATATATTCGTCTTCCTCCAATTTCATTGTTTGCTTACCTAATCCACATATATGTCTACTCTCCTCTCTCATTTTCCTTCATTTCTTTTCACATTTTCCTTTTCTTCTGTGTCCAAATTCAGATCCCCTAAAATGGTCATAAAATACACTGAAGCAAATACATTATTTATTGTATTTACTAAAAAAAAAGTTTAAAGTTTCTGTGCTTAATTTTCAAAGCCAGAACATAACAGTTTCTATTTCTATGTCTGGGACAAAGAAGAGTAAAATAACAACAATAAAATATTTTTATTTGTGTGAAATCTCAGTTTTCTTTTTCCTGTGGGCCTTGATTGAAAGAAAAAAAAATTTATAACTGATTTATGTCCTTTTTCTTCTTCTTTCTTAATTACCTTAATATAGAACCAACAAGCAAATAAAGATTCAAGAAGAGATATTAAATAGTAAGCATACTATCAAAGAGTATTTATGCAAAGATCTAAATCGATTTATTTGGAGGTGGTTATCCAAACCATATGTTGCTACCAGAGATTTCAAGAGTATCACTCATAAATTTCTAATTTTCCAAAGCTCTCCTGATTCTGTTTATATAAATCAATTTATTCAACAATTATTTATTTAATTTTTAAATGTATCTTGAGGTATTTGATGTGCTGGAAAAAGAAAACAGAAAAAAAACCCAAAAAACAAAAAAATGAAACTGCCTTTCCTGCAGAAGAGTGAGAACAGTGAATATAGTGAGTAACTAATACATATTATGTTGTTAGAAGGCCATTTATACTCTAGGAAAAAATATAAAGTCCAGTAATGGGGATAGCTTTGCGCATCACACAGCCTTCAATAAAAGAGAAGATATTGGAAGAAGTAAAGGAGGAGGGAGCATGCTCTATTCTTTTGAGAGATGAAAGCCAGAAATTGCAGAGTCATTTTCACTCATGGTTTTTTTTTGGCCAGAACCCAGTTACATGGTCACATCTGTCAGTGAAGAAGGCTGGGAAATATTGTCTTCAGTTGTGTGACTATATCACCAGCTGAAATGTCTATTTAAAAGAATAGATATTGAGGAGACAACTAGTAGTCTTTGCTGCAGTCGGTAAACACTTTCACAGAAAAGGGACAAGGATGGGGAAGGAGAAAGAATAAATAAATACATTTATTAAAAACATACCTATTGTTATACTAATTTTAAACAGGATGTTCTAAAGAAAAGGTTAAAAATCCATATTATTTACTTGTTAGTGTCAGAAGTCTGTAAACATCATTTATAAATAACGTGGATACTTTCCTCCCACCTCTCCAGCGTGTCTGAAGGTAAATTGCTTCAATCAGAAATTCATCTTCTCCTCCACTGAGCTACCAGATCCTTCCACAGTAGCTCCCTTATTGACAGTTTTGCTTTCTGTGATTTTAGTTACCCAGAATCAACTGCTATAGAAAAATATTTTTAAAAATTCCAGAAATAAACAATTTCTAATTTTTAAATTGCACATCAATGTGATGAAGCTAGCATTGTCCCACTCTGAGCCTCCCCGGATGTGAACTGTCCCTTTGTCCCCTGCATCCACTCTGTAGGCATCCCCACCTGGCTGTCATTTAGTAGCTGCATTGGTTTTCACTCCAACCGTCTTGGTATCACAGAGCTCGTGTTCAAGTAACCGTTACCGTAGCCTGACGATATGTCACAACGCCTGTGTCATTCCCCTCACTTCATCTCATCACGCAGGCATTGTACCAATTCACGTCATCACAAAAAAAAAGGTTGAGTACAGTACAGTTAAGATATTTTGAGAGAGACCACATTTACATAACTTTTATTACTATTTGTTATAATTGTTCTATTTTATTATTAATTGTTCTTACTCCCAACTGTGCCTATTTTACAAATTAAACTTTATCATAGCTATGTATAAGAAAAAAAAACATAGCATATGTAAGGTTCAGTACAATCTATGGCTTCTGGCCTCCACTAGGGGTCTTGGAATGTATCCCTATGGATAAGGGGGACTGCTGTATTCAAAGGGATTTTAATAGAAGGTGTAGAATTAAGTTTATGGAGCTAAGTGTCTTAAAGTATTATTTGTGTTCAAACCCTCTTTAATTCTTCATGGAGAATTACACTTGTCATATCTCTTCTCCAGAAAGATTGGCTTGAAAGAATAAAACAGCAACACATATGCACACAGACATACACACATACCTTTTCCAATACATAGAAACCATAAAATTAGTACAAATTATATTGACATATTTTAAATATTAAGTTATTAGGTTCTGATTATGTGATAACACTTAATAAACCATATATGGTAAATTCATATGTTATTGTATTTTCGTTAATATTAAAATTTGAGTATATTTACCCACAGCTGAAGTTCAGAATTTTTTTTTTTTTTGGCTAGCAGTTTAGTTACATAATAAATTGCAGTGGCTATAATCAAACATATCTGTAGTTAGGTTTCTTTGTAAATATCATATTTTTTTATGTTCTCAAGCATCCATTCAGTGAGATGCCAAAGTCGACTTTTATAAGTGTTCTTACTCCTATTACTACCATTTGATTTATTATCATCACATTATTAACATAATTAGTCTTTCTAGCACCCTGAGTCCTTTTTGTTGGTTACCTTTTTCTCCCCAAACTTAAAAGTCTGCATTTGACATAAAAGCTGGCATTCCTGACACCTTTTAAAGTTTTGCATTTAAGTGACATAGGTTTAAAACTTGCACTTGTGAGATTAATGATATTTGTGGCTCTAATACCTAGTCTTTAATGTTATGGTTTTATCTGTCCTGAAAGATTAGGAATATTCACTGTAGACACCTGAGAGCTTTGCTGAAAACAAGACCCATTTCTCTTTCTCTTAATTGTTTGGTATCTTTTTCCCAAGAAGAGCATGCTCTTCATGTTTTGTATTGACTTGTCTTGTTCAGATCTTTCTCCCTCCTTCTGTCATTCTCTCCCTTGTTACCACATTCTTTCTTCCTTCCTTCCTTCCTTCCTTCCTTCCTTCCTTCCTTCCTTCCTTCCTTCCTTCCTTCCTTCCTTCCTTCCTTCCTTCCTTCCTTCCTTCCTTCCTTCCTTCCTTCCTTTCTTCCTTCATTCCTTCCTTCATTCCTCCTTCCATTCATTCTATTCTTCTAATTGTGTCTAATTTTGTCCTAAAGACTAGAGCTACTATATTCTTAGTATACAGACTCAAAACAAAACGAGTCTTTAGGAATAGTGGATTAAAATCTGTTTGACTCTCTCTTGTACTACCTTGTAAAACCCCCAAAAGTTACTGTGGTTGTATTTTACTAATTTCAATGATATCTACATACATTTGAAAAACAGCATGTACATGAGACAGATTATTTATTTAGTCTAGAGACAATGCTTCATTTGATGGTTCTTGGTAATAACTCTGTGTGCAAAAGTCCCCTCTCTCACCTGCCCACAAAGAGTGTATGAGTCTGAAGTTGCAAACCAATGACTAAGGCCAAGGGTCAGCAAACTACATCTAGCAGGTCCCAAACAGCTTGATTTTGTACAGCCCACACATAAGAATTTTTCTTACATTTTTAAAATGGTTGAAAAAAATAGAATAATATTTTGTGACATGTGAAAATTATGTGAAATTCAAATGTCAGTGTTCATAAATCACATTGGAACACAGACACGTCCATTTGTTAATGTAGTGACTACGGCTGCTTCCCCCCGTCACAGCAAAGCTGAGTAGCCACAGGACAGAAGGCATGGGCTGCAGGGCCTGAAGATTTATGACCTGGTTCTTTACAGAAGAAGGTTGACAACACCTCATCTAGGCTTCTGACAACGCTCATTGGCATAGAAAACACACAACATCGGAAAATCAGGAGTGAGTGTTTTTTATGAATATAAAACAAATTCACTTACAGGAAGTTAGAGTTAGTTTTAGAATATTTAGGAGGGCTTTTAAATAAATATAGAAAACACATATTAAAATAAAGAAAGAAACAAAACCACTTCTGTATCTGTGTTTGTCGTGAACTCCAGAAGCATTCACGGGAGAGCATAAGATTGCTTAGCCAGCTGCCTTCTCCTGAAAACTACTTCTGGGTTCTCTTGAAGGGTCTTTGGCACAAGCCTGTAGGGGAGCATCATAGTCTAGAATACTACGTCAAAGTCGAGAACATCGTTGTACCAAGAATATTGTTGCAACATTTATATATGTTTTTTCATTTCCTTTTCTTTATTTCTCTATTTTCTTTTCTGTGAATTGTTGTCAGTTATTACCTCATGTTTATATCCGTAGATACTTTTTTTAAAAATGTTTTTCCATTACAGTTGACATCCAGTATTATTTTATATGAGTTTCAGGTGTATAGCCTAGTGAATATATCTGTAGATTCTTACTTAACATTGCAACCATGAATATTTGGAAGTTTTCTGTTTATTTGGGTTCTCACTTCCTTTTAGTTTTTTAATGTAAGGATACTATTTGGGTTAGGAAAATTGTTAGAAATCCATTCACTGAAAGAATTTAAATATTGGCCGAGCTGGCAAATGTAAAGGTGGAAGCCTTATGATAATAAATCAAAGTGTATTTTCCCCTTTTTAGTGATATATGTTATTCTGAGATACATATACATACAGATTATATATATATATATATATATATATATATATATATATATATATATATATATAATGAGTGTGTGTACACATACATATATTTGTGTGTGTGTGTGTCTGTGTATATATACACATGAAAAAAATATATATATCAACTATAATGTCAACTATAATGGAAAGTAAGCTTATCTACATAGTAGGAAAGGAAGAGATTATGTTTTATAGAAGCAACAATCATCTAACACGAAAACTACCAAATACCCACAGGAATGAACTAATGAAATATTTAGTTACCCAAACCTATTCCCAGCGAGCAGGCACAGTGACTGATTTTATGAGACTAAATTTCTGGAAACTGTTTGCAAAGCCAACAGTTCGGCCAGAAAGATTCAGATTAGCTGGATTTTGTTTAAGGGGAGTTTTACTGAATGCAATCAGATATGAGAAGCTGAAATTAATATAGTAAAATTGCTCCATTTTCCCTAGACCCAATCATGAGACCCAACTGCTTTTTCACAGAAAGAAAACGATAATGTTTATGTGACTCACTAGGGAAAACCGAGGGCAGCTGGAAGCTTGGAGCAGGCCACTCCCAGCCAGATGCTGCTCTTGCTGCCTTATGCTCGCCCAGCTACCCTGGCGGGCAGAGGAGATCAATATCGGCTTGGCACACTGGCTGGGGAACGCTGAGCTGGAGAAGGGACCTCATGTGGAATGTATTTCATCCTGTTTATGAAGCTCTCTCTGATCAATTCTGTTTATATTGAGCCCACCTTTTTCTGAATCTCTATAATAGGTAACAGTCTGTGTCAGACAATGGAGCAGTAAAAATAATAAATAGCCTTAAAATATTCTCTAGTTGTTTAACAAGTGTATTTCTCATCCTGCAATTGATATTGGATCCTCCTGGAGAGCAATGATTATGTTTTTTCATGTCCTCCAAATTGCATAGCACATGCTGGGCAAACAGAAGAAATTTATTTATTCGCTTATTTATTATTTATACTCTAGTTTTCACAAAGATTTAAACTGGCTTATAATAAGAGACATAAGAGGACCATTAAGATAATAATTTCAAAAAAGTAAAAACAACCATGCTGCATACTGAAATGACATCGTAAGCCCTGGGGCATTTCACCACAGAATTTAGCTCCAAGTTTCCTTGAAAAGGGCTTGAGAGAGCAAGCAGTGTCACTAGGTGCTGGCTGTAACCCATGGGCAGAAGCATCAGCAGGTCCCCTGTGGACTCTGAATCCTGGACAATGGTACATGTGGGTGGCTCATCCCACGGCACTTTGCTCCAGGCATCAGACCTGCCTCATTATTGGGCTGTCTCTTTATTAGATGAATCTAAGAGCAGCTTTGGAGGTAGAGAAAAATCAGTTTGCCAGGAGCCAGCACCTGATAAGCTTTTGGGCATTTCATTCGAGTGTCTGAAGGGAGAAGAAGCCTCAGGTCCAGCTAGCTCACTGCTTCCAAGCCGTTCATCCTTCTGTCTCTCCACAGGCCTGAATCAAATGGGGAAGTGTGAGGAATAACATAGTTCTCATGGTGCTAAAAATAAAAGAATGAGCTCTTCCCAGGAAAATCGAAATTGTCTGTAATAGTGAATGCAAGATCATATTATTACAAGTGGAAATCCAATCCATACTTTCTGAGGTGCTAATATGGTCTCATTGTCATAGTGGAGGTAGAATCAATTAAAATGCCCTTTTAACATAGATTTCCCAAACAATGTTCCATAGCATAATGGACAAGTACTTGAACATCAGTTCTTCAGAATTGCTCTTCATGGGACCGAGGTCAACTTTTCAAATTATAGCTCTGTAAAGAATTGCCGTGATGAAATGAAGCAAAGTAATCAAGTGATGTAGCTCTCTGATTTCTAACGTCTTATGTACTAGGGCCTAGAGGGCCTGAGGACCTGGAGAACATGTCACATCCCTGAGATTACTCATTTCGGATACTACTTGTGGTCTCCAAGAGAATACAGGCTGTGAGTTAATAGAGTAAGCTTTCATTCAGTTTTTAGCCCAATATTCTTGCTAAGATTAGATAGGAAGCAACGATTAAGAATTTTAGGTGCTGGCTGAGCCCCTGAAGTGCTCGTACTTAGTGTTATTGATTTAGATTGGGGTCAACAAACTTTCTTCTGTAAAGGGCCAGATAGTAAATATTTTAGGCTTTGCGGACCACATGTCTCTGTTGCAACTATTCAACTCTGCCACCTGAGCAGAAGGGAAGCGTTGTGGGACAATAGAAGAGTCTTTTGTTTATACATCACTTGTTTTGACTCTGACGTCAGTCTTAGGGGATGTGTATGATATATCATTTTACATATGAGGAAAAGGAGCAACAGAACGCTCCAGAGCAATCAAAGAATTTAAACACTCCTATAGTTGCATCTAGCCTAATCAACTGTTTTCTTTGGTGAACATTTTTCCACAATTATTTTGAGATTCAGAATCATACCCTTCTCTCTAATAGGAGTTTTGCCGACAATAGTCTTCTTACATTAAACACTGTGATCTCTTAAGAAAAGCTTTATGCTGGATTTCTTTTCTGTTATGAATTATTTAAGATTTGCCTAACTCCTCTGAGATTATAAGGGGCTTTCTCATTATTAGCTCACTTAATTGTACATAGGAGAATAAGGGCCACTTATCAGCTTAATTCCATAAGTGTTTTTGCCTTTGCTGGGGAGAGTTCTTTTGCGTGTTCCAACTTTCCTTGCCTGCTCCTGTCCTGCCTGCAATGCTCGCACGCTCATTCATCCACCAGACACGTTTATGGTGTCAAGGTGAATCATCTGAACTTTTAACCCAGGATCGGTCTTTTTACTCCTGGCCTGTCTTGACCACAGCCATCTCCAGAACACGCTGGCAGCTCTTGCGGCAGCCCTCTCCAAGACTGCTTCCAAGATGAAGCCCCTCGACTACTTCCTCCTCCCTCCATCGTAAGCTCCTCCTCTTCCTCCGGACAGCTGCAAACAGGTTCGATCTAGAGTTGGTGCATCAGCATTCCACCACGGGAACTTCCTCAATGTAAGGATTAGGAGACATTAAAGTAATTGCTAATAAAGCCTAGCAGTTATGAAGCCAAAGGAACATGAGCCATTAAAGTCATAGTTAATAAAGCCTATCAGTTCTGAAGCAAAAGGAACATAAATGTTCTCACAACGCACCCAAAGGCTTGGTCAGGACCTCGGCATGTAGCTGTGATAATAAAAGCAGATCTGCCAGGTTGGAAAAAGGGAGGAGCGAACTTCCCAGATGCAGTGCCCTTCAGAGCCAGCATTCCGCAATCCGGGAGAGTCTTCCCGCCATAGTGGTGTGGGAAATGTCATTGGAACAGATAGAACGGCCTCAGGTACCTGATCTGTAAGGGGAAATATTGGCTTACTGTTTCCAAGGTTATTCTAAGAGTCTTATTCAAAAATTATATTTCACATCCTTAAATATTAAAATATGGTTGATGCAGACATCAAATAAAAAGTATTTAATTAGATGTGTTATAAATTCACGATGTGCTTGCATTTGATTTTGTTTTTTACCTTATCGAGTTATATCATTTTAGAAAATTTTAAAAAATCTCCTAAAAATTAGCAAAGAAATTGGCTAAGTAATTTGTGATAGAATATTTCTAGCTTTGCAAAAACTATGATCTATTTCAAGAGATCTGATCATTTCTGCTATCCTTAATTGAACTGAATTCTCTAGCAGTATCTACCAGTGATCAATTAGTTTGCTTTGTTGTTGCTTTTCTTTTTTTGCTTTAGTCTTATTTTTAACTCATAGATTTAAGCATATTTGGTATTTTTTAATTTATTACAGTTATTGTTCTTATAAAATTACCCCATCAAACACCACTAGGAGCCAACTTAAAGAGGCCTGCACTGGCGTTTGATATCTGCATTTCTATGTGTTCTAAAAAGATGTTTCAGGCTCATCTTGTATATTTCCTGCTGTGACCTTTGAATCAGTCATAATGTCAAGGAGCTCTGGTTACTATAGTGTTTTCAAGACAATCTGAGCTCTTTGTCACTAGATCTGTCATAATTTCTAGGTGTTTTCAATAGACAGAGGTAGGACATATATATAATATATAAATAAAATATATATAATATATTAATATATAATATATATAATATATATAATATGTAATATATATAATATATAATAATATATAATATATAATATATATAATAAATATATATTATGTATATATATTATGTATATATAATATATATTTAATGTTTTAAGAAAGTATCTCAGGATGAGTTTCTAATTAAAATTTAGTTATAAAGAACTTTTTTTTTAAATCTCTAATACCTTACATCTGTATTTACTTCTCCTACTTCAATAACCTCCTTTCTAAAGACACTGGGAAATGTAGAATTTAAATAGCACAAAATGATTCACTGGCTCCATCTCACTACCTATACAACCACACACGTCCCTGGACACACAGAAATATGATAGACTCAGAGGAGTAATACCAAGACCACTACAAATAATGTAACTTTAGGTTGGGTTTCTAAGGTGTGGAATTTTTGTTTCAAGTGGTTGAGGGTTTACTCAAGAGAATAAGGAAGATAAACAGAACAGTGCTAGGTGAGAGGAAACCATGCAAAGACAGAGTTTCAGGGGAAGTCATGCTTTAGCCTGATTCCATGGAGTACTTCGGAGCATGAATTCACCACAGAGAAGTTATCTCACCCAGATGGAAGCAAAGGAGTGCAGCTATAGTACTGTAATCATTGGCAATAGACCAACTCTAATGGGCGTAGTGCATAAATTCCAAGGCATTTTTGGGCAAGGTGGCTCCTAGCAGCCTTGGGCAATCCTCTGCAGGAAGCCAGAGATGTGAGCCACTGAAAGCCAACACTTACAGCAGCTGGAAAATGGTTACACTGCCTAATAAGTGCAATCTTACCAGCATGCTAATAGTATCTGCAGAGCCCGCACACTTTGCACCACCGAAAATCTACTCCCTTCTCCCATTGTTTTCTCTGTTCACTGACGGCTTCTCTAAGATTTTTGTCTAGCTTCTAATTCTGGGAACCTTACAGGAGGAAAGTTAATATGATAAACGTAGTGTTTCTTTGTTGGTATACAATTTTGGGAGTCCCCTGGGTAAAATTAAAAAATGGTTCTACACATAGAGGGTAAGGAGAGACCCCCGAAAGAGGCAGATCACTTCAGATTGATAGGTGGCAGTTTTTAATAAGCAAGGCAACTTATATATGAGGCTTGTCTTGGGCAATTACAAGATGAGGTCTCTGCATTCACCCACTAGAATCTTAAGAGTTTATATGGAGGCCTTAACGGGGTTCAGTCACATGTACAGTCCAGATGGTTTCAACCACACATAGCTCTTACAAGGCTGCATTTTTGAAGTGGCACTTGTGCAGAAACAGTGGGCAGGTCATATAGTTCAAGGATAGAAGGGTTAAGGAACCTCTAGTTGCTTGGGTCCCGCCTGGGGGTCAAGCAGGAGTCATGTTTACTCTCAATGGCCTCCTCCAATACCACTGTGGCAGTTGTTTCCAAGGAAATTGTTAACATTTATCATCTCTTTCTCTACCTCTTATTCTAGATTCCCATCATGCTTATCCAGTACTTCTGATGATGTAGATGGCTTGCTTGCTAGAATAAATAACCCAGACCTTCATATCTGAGCTTTTGGTGATCATGCCCTTGTCAGCCCTTGGTTACTATGCTTATCCATTTACAACTAAAATTCTGCATGCGTGTATAAAGAGATACCCAGCATATCACTTGAGTGCCAAACTCATTTCTCTCTTCATACACCACTTTATTCAGTAATAACCAAGAACTTCATGATGATCATGGTCACTTGACCCTGCCAGTGTAGAAACACTTTATTTGACAATTGGTCTGCTGGCAGTAGGAATCCAATCTGGCCAGGCAATAGTTGGAGCTCTAGATTCACAGAACCAAGAATTGTGAGGATGTGAAGCACAAAATCTTTAAGTAAGTCACCATGAATGATAGCGAACATAGTCACTCCTATTTCTACCACCTTGATTCCCAGACTTAAGTATTCCATCTGTGGCAGACATACTTTCATATAATGACCATTAATTTAAGATGAACCTCATTTTAAAGTATTGTACTGTTTCTTACAGGGGTATTATCTCTAAACTGGTACCTCAACTATGCCTTCGAAAGTCATTCTGCTGGCCTATCAGGCAGCGGCTTCTGGACACTGTTGTATGAGGTAAGCCATATTGGAGCTCATCATTGTTGTACACAGGTACCTTTCTCTGGCTGGAAATCAAATGTTTTGGTCTGAAGATAGTTTAACTCGATCCTATGTCAGTAGCTGTGTAAGTCTTCAAATGGTTGAGGAACTATGGGAAAAAAGGTAACAGCATACACAGAGCACCTACCAATCTTGGCCAGAATAAATTTTATATTTCTAGAGAAGAAAGGGTTCAGTCTAACCAACTTGCCATCATGTGGCTGAGATTAATTATTTAATTGCTTCAAAGGATGGTATCATATCAGGGGACTTCATCATTAGTCTTTGTTTTGGCAAATTGGTCATTCTGTAATAGCAGTAGCTAGATCAGACTTAGTGAGACCAGTAAGACTGAGAAAATAAAATTTTTATTTATTTAGATTTAATTAATTTAAATTTAATTGGTCATATGTGTCTGATGCTATTATTTTAGGCAGCACAACTCTCTATAGTACTCTGGAGTAGGCTCCAGTATAAGTGAAAAGAGCAAAGTGGATAAAACTATATTTTTACGTATGCTACTATTACATAGAATGGTTAATTATAGTATTAAAATAAAAATTTCCTGTAAGAGGAGGGATAAATTAGGTTAAAAAGGATAAGGGGTAGAAGTGATACTTTTTTGAATATACCTTGTTTTATAAGCATATAAGAATATAAATGTGTAAAATAGTTCTAATTAAAATTTAAAAAGTGATTCTTCAAAAGTGGAACGTAATATAAGATAAATGAACATAGATATATATTCAGGTAATACAACAACCACAAATGATGGTAAATCACAGTAATTTGATTGTACAGTTATATTTTCAGTAATCACATTTTTGGTGGTAGCATTAGCATTGCTATGCTTAAACCATTTGTGTGTGATGTACGATAAAGCAAACTTGTTAAGACTTAGGCTCAGTGTGTTTGGTATGGAATAAAAAAGCTATGCATTTAAGATTGATGAGAATAAGCTAAAACCGTGTATTCTGAAATTTGAATAACTATCAGTATGATCTCACGATGATTTTTTTGTCATTAAAAAGACATATAGATACATCTTTATATATTATAAATTTTTGTTTTATATATATTTTGCACTTAAACTTTATACTTATAAAGTACCGATGTGTAAATATGTGTGTAAAGTATTTTAGACTTATAAAACATTTTTATGTATTTATAATGTATAAGATAGTATATAAATTTATAATATATACAGTTTTATATTTATAACATATAAGATATATATTAACAATGTGTGTGTGTATGTGTGTTCTCACTAGAGAAATGGATCCTTCTAGGTCTGGAGGTAAGAATATACAGGATGTGCCTAGAATATCTTATGTTTGGAAAAGAAGGAGGCTCTCAAAGACCTACTAGAATCCTTTCAAAAGATTACGAAAGCTAACTTAAACAAGTTCCCAGTCACCAAAATTGAGACAATAAGGAAAATAACTAGAATAGCTTGAAATACATTAAATATATTTAAATCCATGAGTTCATAATTATACTTAAAAAATCTCTTTGATCATCATTGGCAATAATAGGGAAACATTTTTTAATTTAGCAAATTGATAAACAAATGAGAAGATTTGACTATCTAAGTTTTTCTAAATAAACAGTGACCTTGGTGTAATTGATGATGGGAAATTTCTATTTCTAAAAATATTCCAACTAACAAGTAGAGAATGGTAAAATTAATAAATCATCATTTTCTAGCCTTTAAAGAATTCGTTGATCCTGGCATTGTTCATTAATGGCCGCTAACATTACAAAAAATAAACAGATAGTAAGTTAGCTACTTTTGGAAGTAATAACACCATCTGTAAAGCAGTTTTACACACACACAAAACAACAACAACAACAACAAAACCCCAAAAGACAAAACTAACCTGAAACATTTAAGTGCTTGGATCTGTCAAGTTAAAAGAGATAGAAAAGCCATGGGCACATGTTAAATGATACCAAGGGGAATGAAATCAGTAAAATGCACTACACACATTAGGAAAATTATAGGGTACATATAAGTTATTGCAAGGAAACAATTTCAAAGGAAAAAAAACTAACACAAAATGGAGATAGGAATCTATATACAAGTGACACATTAATCAAGTCAAGTATGGGCCTTGTTTTAATCTTAACTCAAGTACATAAAATGTTAAAAATCATAACATAATTTGGAAAATGTGGACATAGGCTATTTAATGGTATTAAGGAAATGTTTTTTTGTGTGTGCTTTTATGTGTGTTTAATGAAAATATTACAGTTTTTTGGTAAGGGAAGTGTTTGTCATTTAGAGATACATACTGAAATACTTATTTAAAATTATATGATGTCAAGATTTTCTTAGAAATGATCTGGGTGGAGAGGTAGGAGGTCGAGGTGACACAGGAGTGGCCATGAGTTGGTAACCTGAGTGAAGGAGAAGTTCATGTGGTTTGTTTCATTTCCCTCCTTTTTTGGGGTGTGTTTGAAGTTTTCCATAACTATACAGTAGAGATATAATGATTTTTGAAATGAAAACCTCGTTTTATCTTTTGGTCTTCACTTTAAAATGTAATTAGTAAAGATGGATAGAGAAATTGTAAGGATTTTTGTGTTTGCTTTCAGCTTTCCCTTCAACCATCTATCGTTCAGTATTGTATACACTTAATAAGGATCTGACCTTATTTTCTTCAGTTTAAAGTACTCTCTATGGCATTACATGTCTTCAGGAAATCATGATTAATTGGTTTTACTTTACATATCATCTGACCTTTCTAGAAAAAATAAAGACCTGGCTGACTTCTTAGTTGAAATATGTTTTGAGGAAGTGAGCACAAATAAACTTTTCCTTTTGTTTTTCTTTTCTTTGTCATTCTCTAAATTTCACTTTTTTCTTGTACTATAGACTACCATCTTGCCATTTTCTTTCTTTTTTTAATTAATTTATTTTTTTATGGTGACATTGGTTAATGAAATCCAGTATTGCCATTTTCTTAATCATTTATTTTTACCAAGACTCTTGGTGAATGAAATATGTTTTCTTCTAACAAAGTGACCAACTCCAGCTTTGGGTTGATGATTTGTGTCTTTATTGAATTATTCCATCAACACATATTGTTCAGAGCTGAGGGGATCCCCCAAAATATATTATATTTTTCTGGCTATTAAGAAATTTATAGTTTAATCGAAGAGATAAATAATATGCTCACATATACAACAACAAGAAAAAGCAAACAATTTTATCTTAAAATGACTGGCAGGGACTTTTATATACAGTATGATGACAGAAAAATGGGGGGAATAATGCAAATTAATATACTCATAGAAAACTTAGGACTTGAGCTGAAGTTTTTTAAATGGATAGAATTAATATAGTTGGAATGGGAAAAAAAGGAAGAAGAATGTGAACAAAGATACCTGTACCTGGGTCTTAACCAAGGAAGAGATGGTTAAAACTTTTCTAACTGATAAGGATGTGAATGGAAGTAAGAGATAGAAATGAGGCTGTAGATATTGTAGGGGTCCGATTATGCTGGGTCAGGAAAAGCAAGTAAGAGGATAGAATGGTAGTGGTAAGTGGCATCAGATGTACAGTCAGATTTGAAGTGACCCAGTCTTCAGTTTCCACCTTTTAGCTATTGTGAATAATACTGCATTAAAGCTGGGAATGCAAATATTTTTGAGATCCTATTTTTAATTATTTTGGATATACATATACCCAGAAGTGGGATTTCTGGATCATAAGGTAGTTCTATTTTTAATTTTTTGAGGAACCTCCATAGTGTTTTCCACAGTGGCTATATCATTTTACATTCCAAACAACAGTGTACCAGGTTCCAATCTCTCCACATCTTTGCCAACACTTGTTATCTTTACTTTTTTGATAATATGCATTCTCACAGGTGTGAGGTGATATCTCACTGTGGTTTTGATTTGCATTTCCATGATGACTAGTTTTGCTGAGCATCTTGTCATGTACTTGGCCATTAGTATGTCTTCTTTGGTTGGAAGAAATTAAAGAGGATGCAAATAAATGGAAAGACGATCCATGTTGGTGGATTGGAAGACAATATTGTTTAAATGCTCATTTAAAAAAATCAATAGAATCTGATAGATTGGTGAAGATGGAACAGAAGCTAAGAATCAAAGAGTACTTAAAGGTGACTATGCTTAAAGACTGGGAAAATGTGTTAAGGTAGAAATAATACTCATAGTAGAGAAGAAAGACCACTTTGAGATCTTGATATGTATTGGGGTGTGTGGTAATTTCCCAATTAAAAGAATGCTTCTATAGAGTGAAGTTCTCTTATGATACTTTTTGAATAGCCAGGCAAAAATATTTTGTCTTTCACATGTGACAAGACATCAGAATCTACTTTGTAGTGAAACTTTCATACATGACATCAGAAGTTGTGAGTTTAAGTTCTAACTCTTCCATTTGGGCAAATGATTTAACATTTCTGAATCTTGGCTTTATTCCATAAGAGTGGATAAATGATATCTCCTTTACAGTGCCATGTTGGGCCTGAAAAATGATAACATGTGTGAAAGAGCCTATCAGAGTGTCCAGGGCAGTCAGACTCAATAAATGTTTGTTCCAGTGAAATTAACTGAAATCTACTGAGGTCAAATTGCTTCCCAGTTCTACCAATCAGATAACCCCGTCCTCTTTTCACATTGTGACAGCAGCTCATCTATCACAGTGTTCATTTAGGCCTGGGATGCAGGTGTATGACCATTATTTTTAGGCATATAGGGTGCAACTTTTTTCTAACTGGAGAGGGTGAAAAATTGAAAGTGTTCACACCACCAGGACAAATGACTGGTCCCTCTATAATGGACACACCTGCATTTTAGAAGTCTGTTTCTAAAAGTGCTTGAGATGTAGTCACCAATAATAGCTCATTTGTATTGGATGGTGAGGTAATGTCCTCTTGAAAATATAAATTAAAACAGCATTTTGTGAGCTTTTGGGGAAAAAAGGGAGATGGGAGCGAAGATAGAGAGAAGTTAAAATAGAATGATACCTCGGTGATTTATTTGGATAACAATGTCCTTGACAGCATGCTAGAGGAGGTTGGGTGCAAAATCCCTCTCTCTGCCCGTTTTTCTGGTCTTTGCTTAACGTGGTCTGTGCTACTGGCCTTCATTTCTCCCCAGTGCTGGAGTCTCCCTCTAGCTGTAGTTAGGGTTTTGAGGAAAGGCATGCTGACTCATTGGCCCCTGGGGAAGCACTGGTGGCTATGTGGCAGTCCCATACTCCACGAACCTGTGGGTGAGGAGAGAATAACTGTAAGTCTTGTAGACATGGCTCTGTGTGTTTCATAGGAAGATTGTTCCTCGCTCTGTCTTTGAGGTAGAATGGAAATGCTTCTTTCTCCAAGCATGAGAAAAAGTTGTTCGTGGTGACTTACCAAACTGTGAAGTAGTTATTGCACTAAAGGGTGAAAGTCAGATAACTTATGAAATTTAAACCCTGATTGGAAAAGGCCCCTGGAAAATTTGCTCCTAGTAACTTGAAATGCTCAAAGCTCAGAAGGAAGGGGCATATTTTATCACGATGATGAGGAAGGACATAATGAATGCAACTGTCGCAGAGACAGGTCAGGGTAATGCCAGGCGGGGGCAACACCTCAGTCTCGAGGCTCACAGAGCAGGTCTGCCTTCTGATTTGATAATAATGGTGACCCCCAAGTGGGAGCAGATAACCATTCCAGGTCTGCGTGAATGGATTCAGTGACTTTCTCTCCATCTTTCACCAGACGTGGGAGGAGATACAGACTTCTAGGGTCTGTGAGTTAGAAGACTGATAGCTTCAGTGTATGTCATTGTTGTTGTCTGCTGTCTTATTTCTCCCAATGTTGAGGTACTCAGAGATTCAAGTGTATTCATTTATCTTGCAATTTCCTTTTAGTCTTCTTTTTCACTTTCAACAGAACTGAACCCATTTTTGCAACAGTCTGTGTGCACATTGATTTTGAAATTAATTCTATGTTCTTGCTTCTTCAAACTGAACACTTCTCTTTGTATAACCCACATTTATCCCAAAGGTGATACCCACAGACTCACTTGGATTCAAATTCCAGCTCTTCCGTTTACTACCTGTGAGTAATATCCTCTCCAGTCCTCAGTGTTCTCAACTTCTTTGAGTTGTTTTAAGGATTAAATGAGATGTATTTGTTCAGTCAACAATACTTATTGAGAACCTTTGATGTAATATGATAAACAGTGGCGGGGCCTAGGGACATGATGGCTAAAACAACAGCAACAACCACAAAACATGTCTGTCCTGATGGAGCCTACGCATTATCTAGGGAGACAAGACAGGAACCACATAAACAATTACAAAAACAAAAGACTTAGAGTAGTATTAGGTGCTATCTAGAAAAATGAATTAGGCTGGGGACAAAGAGGGGCATGGAGAGCTGGTTTAGGTGGGGTGATGGGAAAGTCTCTTAAGACAGCAGAGGTCTGAATCAAGTACTGGAATGTTCTTAACTATCTGACGAGAGCATGCCAGGAAGAGAAAAGGAAAAGCACAGGGACTCTGGGGTGAACATGTGCTCTCAGGTCTAAGGAACAAGAGGAAATGGTTGCAAGGTGGAGCTAAGCCAGGTGCCTGATTAGTTAACTGTGATTATTTTTAATACTATAGACAACGAGGCCAGATTTTGTCTATTAATGGAAATGACCCTGCGCTCAGCTCTTCCTCCTCTCAGCTCGTCTCAGCTTGTTATATTTTGCCTGGCTCTTGTGACATCTGAGTTTCCCTTTCTGATTTTCAGTTGTCTTCTGTATAGTGGAGAATCTGTGAAGCCTGGTCTCCACATACGACTTGCACATCATGGAATCTGGGAAGCTCCCCCCACCTCTCCTGTCCTCTCCCTCTCAGACTGAGCATGGATGGCCTTCAGTGTGCAGCCGCTGACCTGGGCCTGTTCTTGTAGCGCCACTTAATATAAGACAATGTAAGAGTTTTTGCACCCCATATTAGTCTTTTATTTTTCTTCACTTCTCACAAGCCACAAACTTCTTGAAACAAGGGACAGTTTCACATTCCCACTGAATTCCCAACATGGCGCCCAGTGCTTTCCACACAGCAAGCACCCGATACCTATTTGTTGAGAGGTGGGGAAAGACTCAGCTGTTTAAGATGCTGAGGAGAACACTCGGGTGGGAGTAAAGACGTTAAAGCCTTTTGTGCCCAGCAGAGAGATCTGCACACTGATGGGTGAGAAATTGCCATCTGTTGACTTGCTGAGTAAAGGTGGGGGGAAGGGGTGTGGCATGCAGCTACCCAGTCTCTGGATGATGGCAGTGCTTCCACTCCAGAGGTGGGTGTGCATGTGTGTGAGTGCGCGCGCGTGTGTATGTATGTGCATGCCTGCACGTTATCCAGGTGGATTTTCTCCATGAATAGGCTCAAATTTCCATTTGCATTTATTGTGTAGATCCAGTCTATAGCAACATTATTTCAAAGGTGATACCCACTTTCAAGAATTATGTATTTCTTTTTAGGATCCTGTTCTATAATTTCTGGCAAGTGATACTGGTTTTTCATGTGTAGTAATGATGTCTTTCCATCGTTAATAGATGTACGTATGAATGTAAATGAGATATTTTTACATAAAATAGTAGATTAAGTGATACACGGAAATGCTTAATATTTTAAGGAGGTAAGAAAGTAACTAAAGTTTGGGAAATAAAACCTGGAGGATTTCTGTAAAAACAAAAATAGCCCATGTTTTTTTTCTAATTGTTATTTAATTTTA
Source organism: Macroglossus sobrinus (assembly GCA_004027375.1). NCBI lineage: Eukaryota > Metazoa > Chordata > Mammalia > Chiroptera > Pteropodidae > Macroglossus > Macroglossus sobrinus. The sequence continues at coordinate 732,366 of PVKZ01000453.1, read as the reverse complement.
AGAAAGAAGAAAAGCAGCAGCAAAGAAAACAATATCCAATTATTGTAGAATCTGTTTTATTTTTATATATACATATATTTGTATTCACTTGATGCAATTTGCATAACTTTCGATTTTATATATTTGACCCCTTTTACTCCATCTACCAATATCCAATTTTTTAATAAAAAGGCCTTTATAGACTACAATTTCTATTAGTGCTATAAAAACATTGTTACTTTGGAAAACTTACAGAGAGCTAGAGATACAGATAGACAGAGAAAGAGAGAGAGACATCCAGTTGTGTCTGTTATGAAGGCCCAGCTTTGTACCCGCAATTTGTACAATTCTGTCCTACTTTGGCCAGTCTTAATAACCAAATAGATAAAATGCTCCAGATGTTGAACTCAGACTAGATAAACTAAAATGCTCCTTTGCTTGTCAGTTTGAACTAACTGCTCAGAGAAAAAGAAAGTAATTTCTTGTTTTGATTACTTTCTGAGTGGTTCACCAGTCAATTCTTATTTTTGGTTTTAATTGAATTCTTAACCTTTGGTTAATTCACAAAGTAAAATTTGCATTTGGCCTTAGGGATGTCTGATCCATGGTATTATCAGTCTTAGGTGACAAAGTCCTTGAATTGTCTTCATAGCACCATCTGCCAAGAAAGGTGATACAGATGAGAGAGTGTCCCCATTCCCTGGCAGAAGGGAGCAGAGGGGAGCTGGTTCTGCATCCTTGATTTAATTCTGAATGCCTGCATAAGGTATCCAGATTGTGCCTTTCTTCATATATGCCAAAGATATAGCCGTATTCCTCAGAGCACAATCCTTTTAATATAGGTAATTTTATACCTTCTTTATTTGGTTAAGACTTATAAGACATGACATGTTTTAGAAATTATCATGATAATTATTAAGATAATTAAAATGAGTTATTTCCATTATGCAGTTGTATGTGCGATATCTTTCTAAGACCGATTTATCATTCTTTGGCACCCAATTACACTATAAAAAAAAAGGAAAAGAAGCTTCTAGTTAATAAACAAACAAGCGCAGTGTGTAGTTTTTTATGGCATCCTTTTCTGACTGTGATTACAAAATTACAGGGCAAGGAAGTTCAAATCTAATCAGAGTAAGTCAAAAACTTTCCCAGGGAGGTCAGAGAAAGATCCTCATATCTTCCGGTTAGATTATTTAAAAAAAAATTTGTTTAGCACGTTGAATACATACATATGTTTTAAATCATCACCACCATCTATGAGAGATTGAATAAGAATTAATATGGTTGGGCCAGTTCACAACTCTGATAACTACATATTGGAACAACTTTACCAAGTACAGAACACAAATATTGAAAACCTACCATGAAGTAATCTTGTGGGGTGCTACCTCTTAACGGAAACAAAATATTTGAGGTCATAGGCACGTGTCAGCCAGCGTGGTAAGGACACTGGGTGAGAGAGAGAGAGAGCAATTATAAACCCATGCAAGTGACCTTCTATGCCACGCTGTGCTGTGTGGTATAGTGTCAGAGCGTGGTAAATATGCAGTTCCACAACATGTCCAAATGCTTGATGTGAAATCCATCCAGTTTCTAGGGCAGTTGGCTTTCCTTGATGAATCACAGTTTCCACATTGGTTTTGGACCTGCTGCAAGGACCACATACACGTTTGTTTGCCTTGGGCAGGATTTTGCAACATTTTTACTGGCTGGATTGGCAGCATCTGCAGAGTGTTTAGATGCTGGCCAGGATTTCTTGGCCTATGATTATGGCACTATTTCAGTACTTCTTGGTAAGGCCCATTTCATCAAGATTCACCCTCACAGTACTGTTCTAATTCTTCTCTCAATCAACATGAAACGGTAATTGCTTGTTTGTAGCTTCAGCTACATATTTTTGCCTCATGGTTAAATGAACATCAGTCAAAGAGATAAACACTATAATTGTCTGCTAAAAGGATGCTTTAAACATCCAAATTGTTTTCCTAGGTATATCATATAAATGTGTTATCAAGTAAGTTTTCCTGTAATAGTTACACAAAATAAGGGTTGTGGCAATAGCTTGCTTTGCTACATCTAAAGCTACCCATGATTTTATCTACATTGTCTTAGAGTGGTATTTTATGCAGTTTGTAGAAGACTTTTTGGATACATTATTCACTTATCTTATTTCTTTTTCAGATCTTTCTTAAAGTAACTATAATAAAAACATATACATTTCTATGGATTGGCTTGTACAGACTATTACCGAATTTGCTGAAGAAATTTTTGCATTTTGGAAGTATTGCAAAATAAAAATCGTTGGTCTTTAGTATTGCACTTCTACTTTCTTTATACAGTACATTATACAGTTTGTTCATTTATAAGTTTTAAGCAACAAAATTATTTCAAGTGATGCATATAACGTTTTGAATTATGCAGCGAAATTCACATTTAAAGGTATAACAGTATTATGGGTTCTACTGAATACCCAAACAAACTCAAATCACCATGATGGAATCATAATGGGATATTATAATGGAGTCAACAATTAGGTATTATGCCCTTAGCATTCTGACTTGCACTGATTTTTTCCAAGTGGAAATTCTCTAGCTGGAAGGAGCCTGCAAAATCATCTACTCCAAGACATCAGCTTTCTGTAGATGTATACAGAGATCTAATTGGATTCAGCAAATTATTCAGCATCAGCCAGGTTGGTAGGCAGAGAGTCAGAACCAAGACTCTAGCTCTGGTTAACAGGATTCATGGGCTATTGGGTCAGCTAACTCCAGATTTGATTTCTTATTTTGACAAGTGACCTAGAATTACTTCATTTCTTCACTCACGAAATGAGGATCTGTGGCCTCCCACATGGGCGCTGCGCAGATTGCTTTAATGACACTTTACACAGTAAGTGCCCAGTACGTTACCCAGAATGCTCTGCAAGTCAGATTTTCTTCTCTCCAACGCTCTTTGTAGGATAAGGTTTGTAGCTATATTTGTAGGTTACTCTAAGTACCGGCACTATAAGAATCTGGTCTTCACCAAGCAATGTAAATCATTTTTTTATCATTTGTATTTACCAGGATTTATCTATTCCAAACTCTAAAATACAACCTCACAGAGCTTGTAAAACTTAATTTTAGGTTTGGGAGTGAAGTTTATATTATCTGAAGTGATAACATGCTCCTCACAGTCTGACTTAAAAATCCTGACCTGTGTTATTTATTCTTTGGCTATAAATTCAGAGATCAACAAGACTAAATAAACTAAATGTTTTCCTGGTTGTAGATTTTGTTATTAAGTGAATAGAGATTTTTCAGATCAGTTAAAAGTAGTCTTTTTTGTATTTGTAAACAATTGGCACAGTGGGCATGGAATGTAGGAAGGCCCTACTAGATATAGGTGCCTTAGCATCCGAGGAAAAGAAACCTTTATTAATTAATCGCCAAACTTTAAGGAACACTGCCTATGTACCAGGTACTCTGCTAGAGAAAACCAACTCTTCTAAGGATTACATTTATGATTAAAATCCTATACCAAGTATAAGGCGAATCTAAGGTTTTAAAAAATTAACATTTGACTCACAAATCAAAGCTCATTTTTCTTTATAAGTTAAGTCACTTTATAAGTGACTCTCTTTGCGAAGTGGAAGTTCATAATTCAATCTGAAATACTCTAGAATCAGAACTAAAAAGCCACTGTATAATTAGAATTAAAATGGCAATATTCATTTCTTTTCATTATCTTGACTTATGAGCTTGTGAGCTATGAGTTTGTTGCTCTTGTTCTAAAAAAAATTAGGTTTTAAAATACATTTGCTTGAGCTCATAGTTGCTCAAATGTTGGCATAATAAATAAAGCAGTTGGAATATGGTTCAGTCAGAAAAGGCTGAGGAAATTCCAGTCATTAATGGATTGAATTATAAACATTCACTTCCCAGAGAAGAAAATGTGACAATATGAGTACATTTTTTTTTTTTAAATAAAAACAAAATTATGGTTCAGGTCTATATTTGCTAGGTCCGTGGCATGGTAACAAAGTACCATAGGCTTTGTGGGAGGCTAAGAACAACAGAAATTAATCGTTTCACAAATCTGGAGGCTAGAAATTGGAAATTGAGGCATGGGCAAGGTTGGTTTCTTCGAGGACTGTGAGGGAGAATCTGCTTCACGCCTCTTTCTTAACTTCTGGGGGGTTGCTGGCCATCTTTGACTTGCTTAGATCTGTGGCAACGTAACTCTGGTCTCTGTCTTCATCTACACATGGTGTTTCCGCATGTCTCCAGATAGCTTCGCCTCTGTGTGTGACTGCATCTCTTCTTCACACGACGTTCTTTTCATAATTAACCACATCTACAGTGACCCTGTTCCCAAATTTAGTCCCTTTCTTTGGTCTTTGGTGGAGGTTAGGACGTCAATAAAACTTTTTTATTTTTAGGGGACACAGTTTGACCCATAACAAGGTCTAAATAAAGTGAGGTGGCAAAATTAGCTGATGAATTTAGGTTAGATTAAGAAAACACTGAACAAGGAGCATGCTTGTCTGCATAAATGGGACTGCAAGCATCTGGACAATCCGTTTGGGTAGTGCAGAGCCAGAGAGAGAAAGGGAGTCAAGGGAGGGAAAGGAGGCAAGAAGAGGAAGGAGGAGAAAGAGGTTTAATTAGAGGAAGGAAAAGGAAGGGGGGCCTAGGGGCCAGAAGAAAGATCACATGAACCAACACTCTCATTTATCCGCTGGCTCAGATGTTCCCTTCAGTTCTAACTGAAAGTCTGGGCTGCACTTGAGTACAGAGCTCTCTAATCTATTGAACTATCTTCCCAATTATAGCTAGTTTATGAGTTTAATAATTACTCACATCTTATGTCCTCTCACTGAAGAGTAATGCATCCTTAGAGTCCTTTTACAATTAGATCGCTTCTGTGGTTTTAAACCTACAGGAGCTTCTAATTTGGACTATTTGTTTCCTCTTAAAGAGAACTAGTTTTTAATACATATGTAGAACTCATGGCAGAAGTCATATGTGCCCACTCCTGATGAGACTTAGCTCAGTAGGACATTCAGGGCGTAAGAGAGCTGGGTGCTGGGATGCTATTGTTTCTACTGCCTCAAAAGTTAGAGATGAAAGATTCCTATTCATTCATCCAGTACATCTTCTGCCAAAGCCAAGTGACTGTTAGCACTTTGTTTCCTAGGACTTTGTATGGTTCATATTTTAAAGTATCAAGATCATATAATTTCTGGAAAAGCTGGTCCATCAATGTACTTTATGGTGATGTGGTTAGAGGACAGATTTATTAAGACTCATCAAGAACCAATGTATGTGAATATGAATCATATAAATTAATCACTTTTGTACTCTGCTAATATTACTCTATTGCATTTTGTATTGAATTTTGTTTGCCAAGGTTTTTTTTCCCTCATATGTTATCTCAATTAGTTCTTGCTGCATCCTTATAAGATAGGCCAAGCAGTTGTTTTTAAGTTTCTTTCACAGATAAAAAAATTGATCGTCATAGGTGATGACGCCAAGACTAAAAATCATCTCATCTTTCTCATCTATCCTTTTCCCATTTCCCTCATCGATTCAGCAGAGTATGAAGTGTCCCAGGTTTATTCCTGAATGCCCAATAGTTGAATATAAATGACACCAATTATAGGAGAGAAAAGTAATTAAAGTCACTGAATGTGAGGAAAAGGGATTGGTCTATGGTGTTGAAGAGAGAAAATCAGGAAAGAAATTCTAAAGCAGAAGAGCTCATGACTGTGGAGGGACAAACGGTGTGTTCCAACAACTCATCCCTAAAGGATCAGACGCTGAGGTCTGATTTTAACCACAATCTTTCTTCCCTTCTCTTTACCCCCTTCTCACTTGATTTGTTGTATATTTGTCACATTGTGGTATTTCCATGGTGATGAACTATGATATTGCAAACACTAACCCGATCTGCCTGTCGGAAGAGAGTGACCAGGGAACAAAGAATTTCCTGGTTACACAAAAATAACCCATCAATCACCAGTACTGAGAGTTTAAAGGAACATGAAAGAATACTATAAAAGGAAGTCTAATTACTACAACTAATTTAAACAAAAAGAAATACTGATCATTCAACTTATCGAAGGTCTTAAATGCAGTAAACAGGTCAGTTCTCAACTTCGATAAATTTAACAGTTGATTTTTCAGCACACTAAACATCATCTTTTGAACTTATTTGCAGAATTTGAGAGATAATAAATTCGGTGTTATTTTAAGTGGCTAAGAAGAATAAAAATTTTTTAATGATGTTATAACCCATATAAGGAAAAAAATGTAAATCATCAACAACTACCACAAAATACTCCCAAAGTCTCTGTCTCTTCTTAAAGATTAACATGCAGCATTGCTTCCTTGGATAGGGCAAGTATAATTCAGGCACCAGTTTATTTGTTCACTATGTAGATAACTGCCTATGTTTAAATCTTTCAGAAGCTTAATGTAGTTTTTTTGCTACCCTGAGCAGATTATTGCATGTAAAAAAAAAAGTCACATGTTGTTTACCTACATGTCAGGTGATGCATGCTGCTTCTTTCTTTTCTCCCTGAAGAATGGAATGGTGTTCCGAATGAAGCCAGCCTCTTGCTGAGAAAGAAGTAGGGCTGTCCAAACACATCCACCACTGAATTTCCAAAAACAATGAAGAACCTCAAATTTCATCAGTGTATCCATTCATATATTTATTCACTTATTCATTTAGTTGACAATTATTTACTCAGTGCCTATCATATGTCAGGCCCCGGACATATGGCTGTTGAGACCTCAAATCTTATAAAAGCCAGCAAAGAAAGACTGTAATGAAAGTGCTATGCTTACTCTTCCAAAGGCAGTCCAGTGTAGACATGCCTACACTCCACAAGCACAGGTATATTATGTACCAGTGCACTGTGTATTTAATCAACTAGAGATGTGAACTAAGACTATGAGCCCATTTAGCAGGCAATAAGTGTTCCCTAATGACATTTATGTAGAAGATAAATTCTAGCTAAGAATTTAGGATTTCATAGATAAGAAAAAAAAAATAAAAGAATGAATATGGGGTTTCCAGCCATTTACATTGTCAAGGAAGAACATTAAATATATCTCAAACAGAACTACAATTTACTATCACTTTCATTTCTTTAACAAGCTGATGTGAAAACACCCTTTCCCCCCAAAAAGGAAGGACTACTTCTCAGAATAAAGTTAGCCATGGAAATTGAATATATTTAGCTGAATGAAAAACACATTGTTGTCTTTTTTTTTCTTAGTTCCCTTGATTAATTTGTCTTATTTCACCTTGTACGTACTCCTCAGACACTGGCATCATTCTAGAACTACAATTTTGGCAAGTGGCAGAAAATTCAAGAGCTGCAGCTCTGTGATCAGCCAAGAGGCCCATGTCTAAATTTAGTCTTGGGCACTTACTAATGTCAGATCTTGGACAAGTTGCTTTCCTGCTGCTCAGCTATAAAATGGGAATTCTAATGGAATTTGTAAGAACTCAATTACATATATCCCATAAAAATTTTACAGTGCCTTCCAAGCAACGCCAAGCTGACAGTTATTGTTGTGGCAATATATCTAAAGTAGCTTTACATGATCCAAATCCAAATGCCTGTGCTTTGCATACTATGCCCATCCTATCAAAAAGTGAAGAGTGAGAGTTTACTCTATTTCCAAGCTGACAAATCCGTGTGTTGCCTTTTCATGGATGCTGGCAGAAGACACAAGACTCGTGGATAAGACACGAAGGACAGTTAATTACTCACTACAAGAGCAATAGCCAGAGTATCAAGTTTGTGCCCATTCCTGAGCTCCAGTTCCCACAGAGTGATGCTGGGAAGGCCAGGAGACTCAAAACACACTACGGGCTATGTTCAAAAGAGAGCCCTGGGCCTAGGGAACCACAATCCTATATAATGGGCAGTAAGCCTGCCTGACATTTGCCCAGAAGGGAAATATTATTACATAGGGCAATAATTAAACTTGCCCTGTGCTAAAGAGGGTGACACTATCTCTGCCTTTTTAAGCTATTTTCTATATAAACATCCTTTAAAAGATAGTCTAAAACAAAGGCAATCAGGGTTTCTGTCCCCAAAAGTCAATGGAGAGTGGTCTCCCAACACTCTTTACTTTTAAAAAAAAAAATCAAGTTTCTTTTAAGACTTTATTTTTTGGATCAATTTTAGATTTGCAGCAAAATTGAGGGAAGGTACACAGATTTCCCATATACCTCCTGATCTTACACATGAATTGCCTCTTTCATTTATCAACAAACATCCCCCACCAAAGTGTTACATATATTATAATTAGTGAAACTTTACTAATAAATCGTATTCACCCAGAGTCTCTAGTTTACACGAGGGTCCCATCTATGGCTTTGAATACATATAAAATGAAATTTATTCATTATTATAGTATCATACCAAGTAATGCCACCTACTTTTAAAAACTGTACTCAGTTGAGTGTCCCTCTTCTCCCCTGTACATATGGTCCAGCAATTCTCCTTTTGGTTATGTATTCAAAGGAAACAAAATCACTATCTTGAGGAGATATTTGAAACTCTTGAAGAGATATTGGAAGCTCTGTGTTTATTGCAGCGATAACTAAGACATGGAATCAACCTAATTGTCTATCAGCAGATGAGTAAAGAAAATGTTATCTATCTATATCTATATCTATATCATCTATATCTATATCTATATCTCTATATATCTCTATATATCTATATCATTGATATCTATATATCTACATCTATCTATATCTCTATCTATCTATCTATCTATCTATCATCTATCTATCTATATATGCTATGATATATGAATGTCATTCAGCTGTTAAAAGAAGTAAATCCTGCCACTTATGAAAATGTGGATGATATTTGAGGGCATTATGCTAAGTAAAATAAGTCAAACAAAGACAAATACTGGGTCATCTCACTTATATGTGGAATCTGAAAAAGCCAAACTCATAGAATAGATTGGTGGTTGTCAGAGACTAGGGGATGGAGGAAATGGGGAGATGTTGGTCAAAGGGTATAAACTTCCTGATGTAAGGTGAATAAATTCTGGGAATCTAATGTACAGTATGGTGATTATGATTAATAATACTGTATTGAATACTTGAAGGTTGATAAAAGAGTAGATCTTACGTGTTTTCACTGCCCCCAAAGTCAACAACAAAACAAAATGAAACAAAACAAAAAAAAACAATAACTTTGTAGAGTGATGGACATGTTAACTGGCCTGGTGCTAATCATTATGTAACACATTTCCACATATATCAAGTCATCACATTGTGCATCTTACACTTATTCTATATTATATGTCATTATATCTCAACAAAGCTGAGGGAGAAAAAAGGAAAAAAGAAAACTAACTAATCCCTCCCTATTTCTCATCTTCCCCTGGTCACTATTGTACTGTCTTCTTCACAAACCATTTCTCAAGAAGTTTTATGTGTAGTTCCCATTTAATCCACTTGCTCTTTTTTTATTATTATGAAATAGTGTCTAAACACAGAAGAAGTATAAAAATCATGTGTATGGTTTAATAAGTACTTGTGTAACCTCTACCCTGGTTACACAAGGTAACTGGTCTAGAGACAGAACAATATCGATACCCGTATGGCCCAGTAATTTTAGTCTTAGATATGTAACCTAGGGTACATGATTGTCTGTATGTATTTTATGTAACTGAGGGTACATAAACTAGGACACATACACAGGAATGTTTGTAGCAACATTATTCAATCTTGTGGAAGTAAAATAACCATCTGCAGAACAGGTATACTTGTTAATCTTCCCCTTATTATGCTTTTATAATCCTTCCCACCAAAACTTACTCCTTGTCTTATAGATACCCACTAATCCACTATCCAGCTTACATGATAATGCTGTTACTAGTCTCTAAATTTTACCAATATACTTTAGTTTTTCTTTGTTTTTGAATTTTATAAAAATAGAGTCATAATTTGTATTCCTTTGTGTCTGCTTCTTTCACTTAACATAATGTGTTTGAGATTTATCTATGTTCTTGGGCATAGCTGAAATTTACTGATGTAGTTTATTCCTTTTTATTCTGTATAGTATTTTATCGTATGTGTGTTGTACAATTTATCTACTATTCTTTTGTGGATGATTGCTTCCATTTCTCTAGTATTAAGCAATGCTGCTATAAACATTCTTATAAATGTGTCCTACTGTATATACTCTAGGTTATATATCTAGAAGCAGAATTGATGAATTACAGGGTCTGTGCATCTTTAATGATAATAGATCATTGCCAGTTGTTTTCCAAATCTTCACTTCTACCGGCAAAGTATTAGGGTTTTTGTTCTACTGCATTTATTTTATTAAAAAGTAAACACAATAATATTTACTATATGTCAGGCAATATTCTCAGCACATTGATTTAAACTTTATAGTTAAGATGAAGTAGTATTGCTATTCCCACTTCCAGGTAATGAAATTGAGGCACAGAGAGGTGACAGTGGCAGAGTTTGGTTTAAGAGATTAGATTCTTCACCATTCTTCTATGTGCCTCTCTTTTCTATTCTTACATTTATTTTCATACTTAAAAATTTTTGCCAACCTTGTGCATCTGTAATAGTAACTTCAACTGTAATTTTAATTTGCATTTTCTTCAATATAAATGAGACTGAGCAGTTGCACATCTTTATTAAGCATTTAGATATTCTCTTTTTGAGGATTTCGGGTATGTCTCTCTTGTCTAAGTTTATATTGAATACTTCACTTCTATTGATTTGTAGGAGTTCTTTCCATAGTTATATATATATATATATATATATATATATATATATATATATTTGTTTTAAATGTTTTTTCTACTCAAAGTAGAAATTTTCTTAATTAGTATCTCTTAATGAATAAAAGTCATTAAATTTAATAGAGTTAAGTTTATAATTTATTTCCTCATGGTTATACTTTTTGGGTCCTATATTAGAAATTATACCCACAAACAGGTACACATACACACACACACACACACACACACACACACACATACAGACACATATACCTATATGTGTGTGTGCATATATATATAAATCATTGCCCATAGTATTGATATATACACATATATCATTGCTCATATTATTCTCTCTATATTTTAATTTTTGTTGAGATCTCTAATATATTACAAATTCATATTGTATATGGTGTTGTGATAGCTAATTTTATGTGTCAGCTTAGCTAGGCTATAGTATACTATATAGTCTAGACGTTGCTGCAAAGGTGTTTTGTAGATGTGATTAACATTTATAGTCAGTTGACTTTAAGTAAAGAATATTATCCTCAGTAACGTAGATTGGCCTCATTTAATCAGTTGAGGGCCTTAAGAAAAAAAAAAAAAACGAGCTTACTCAGAAAAGAAGGAATTTTGCCTCATGTTTGTAACGTGGAAATCCTTTCTACGTTTCGGCCTTTAGCATGTCCTATGGATTTCAGACTCAAGACAGCAGCTATGGTCTAAGTGTCCAGGCTTCTGACCTGCTGTACGGATTTCAGATTTGCCAGGCCCCGCAATCACATGAGCCAATTTCTTAAAATAAGTCTCTCTATATACATATATTTTATTGGTTCCGTTTACCCCAAAAAAAGCCAATGGGACAGATTTTGATACCCAGAATGGTCCTAGAGGAACAGAATCTTGGGGGCGAGTTATTTTACTGGTGCTACCATTTCTGGGCTTGGTTCTCTAATATGATTATATTTAAAGGCACGAATGACTCTGTTGTCATTGGTAAAGAGGGCACTGATAGTTCACGGCACGATGTGGCAGTAGACGTGTACAAACTGTCATCACTGGATTGGCTGGGTGCTCCTCGGTATACTCAGCAAAGTGGGGAAACAAAAGGCAGAAATTCCCAGCTCAAGCACCGCATAAATGACCTAAAATTTCAAAGTCTATCCTGAAAGGAAGCCTTATCTCCTGGAGCTGCAGAGCTGATATTTCTGAATACCAAACCCAGTCTCATCTTGTGAGTGGCTGAATTACAACGTACATTGAATTTGCAAGCTTACAAGATGTCTGCTATTAAAGTAAGGATATTGATTATGCAGAAATGGGATCCTGAAAATTGGAATGGGAACTGATGAAGCTGGGAGCATTAAACTCTTAAATTTTGATGTGTCTTCTTTACCAGAGGAAACAGCCACCCTGTCTCCGTCTGAGGAGGTTAACTGTGCTTTGCCTGAGGAGCCTGTAATGGCCTGTCCTGAAGTGGTTGCCTTGCGAGACATTGTTGATTCTCTTCAAGAATCCTCTTCCGCTCCCTGTCTGAGCTTCTCGACCTATAAGTAGATGCAAGTCCCAGCAGATTTCTGCCCTCTTCCTCCACAAATTTATCAAAATCATAGCTCAGTTTTATAGTTCATTTTATTTTGGACAGATAAAGGGCTTCTGAGCCAAAGTAGGCTTTGAAGGTCTTGTTTACCTGGGTCTTTGGGTTGTTTTCTCACATGTTTTGAGCTAATAATTCCTTACTATATTGTAAATTCTTCAATATTAAGAAAGTATTTTATCCAGTAGTTTTTTTTGTTGGTTTTTAGGGTGGTGTATATTTGTGTGTGTGTTTGTGTGTACGTGTGTGTGTGTATAAATAGTCTAGCCTGCCATGAATGGAATCTTTTTTAAAAAGATTATTATTAAAATATAGCTAACATACAATATTAGTTTCCAGTGTATAGCATTGTTATTCAATATTTATATACCTAAAGAAGTGATCACTATGCTAAGCCCAACAACCATTGGACACCGTACGATGTTATCTCAATAATATTGACTGTATTTCCTATGCCGTACATTACATACCCACAACTTATTTGGAAATTTGAACCTCTTATTCCTCTTCACCTTTTCTTCCCTTTAAAAAATTTTCAATTACAGTTTGCATTCAATATTATTTTATATGATTTCCAGGTGTACAGCACAGTAGTTAGAGATTTATATAATTTACGAATGATCCCTCTGATTAGTCTAGTACCCACCTGGCACAATACATAGTTATTACCATATTACTGATGACATTCTCTATGCTGTAGTTTACATCTCTGTGATTGTTTTGTAACTATCCATTTGTGCTTCTTAATCCCTCTACCTTTTTTCACCCTGCCCCCAAACCCCTCTTATCTAGCAACCATCAGGTTGTTCCCTGCATCTATGTGTCTGTTTCTATTTTATTTGCTTGTTTAGAAAATCCTCTTTAAGCATGTGAGATTTGGTTTTAGAGAAAGATGAAAACATACGCAGCAATGAGAGTTGGCAATTATATGCTCCTAAACTGACATTCTATATTATAAACTGATGGTACACTTATGGTTATTTTCCTTTAAGATGACTTTTTTTGGGGGGGGAGGAGTGGAGTGGGTGGGTGCATTTTTAATGATAATCATAATGAAAAGGGTGAGTCTAAAAAATCCAAGATAAGACTAGAAATAAAATAAGATCAATCATTTTTAATAGTCCCAATATGGCACTGAATTCATAAATGAGTGTAGACGTGCAAATAGCTCTTTAGAACCAGAATCCATTGTCTACTTTATCTAATACTGAATACATAGATTTGAAATCCAAGTGCTTAGTGAGTTTTGCCACACCAATGGAAGGGTTAAGGCCAGGATATCAGAGTAGAAAAAGGGTCTGCCTCAAATGATGGTTGCATGGAAGTCTGTATCATTCAATCCTTTTTCTGCAGGCTGGATAATTTAATTTAGAATATGATCATTTTCTATATAGATATTATTACTTATAATTATCAGAAATGAGTATTTAGTTATGTGTAGACCATGTCTGACCCTTATGGTTTTGTTCTTGATTCATTTCTACATGGAAAAGAGGCTTTGACAAACAGCTACAAAAGAGGTAATAAAATAATTAGAGTCAAAATTTATAACTCAGAGGAAAAGTTTGAGGATAGCAGGGGTTTTTGGGGGAAGAGGTGACTGAGGGAAAGATAACTTCATTTTGTTTCTTCTTCTAATGCAGTAGTTCTCCAACTTGGTCTCACACTATAACCACCAGGAGGAACTTTAAAAATACACTGATGCCTTGTCTCATCCTCAGGGTTCCAGCATAGTTGATCTGGGTAACAAGTTGGGCATTGAGATTTTTTTTTTTTAAAAAAAACCTTTCCATGTGATTCCATGGTGAAGAAAATTATTCACTGTAAATTATTTTGGGAAGCAAATTCCTGTAGTGAATTTGTTAAATTTAAGTTTAGAACTTTTCTGGCACTCAGATATACCATGATGTAGATAATACTAGAAGATCTGATTTCTGTATTTCCAAGCAGAGCAAAATCATAGTGCTTCAGTTGTGGCATGAAGAACTTTGAGAAAAAAAAAATACTTCCTTTAGTTTGGTATGCAAAATTCTGGAATGGCTATCAAAAGCAAGTTGTGGCATCTCATTATTTGTTCACATGAATTCGAGGCAGTTCTGCTTCAGGCTCTAAACAGAGAGAGAGCTGGGCTTGAATTCATATTTCCGGACTAACTAGGCACACAACCCTTGGCAGAATTTAACTCTCCATGCCTTAGTTTTATCATTCATTCAATCACAAGACTAATATTTATGAAATAATACCAGGCAAGTATTGCACAGAGTACTGGAGATACATTAGTGAACAAAACAAACTGTGCCAAGTGAAATGACCCAACTACCTTATCAGGCTATTTGCAAAGATTTCATGAAAAGTATATGTCAAGTGGTTAGTAGAGTACCTGGTAATAATAATAATAATAATTATTATTACTATGTAAAATCTTGTCTCAAAGGGATAAGTAGCATTAGATTAGAGTTAAAATCAGTGGACATTTTTATTAATGATCTTTAATAATGGTTATGTTTTGCTACCCTCTGTGTTGTGAGTAGAGCCTAACGCGAAAATCAAAATAAAGGCACACACTCCCTAAAACAATCAGCCACCACCACCACTAGTGATGCCACCAGCAGCAGCACCAGCAGCACCAGCAGCACCAACAAAGCCTCAATGCTTATTTGTTCTGGGACACTGAACAATCAAATTGCCTCAGAGCCACACTTTGGAAACCATCCATAGTATGTTCAACACAGGATGTAATGAATCACTGCTCTTGTCAAACTCCTTTCGTTCCTTAGAAAAGAGGATATTACTGACAAAGAGAAGGAAAATGCATTTGTGTGGTGCTTCCCCAGAACATTAGCACAGAGATATGGAATTGGATAACTGATTTAGGAACAGTTAATGTCTACCTCATTAAAATGTAGAGAACTCTCCTTTAAAGAAGGATGTTCTTGGCAGAGAGTAAAAAGTGAAAGCAGAAAAATGTTCAGGGATGGTTATGTCTCTCCTTAAGATGCGGACAGCGCACTTACAACTGAGTGGAACTTTGGAGTAGAAATCTGTTACGTAAAGCCAAAAAGTACCTAAGGAGATTGGCCTTAGTCGCGATGCCTGGGAGCCCAGGGAATGTAAACTATTCACAGATAGAAAATGTATCACATAGTTGAAAATTTAAATATCATGTGAAATTTGTTCTAGAGCTCCTGATAGAGGGAAAACATTGTTCTTTAGTTTTCCAGCATCTGGCATACAGTAAACTTCTGACAGTGTTATCTTCCTGTCCTCCCTCCCTTCACTGTACATATTCTCTTCTGTGCAGTAAAAGATCCCAGCAATGAATCCTGCACTACACTTAGACTCAATGCCAAGGGCTCCTGTACAGGAAGCTAATGCAGTAAAAGGAGCCAGTAGATTTCATACTCAAACCCTGTTTCTGAAATCGGTCCTTTAGTCCATCTGTGTTGGTTGTTAAGGTGCTAAAAATCCTCCGTCTGAACACTTTTAGGCCCATGTTTTACGTCGCAGAGGGAGATGTGATCTGAGATTCTAACCTATGTTGATCCGAGTGATAGAGTCGGTCTCCGTTAGGAAGTCATGACTCTCCTTTGCAAGTCTGTTTTAAAACTGTTTATGTTACTCAGTGGTAGAAGTTAATTTTTGCAAAGACCGTTTACATAAGGGACAAGTTTTGCTGAGTTCACTACTAGAATAGAATTTAAAAAATAATGATAATAAAGGAGGGGAGACTGACGTACTAATTGAGTCAAATTAAGTTCAAACCAGTTTTTCCTAATACTGTACTATAGTATCCATTATGAGTCTCTCTCTATACATATAGTATATAGTATTATTTTAAATACTATAGAATAGTGCTTAAAAATGAGAAACAAACAACTGATCATACTTCGCTAAAATGGAATTACCCAAACATTGTTGAGATGAGGCCAAATTTAGACAGTTTGAGAGCTGCATAGCCCTCTGCCTTCCCACGCTCACTGGCATTGAACTTTATTGCCTTGTTCTCCCAGAGGCCTCCCTCTAAGTGCTTCTCCTTCACGAACTGTTGTCCTCACTCCCTTCTTCAACAAGTCAGTATCTCTTTCATTCCTATTTCTCACACTTGACATCCTGACCCCTTAATCAATTATTCTTTTTTTTTCTGTTTGTACAAACAAATGACAATAGGACAAAAAAATCCAAAGGATATTATAATTTGTAAATGAAAAGATGTTTATTTTTCCCCTCATTTTTCAACTTCCTTAAAAGTTAATGAGATAAACTTTTAAGGGCATAATGTTACTTTCCCGGTATGTATTTACTCAATCAAGCAATAAGAATTTATTTAAAACCTACTTTTGTGTAAGACATTAAAGTACATGAGGAATTTAAACTCTGGGAATTTTATTATTATTTGGATTTTAATATTATGTCTCTAAGAAATAAGATTTTAGTGAGAAAAGCAGAACTGTGATAGAAAGTAACACACACACACACACACACACACACACACACACACACACACACACACTGTTCTATTTTCTTTAAACAAAATAGAAGTAAATGAAAACATTTTGACCCTGATGGGCTATAAATAAAAATCTGTGCCTCTTCATGACTTGTTGATACTGTGAGTTGGAAAATGAATTGTTTGGGGCTTGAGCCTTCTCCCTTCATGTCTCACAACAATCACTATGCCACCAAACCCAACCAACCCTCCTTCCCAGTAGCACAGCAGTGAGAGGGAGTGACCGAATGGAAATTTGGGGATTGATACAATTAAAAGTGATACGAAAAATGTGCCACTTCACGTTAAGTGACTGATTGTCTCCTTGCCCCATTTGACTTCCAGCTAAAACTTTGAGAACTATCCCCGGATGCAGTTGCAAGAGCTAATGTTCAATACGTGTTTAGTGATTCAGAAAGACTTGTAGAGATTCCATTCTCAGAAATGTGAAGATCATAGGAGATTTAAGGAAGATAGCACTGTCAGCAAAGAATTGGTGAGAAAACACGTCAAGAGCAACATAATAATGATCTAACATTGTTAGGTTATATGGTGCCTGTCGCTGCTCTCATCACAGTTGTGACTGCTGATAATATCTACAAACATGTAAATTCAAATTGCATTGTCTTAAATCTTCAGAGTATGAATTGGTCTTTCACAGAGCCCTCAGATTTAGCACACTGATGACAAAGCATCATCCCATCATTTTTTTTACTTCACTGTTTGGTCCACAATGAAAGCATAGAGAATCCATCAGCAGTCTGTTTAGATTTGTTCAAGGAGAGGCGCCTCATTTTGTATTGACTTCATTCAGTGTTATGTCGTTGCAGAGATTAGGCACCAAACACTTGAATTCTAGTCTATTACCTTTGAAATGAAACTTAAAATTTGTTTAGGAAACACTTTAATTTTATAGCATAGAAAGGAAATGAAAGGAAAGGTGACCTACCCAAGAGTACCCACCTGGGTAGCCTCAGAGGAAACTCTCTCAGACCCCCTCCACTGCTATTCACCCCACCAAGGAGTCTCTTTTCCAGCACTCCACCTGTTACAGATGTGAAGACTCAGTTTCTCCATCTGTGAAACAGAAACGATTAAGATAGGGGCTTTGCAACATTGTCGTAAATAATTGTTTTGAATGTCCATTGAGTATTCACCACAGCAGGTGCCCCTAAACAGGGGGTATAGCCCAAGACCCCCAGTGGATGTGTGACACCATTGATTGTACCGAACCTTATGTATACTAGGTTTTTTCCTATATACATATATCTATGATAGTTTAATTTATAAATAAGGCACAGTAAGAGATTAACAATAACTAATATAATAAAACAGCTATAACAATATACTATAATAAAAGTTATGGGAATATGACATTATTAAGTAAAATAAGGGTGACGTGGACATAAGCACTGCAATACCGGGACAGTCGATCTGATAACCCAGATGGCTACTGAGTGACTGACGGTTGGGGAGCATATGCAGAGAGAATGTAATCTTGACAAAGAGATGATACACATCTCCGGTGGGATAGAATGAGATGGTGTGAGATTTCATCACGCTACTCAGAACCATGCAGTTTAAAAGTTGTGAACTGTTTATTTATGGAAGTTTCCATTTATCATTTTTGCACTGCAGGTGACCACAGGTAACTGCAACTACAGGTAAGGGAGGTGCTTAGCTGGGGCGTATTCATTCCATCATCCTGCAGAAAGGCTCAGCCGCGTTCAGGCAGCTGCAGCGAGAGCCTGGACCACAGCAGGCATTTGGGAGCTTCTCCTATGTTCCTGTTGCGAACAGTTTTTGCTAATGAATCTGATTAATCGAAATAGAATTGCATTTATTTTACACTACATGGTAGTGGATTTTTCAGGTCTTTCTTTCTTCTACTTAAAATTTAAAAAAATACGATCCGAGTATGACTAAGGTTTATCGCTAAGTACACTGACACTGACCTGGTTATCTAACGCTATCAGTTTGATCTTTGGCAGCATAAGGAGGGTGACAGGCTGGAGCTCTGGCCTGTGGACACAGCTTCTGGGTTTTTGTCCTGGTTACTGCAATGTCATCTTGGCCATATTGTTTTAGTGCTCTAATACTCAGTGTCTCTTTATGTAAAATGAGAACAGAGATAGATGATTTTTAAATTCTTTATAAATCAGAGATACAAATAAATCTCAGCCGTGAGAAGCATAAATAAAAGTTTGTGGAATAGTGTGCGATTTTATGTGAAAATAGATTGTCTAACACATTTTTCCCCGTTAAATTAAAGTTACTAAAAATGAAAGCAAAGGATCAGAAAGCCTTAAATCAGTGGCAGTGAGCTTTCTCTGACATTAATATGTACTTGCTGGAATATTACAGTAGCTATAGAATGAAAACAACTCAAAACTGACTCAGTACATTCAGAGGCACAAGAACAAAATCTATTAATAGCTCAACAGAATTTAATTGAATACTATGGGTAATAAAAGCAAGGTCCACGGGTGAATGCTTACAGATGATTCTGAATTGCAGTATTTGACGTGCTAAGAGAGTGAAGAACGAGTTCCTGCTGTGTATGTGCAGAATTGATTAAAGAAGCAATATTTCTGTATTTCCATAGACATGGAAATGCAAATGTATCAGTGTATCTTTTTTTTCCCCAGAATACCAGCTTACCTCAGAGATATAGTGGGTTTAGTTGCAGACGATCACAATAAAGTGAATGTCCCAATAAAGCAAGTCACAAGAATCTTTTGGTTTCTCATTTGTATATAAAGGCCGTTTACACTATACTATAGTTGATTAAGTGTGTAATAAATAGCATTATGTGTAAAAATGTGCTTACCTTAATTAAAACATACTTTATTGCTACAAAATGCTAACCATCATCTGATCTTGCTGGAAAAATGGCTCCAATAGACTTTCTCAACAGAGGGTTGCCACAACCCATGTGTGTGTGTGTGTGTGTGTGTGTGTGTGTGTGTGTGTGTGTGTGAAACGCAGTATCTGAGAAGTGCAATAAAGTGAAGCACAATAAAATGAAGTATGCCTATATCCAAGGCATCCTGGACGAAGACAGAATCAGCTCCTGTTTAGCACTTGGCTCCCCAGGGATCCCTCCCTATCAGAGAGTGTGACAGTGACCCTGTTAACTGGACACTTCGCCTCCGTCTGGCTCTGTGGTATCCAGCACATAGAAGGCAGGAGGGAGAGCAGAAAGCATGTTTGGTGTCAGATAGAGCTGAGGTTTTGAATTCTGGTGCTAGCTACGTACTAGTTGTGTGAACTTGAGAGAAGTCACTTAACCTATCTGTTTCTTTGCCTTTGACATTAGCTTAATAAATGGTAACTGTTATATTATCTTGTCTTATCTTTTTGGCTTAAGTTTTCCAATTTGGGTTTCTAGTCTAGTTTCTACCAGATTGTTATGCTTCCAGATTTTGCTTGTGGAGTAGACATCCTTGCCTTCTACATGAATAATGTCCCTTGTTCCTTTAATGTAGCCTTCTACCCAGTTCCATTTCTTATTTCTTGACTCCTAAGTGTGTACCCATGCACATATTATGGTCAAGCAAGAAAGAACAAGCCTTTAAATGAATGACAGATATTTCCAAAAAAATATGAGTAGTATAAAATCAATGATATTTTCACTAATAAAATCGTAATAATCAGATGAAACAAAAAACAACTCTATTTACTTTTTAAATATAACCACATATGTCTAGTATAAGTCTAAATCTTGCAGCCACTTCCATCTCTAAACTTCTGAGAAGAATCACACGTCTTACTACTTTTCTCTATCATTCAGATAGGCAAGTTCTTGATCATGTTCATAGGTCACTAAACGTTTATCTTAGCTTCTTCTTCATTCTTTTATGTTGTTTTCTTTTGCCTTTTGTGGGAGCTTTAGGGAAATCACCCTGTATTGGGACATTGTTCACATATATGATGTTTTTCTTTCTTATGGGATCATTGAAGAATATAATCATAGATTATGATTAGTATTCTTAAACAAGATGGACTAAATCCATTGAATGTTTTTCTAAAAGATAGACTGTTTACATTGAGAAAAAATAAGCAGATCTATTAATTCCTTGGCTGTTGACTCTGTTGTTTAATAAACCCACATGTTTGCTTTAAAAAGAAGTTGAGAAATTTCCTCTTTTGTGTGCCAAATAAAATAATAAAATTAAAATTGGATTTCTCTGTGGACTCATTATCTCTGCCTAAAGGAGAGTGACAGAAAGCATGAATGTACTCTCTCGAGTTTCTAGAGTTAGCCTCTACCACAGAATCTGGGCTGTAAGGTAAGGGCACCCCCTCTCTCACTAAGGGAGCACAATCTGTAAGATTCCCATCCTAGGAAAAGGGTTGAAGAACAGGTGAGGACTGTGGAAGTTGATGAGGCTTTCAGCTGATTGGTGTGTCTTGGTGTCCTAAAATGTCAATCCAAGTGCCATAGGAAGGAATACAAGCAGGGTCCTGCTCTGAGATAGCATCCAAACTATTGCAGACCTTGAAAAATGCACATTCGACATGATTATACTAAAATCCAGGGACATCTTAGATAGCAAACATTTTGTCTTTAAATGTGTGTCCACTGCTGTGCCTAAAATAGCCTCATTTACAGAGCATGAACTCACACATCTATTTGAAAAAAATATTTTCTTTAAAGTTCTTTCACCCAGAATCTGTTGGAGAAATGTTTTGAAAAGACACACCCCCTCATAGAATGCTAAGAAATCAGTATTTACGACAATCCTCCTTTGCCGTTTTCCCCACCTCCTTGGTTCTAGTATATATACCTACTGAAAATTTTGCTTGCCAAGATGAATAATCTTTTAAAACCTGGAGTTAAAAAATGCTATCACGAAAGACCTATTACCATATCTCTAAAATTCCACTCTCCATGGAGTTAACGGAGCAATATATTTTGCCCAAATAATCTGTTGTGAATTTATAGTAGTGACTGCTGGGTTTCCATTCTCAGTTGGGCAGTCAGCATTTCTGCAACAACTCTATTTGTGTTTAGTTAGCTCACAACTACACTGAGCTTGACTACTCTGTCCACGGCAACGTTCCACATTCCACTTCAGCTACGTTTTCACCCAACGTACTGCAGGGAGGAATGGAAAAGGCACGAGCCTCATCCTCCTGGACTCTCCTGCCTTCCTTCCTCCCGTTCACTTCTGAACTGATACTCTGTGGTCCCGCTGTCACCTCTCTGTCAAAACTGCATGGTGAAAAGTCATTGATTTTTTTTTTTACTGCACAACGACTTTGATTTCTGAAGTATACTCTTTAGTTTATGAAGAGTATACTCTATTTTCATCTGAAAATACCTTTCTATTCCTTACTATTGATGGATGGTTTACCTAAAAGTAGAATTCTAGGTTGACAGATATTATTTTATTATTTTGAAGTTATTATTTCCTTCTGGTTCCTATTATTGCTGAAGAGAAGTTTGCTATTAATCAAATTGTTGTTTCTTTTAAGGTCATCTTTTTTCCTTGGTTGCTTTTAGCTCTTGGTATTTGACGTCCTGCGGTTTTATCATGCCGTTATTGCAGATTTGTTTCTCTTTATCCTTTAAGCACTTATAGCATTTCTTCAAGCCAAGAACGTGTGTTTTTCTTTTATTATGGAAAATTCTTGTTAAAAACTGAATGTTTATGGGCCCTCACCCCCACCCCGAGTTCCTATGTTGAAACCTAACGTCCCTGAGGGTATTTGGAGGTGGGGCATTTGGGAGGCAGTTAGTTCACGAGGGTGGAGGCCTCCTGATGAGATTAGTGTCCTCATGAAGGAAACCTCAGAGAGCTCACTTGCCCCTTCTGCCATATGAGGAAAGAGCAAGAATGCTGTAATCCAGACGAGTGCCCTCCCCACACCCTGCTGGCACCCTGACCTTGGACTTCCATCCAACCTCCGGAATTTTGCGAAATAAGTTTCTCTTGCTTATAAGCCATCTGCTTTGTGGTATTTTGTTATAACAGCCTGAGTGGACTAAGTACCTGATGTAAGTGTACATTTCTATGTGCTTTGCAATTTTACATTACTCTGTAGGGTCCACCACAACCAAAATGCACATTTCATCACCAGAAAGTTCCTTTATACTCATCTCTGTCAATTCTCTCCAACCTTTGACCACGGGCAACCACTGATTTGCTTATATATGTTATATATATCGCATATACATTATGCTTCTTTTCTGGAGTTTTATGAGACTTCTCATAAATTTCAAAATCCAATGGCTTTGGGACAATAGACATGTTCTAAAACAGAATTGCAGTAACAGTTATAGTCACACATTTATCAAAGATTATTGATCTGTGTCCTTCCAATGAATTAATTTTCTGGTATGTGATCTATACTTCAATCATACTATTAAAATTATTATAAACATTTAATGATGATATTTATTTCCTTTTATAGATTTTATTTGGTTCCATTTTAAATCTGTCATATTTACCTATTCTTTCATTGTAGTTTTTTTTTCCTTTCCTTTAAACTCTTTGAGTATTTATAATATACTTGCTTGATGGTCTCTTTCCAATTATTTTATTTGTCTCATTTCTTAGAGTAATAATTCTATTGATTGCTGATCTGTAGATTCTCCATTCTTATGATTTGCTTCATTATAAAATGTGCAATTTCTCATCGTTAGCTCTTCTTCGAAGTTGTTTGAACTATGAGAATACAGCTGTTGTGCCTGGGGTTGTAAAAAAATGTCCTACTGAGAAATTTTGATACTTTGGATCAAGTTCTTTTTTGATTAATTCTCAGCCATGCAGGTAGTGTACATCTGGGTGTCTCAGAGGTGACCCCTCATCTTTCCCTCACTGATCTATGAAAAGAGCAAACTTTCTTATTGCTTTTCCATCAAATGCATACAGCTATTTTACTTCCTTTGTTAGAGATGGGGCAGCCCTTTGAGGCCCTATTTGCCTGAGGCAGTCCCTAGGCCTGCGTGGGTTTTAAAAATCCAGGCTCCAATCCCAGAGCCAAACACCTGATACAGTATTAATTTCCACTTCTCATTAAGTATTTGAGTTTAATCTTTTTTTTTTTATTATTTAGTATTTTTGGGATTTTTTTCACTTTCTCTCTTTTGAGTTCAGCTTTACATTTAAAAATATTTCTCATTACTTTTCTCTATGATTTCAATTTACTTCTAGTGTGGGAGGGAGTTGACTAGCTTAGTTCACCATGCTACTATAATTTCTTACTCTTAAAGTTAAATTGTCCTTGTCCACTTCTTATTTCACTTGATTTCTTGAAATGTTTGCTGTTTACTATTGAGCTCTGGGCATGAAAATACTCACTGGATAGATGCTCGCAGGTGCCCTGTGATTTGGAGAGCACACAGCCTACCATCTACAGGGCTCCCCATGCCGCTCCCCCACCCCCCAACCACCACTCCGCAGCACCATGTCCAGATGGAGGAAGGGAAATAAATCTGTCCTCATGACCTGCCATCCCAATTCATGATGGACTGCGGGGTGCCAAAGATAACGACCTCAGCACCTGGCTGAGTTTATTATCAGGATGGAGTGGGCGAGAAGCTCACATCTCTTAGTGACCCACTGAATGTGCAGAGCCTTTGCCTGCTCGTGGTGAGAATAGCCACTGCCACATCTGTCCTGGGATGCTGCAAGGTGCCTGCCACATCAGGACCCTCCCCGCATTCACGCTCATGCCCCTGAAGGAGGCAGAGGGCAGCAGCAGTTGCTGGGCAGAGACAGGGAGTAGGAGATATGGCGAGGTGGGGTGTCGTAGAGCAAGGATGGGCTATGGAGAACTTCTCCATGGATGGTGGAAGGCAGTGGGCTGCATAGGAGCCCTGGCTCCAAGAATTGTCCTATGACTTCAATTACAACAAGCAAATTCAAAAATAAAGCTATTAAGAATTTTATGATGGTGATAGAGAACATTAAATCCCAAGCACAGGGCCCTTTTGGGCTTGGATCCTTGTGTGACTCTACTGGTCCGATCTGCACGAAGCCCACTCTGTGTATAAACAAATGATCTTTCTGTTTACCTGGCCTGCGAGAGCTCAGCAGCATTGTAATTTAGAGCTTGTTTCTCTATTGCTTTTACCGATGGATATCTAACTCAAATGCCCCACGTAAACCACGTAAACCACATCAGCTGTCTCTGACTAAGTCATCCTCTCCTGCCCCATCCCTTCAGCCCTACCTGTGGCCCCGGAAGCACCAAGTACTTCATGAAACACAGTGTGAACATTAAAAAGAAATGTTTATTTGTCCTAGCAGAATAGGAAAGCTTTGCATTTCATGTTTAATTTGCTTTCATTTCCAGTAAAGATTTAGGAGGTTGGCAGCCTGTATTTGATAAGAGAAATAATTATTTTAATATTTCAAAAAGAAAATAACCCCCTCGAGTCCCTATTTAATTATCAAAGTCAGGAATAAAACAATAATTTTTAGAGTTAATTGTTTTAAAATCAGGAATTTAACATGTATTAACTATCTTACAATATACACATGCATTATTTCCTCTTCCTATTCTTTTGTTACTTTTATTTGAGATTCTAGACTCTGATTATGAATTCTCGACATCAAGTTTATCTACAGGGATATTTTTGACTTTTCACTTTAATTTCGAAAGTTTTATGAAGACTCTTAAAAAATCTTGGCATATTCATGGTTTCATTGCTCAACACTAATAAGTTTGACCATATTTCCCTATTGTAGAGATCTTGATGATTAAATTCCCAGCATGGCAGAGTGCATCTCTGAGGTTTATTTTTTTTTTCTGTCATTCATGAGAGGGGCATAGGTATTATACTTTTTGGAGCTTTGCATTCCTAAGAATGTTTTGTTACCATCACACATGAATGACATCGTGACTTGATTTGGGATTCCATGTTCCCAGTCTTTTAATCTCAGATCTGTTAAGACATTATTCTAGTCTCTACTGGAATCCAGCATTCCAGAGAGCATCCAGTTCCTTATGCTTGTATTAAAACTTATTTTATTATTTTTTCCTGGAACACAACAGATTTTGGTCTCTCCTGCCTAGAAACACATTCTTCTATTATACCTTCGAATATAGTTTCTCTCTTACTTGTTTTGTTTCCTTTCTTAACACATCTTTTTATCAACATCTTGGATCTCTTCTCTCTGTCCTTCCTATGTTATCCCACTTAAGGTTTTTATAATTTCCCTTTTCTGGGAGAAGTTTCGAAGCTTTTGCCTATACCACTGACTTGATTTGTTAGGCATCAATTCTGTTCTACACTGACTCCAATAAAGACTTTAATCTTATTATTACAATTGTGAAAACTTCCTTAAAGGTTTTTTTTTTTAAACCTTATCCTGTTTTTATTTTACTATTTGCAGATTTTTCATTCTGCTAGGACCTGAATTCTAGCTGGGCCTCAGATTTGCAGACACATCCTGGCATAAGTCGCTCATGGCCATCCTCGCTGTCACTTGTATATTGGTAAAAACCATTCTCTCAGCTGTGCACAGCTCTAGCTCAACTTCAGATACCTCAGAAACATCCACCTGGCACTGAAATGGGACATTCTGCTCTTACTTCTCAGTTTCTTTACTACAAGAGAGAGAACGTATATAGGTTTCTATTGTTTTAATCAGATGCAGTCCATGAAAAACAGTACTTCCCAGCAACCACCATTTCCAGGGCCCTTCCTGTTTCTGCTTGTGTTTATTCAGTTTCTGCTTCCTGCCTCGGCCTCAGCTTTACCTTAGAGGTCACCATCCTAGGATGAGAATACCATTTTCCACTGCTCTCTTATCCTGACCTTGTTATATAAGAGCTACTGTGTTCGATAAGGACAATAGAGAAGGAAGAAACAAGATCTCAGCTTTCTCAAAAGATAGAGGGTAGCTTCTCAGTTTTCTAATTAATGTGATATTTTTTACTTTAAAAACAAGCAGTAAAAATGTGTCAAAGCCTCCTTTCTAACTGTGTCATTCTAGTGTAGAGGGTAGATTGCATGCAAACTACTGCTAATGCTTCTTTATTCAGTTGCTGCAAGATTAAAGTTGATGGAAATATCTTTCATCGTCTAGCATTTGATTCTTGTCCTTATTTTTAAGTTTTTTAATTATTGCCGTTCTATATGGTTCTGCCTATAATTTATTTGCAAGTTGGAAGATGGCCTATCATCATCAGCCTATTAATTACACGTGAATTTAGAAGACCCTAACCCAGAAGTCATGGTCTTCTATTCACGTGTAATTAATATGTTAATGAATGTCACAATCATTTTACTACTTACATAAAAACAATGAAGAAGTCCAAGTTGAAGCAGTGTTACTGAGTGGAAAGAATTCCAGGGTCAAAACTCATAGTCAAGTTTTTAACCCTGTTTATTAATTGTGACCTTAAACAAGGCACTTAACCTTTGTCAATCTGTTTATAGTTTTCATAGAGTGACAATAATCATGCTTGTTCTAAGGACCCTACGTGAGTGTAATGAAGACCAAATGGAAATACCTGCATAGGCTCTTTGTAAGTTATAATGCTCTAGATCCAGTTATAGCCCATGACCTTGGTGTCAACAGTGGCACATTGAAGCAGCTGTGCTAACTGAGCTACCAGGTCACAGGTGTGATTTATTAATATTTGTTTCTGAATTTTTTTATCCATTACCTAATGTAGGTTTTAGACATAAAAAGTAAATGGTAATTGTGAGTGCTCTAGCTTTCATCATTAAAAGAAAAAGAAAAAATAGACATCTTTTTCTTCCTTTTTTTTTTTTTTTGCCAAGTTGTTAAATTTACATGAATTTTACCTTCCACTTTCTGGAGTTCAACATATAGAGGTATATATATATATATATATATATATATATATATATATATATATATATATATTCTTATAAATAAAAAATATATATTTATCTATAAGAATATGTGAATTTTCAGATTCTAACTGCATTGATGCTTAGCAACATAAAGGATGGACCAAATGAGACTAAAGAGTCACAGATAAACCTTTGCTGCTGTTAAATTTGATAGAACAAAAGGGTGGGCCATTAAAATTGGAACATGTGTGTAGAAAAAGAAGCAATGAAAAGTGGGTATTTAAAATGTCTTTAAGGCTAATTGAAAGAAGGGACTTATAAATAGAGTTATAATTTACAGGCTAATAAATGCCACAGATGTTTTATTATTAACATGAAAATTAGCAAACACGCAAGGGGAGGCTAGTTTAGAATATAGCAAGTCAAAGGATGTGGAAATAAAACAAATATTGATTATATATTATCAATTTGGTGTATAACGCTCTCCTCTAAATGGAGAAAATAGTAAAAACTTCTAGGTTTTTTTACCCTAATTGCAATTGTTATTGAATAAAATAGCCTGCCTTCACGGCATAGCAAACCACATTTTTTGTAAGCAAGGTCTTTTGTTGGAATATGACAAAAACCTCTCTCATTCTCTCTCTCTCTCTTTTTTTTCCTTTAGCTGTAAGCTATTGAAAGAAGTGTGTAAAACTTATCTTTATTTTCTATGGTAATATGACTTTCCCCTTCATTTGCAGACTAAAAACTAAGATAAAAAGAATTTATTAATTTACATTTTGCATCTTATTATTTTACCCTTTTTGTTATTTTTTATGTCTTTTCTTCCAAATAAATTATCTCTTGAGGACCAATCCATGTCTTATCCATCACAGACCACTGCAGCCTTGGCTGGAGTCACTCAGTGTACAATGTCATACACTGAACTACACCCCTTCTAATGTGCGTTGCTAATGCATGCACGGGAGGAAGCAGTTATGCAGGCCTGTGTCTTTCCTCTAGCTCCTGAGATTCCTTGTAACATTATCTTAGGAAATTTGCAGGAGGATAGTGCAAGTTCTGGAGGTTCCCCAAGATCACCCTACCATGCAAGGATTTGCTAAAAGGAGTGGTAGAACTCAGAAAGGCTGTTATACTCAAGGCTACAGTTTATTTTAGCAAAGCCAGCAAAGAGAAGGGGCCGATAGGGCAGGTTTCAGGAGCGTTCCAGGCATGGGCTTCCAGCGGTCCTCTCCCGGTGGAGTCTTGTGGACAGTGCTTGCTTCTCTCAGCAATGATGTGTGACATACTCACAGAGCATTGCCAGGGAAGCTCACTCAAGCCTTAGGGCTCAGAGCTTCTTTTCAGTTTTATTGAGAAATACTTAACAAATAAAACTGTAAGATATTTCAGGTGTACATCATTATACACACACACACACACACACACACACACACACACACACATTGTGAAAGGATTCCTTTCTTCTAGTTAATTAACATATCCATCACCCTGCTTAATTATTTAGTGAGAACATTTGAGTTCTACTATCTTAGAAATGCCAATTGTTCAGGACAGTATTATAGAGAGAGGTTGGTAAAAGAGTACAAACTTTCAGCTATAAGATGAAGAAGGTTTGAGAATCTAATGGAGAACATGGTGACTATAGTTGGTAACACAGTATTGTATAATTAAAACTTGCCAAAGGGGTTTTATTGAAGATCTGCCATGTAGACATGGCTGACTGCCTCTGGCTGACCTTAGTCCCAAGTGTCTCCAGAGGTCAAGTTGATACTGCATGGCCCAAAGCTGCCATCATAAATTAAATTGTTAGCATAGACAACACACAGTAGCCTCAGACCTCCAATTAAACAGACATTCCTATCTGCTTGACTGTCTGAGGGCTTAGAGTTTATTTCCCAGGGGCTGAAGACAAAGGATGAAGTTAATCTTTTACTGCATATACACACTGTATTAACTATTTACAGTCTCTTTACTATATTGAGACTATTTACATTATATTCAGAATAAATGAGAATAGGTTGAAGTTGCTACATACCTCATTGTCATGCTTCTGCATCAGATAATAGCTGCACTGGAACCAGACATAAAAACTCAAGAGATCTCAGAGCTGATTCTTCTCCCAGCTGAAATGGCCCAGGTTCAGCCAGCCCATTCTCTTGGGACTGCAAGTCCCAAATGAGGAGAGTTTTGGGGATATCTGGAAACTGTATCTAGTGTGAGTGCCAAGACATTCCTGTTGCTGTTGCCAGTCAGGCTGCGGGGTTTTGTTCCATTTTGGTTTGTTCTTTATCCCATATCCTTTATTCCAGCTTAGTAAACTTGGTACTAGGAGAAGTCTACTGTCAACCTTGAATTTTATTATCAATCCAAACTCAAGACATCTGCTAATGGTTGAACAGACTGGATATTGGATTATATAACTAATATTATCTGTGATGCTTGCAATATGATTAACCTTTTTAATTTTTCCAATTAATGCTTTACTTCTCATCAAACTTTATTAATAGTAAATCTATTATCTCTCTTTTGAGACCTTCCTCACTACTATTCCCATCTCTGATCTAGCGAATTGTGTGAGAAATTTGGAGACATACCCAGTTAGTACCACTGTGGCCCATACTAATTAATTCACAATAAATTTAGAGAGATCTAGGTCTAGGACTTTGCTTTAGGAGATCTTGGGCTTTTTATACAAACTGGTCTATAATGAAGAAAGAAGAGGAAGTTATGATAACATGGTTTTTGACAAGGATGCCAAGACCATTCAGTGGGAAACTATAGACTTTTCAACAAATGATACTGGAAAAACTGGATACCCACGTGTAAAAGAATGAAAGTAGACCAAACCTAACATCATATACAAAAATTAACTCTAAAGAGATCAAAGCCTTAAATGTAAAAGACAGAAGTCTAAAACTCTTTGATAAAAACACAGGGCAAAGCTTTATGATGTTGGATTTTGCAGTGATTTCTTGCATATGACACCAAAGGCATGGTCAAGAAAAGAACAAATGGACAAATTGGATTTCATGAAAATTTTTTTAAATGTTCATCAAAAAGACAATATTAGCAGAGTAAAAAGGCAACCCACAGAATGGGAGAAAACATTTGCAAACCATATATCTGACAAGGGATTAACATTCAGAATATATAGAAAACTTTTAAAGTTCAACAACAACAACAACAACAACAAAAAATTAAAAACAGGCTATGAACTTAAATACACGTGTCTCCAAATAAGAGATACAAATAGCTAAAAAGCACATGAAAAAATGTTCAACTTCACTAATCATTAAGGAAATACAAATCAAAACTATAACAAGATACTAACTCATACCCAGTAGGATGAGTACTATTAAAAAAGAAAAAAGAAAAGACCCACACACAGAGAAAAACCCAGAAAATAACAAGTGGCCAGGATATAGAGAAATTAAAACCCTTGTGGTTTGTTGATGACAGTGTAAAATGGTATAGCCACTATAAAAACAGTATGGCAATTCCTCAAAAAACTAAAAATAGAATTGCCATATGATTCAACAATTCCACTTCTGGATATATAGCCAAAAGCAGGGACCTGAAGAGGTATTTGTATACCTGTGCTCAGAGCAGAATTATTACAACGGCTAAAATGTGGAAGCAAGTCAAGTGTCCGTCAACAGATGAATGAATAAGTAAAATTATATTTCTTTGTGTATATGTAAATATACACAAAAAATAGAATTCAGCCTTAAAGAGAAAGAAGATTCTAACTACAATGTAGATGAACCTTGAAGACATTATGCAAAGTGAAATAAGCCAGTCACAAAAAAAAAATTATGTGACCCATATATATGAAACCCATAGAATAGTCAAAATCATAGAGACAGAAAGGAGAATGGTGATTGCCAGGGGCTGGGGGCTGGGGAAGATGGTGAGTTATTGTTTAATGAGTATAATTTCAGTTTTACAAGATGACAAAAGTTATGGAGACGAGTGATGGTGACAGTTGTACATCATGAATGTATTTGTACCAGTGAAATGTACAATTAAAAATGGCTAAGAAGGCAAATTTTATGCTATGTGTATTTTACCACAATAGAAAAAATTGAGGGGGAGGGAAATCCCTACTATAAATCAAGAGCGATACCACAGAAGAAAAGAAAAAAAGTCATATTTTAGTATCTGTAATGGTACTTTATTTCTCCTCTTTATCAAGTGGCACTGCATGTTCATTTTGCATGGGACCTTGCAAATTATGTAGCCAGCCCTCCAATGACAATTTCACTCAAGTGTTAAAAAAATAAGTCTGACTGGACTAGCTAAAATATAGTTGAATTAGCTGACAGAATTCAGAAAAAGTGCAGAAAAATAGAAGCAATGTTACAAACGTACAATGCAGTTGGACTTGCCAGAGTCTTAAACTGGAATCAGATAAGTTTGATGGGACCTGGGCAGTCTTTCTAGCCTACAACATATCTGAAACACCACTCATCACACTCATTTAGGTTAACTCGTATTACATATTTAAGGCTAATTTTAAAACCCTCATGTCGATTTTGAAAATAATGTTTTGAGAGCAAAAACATCTGAAATGCTGGTTTCTGATTAGGGCACGTGGAAAGTTAGCCAACCAGCCCCTAGAATATAGATTAAAATTCACTCGCACGTACACACAGGCCAGTTTCTCTTGCAAGCTCTTCCTGCCAAACAGGGACTGATTCTCTCCTATTAGCTTTTAAATATATTTAATTCTAACCCATTTTTAAAAGCAAAAATAATCCTGCATCTCTACCTTCACTTCTCCCCTCTGACACACACACAACACAAAAAAGTTACCTTGATTCCAAGGTATTATTCTTATTGTCACCAAACCATTTAACCTCTCCTTGCCTCAGTGTCCTTATCTAGAAAAGGAGACACTAATATTACTCACAGAGGATTTTATACTCATCCTTCCCTTTTCAACTTACATATTACTTCTCCTGGGAAGCCTTCCCTGATTTAGTTGTCCCTCCTATTTCTCTTATAATACTCTATTTTCTCTTTCATATCACTCTTCCTGTTCTATTATTCCTTTACTTGTTTATGTACCTAACACACCATAGGCTTTGAAACTAGAAAACTATATTATATTACAATTGTCTTTCTAGTGCCTTGAAGAATGACTGCCCACTAAATATTAATTTAATATATTTAATACTTTTTGTATTCATTTAAAAATTTGTATTGGTTTGTGACTGAATCTGCTGCTTTATAGAGAAAAAATTTCTTATTCAGGCTGTCAGTGATCTTTTTTTAAAGATGCAGAACTTATAGCAATTCACCTCTCTAAATGATAAGCACTTGTAAGGTTTAGAAATGCCTTCTGGCTAACTTTGAAAATGACTTTGTGACATTATATCTATATATCTTCTTCCCATCCATATTCTACTCAGTATTACCCCCTTTCAAAGAAATACAGCAGTTTGTTTTCTCTGCATGTGTATGATTGATAGCTACAGCCAGGGAGTCTCTGAAGGCTTGGGCATAGCAGCCAGAGTGTCATTCAACCAGGACTGATGAAAGCAAGACTGGATATCACTGTTGATTGAGTTTAATCGTCCCTGCAAAACTTTCCAATGTTCCCTATGAAAAGATGCAATAACAGAAGTTTAAATTTCCTGTATTCTCAGAGTTTGAGTCTTTCCCCCTTTGAAAACTGAAATATAGGTTACAACCTATAATAACTTTAAAATTCTGTATTATTCAATAACACATTGAGATCATCACCATTTTTATCAATGAGCATGAAAAACACATAAAAGTTAAAAAAAATTAAACACTCTGGAAAGCGGTATGGAGATTCCTCAAAAAATTAAAAATAGAACTACTATGTGATCCAGCAATTCTACATCTGGGTATTTATCTGAAGAAAATGAAAACACTAACTAGAAAAGATATATGCAACCTCATATTCATGGCAGCATTATTTACAATAGCCAAGATAATGGAAACAATCTAAGTGTCCTTTGATGAATGAATAGGTAAAAGAAAAAAATATATATATATATCACATTTTCTATCACATATTCTATTGTGGGTGTGTATGTGTATATATATATATATATATACATATACATATATATATATATATACATATACATATATATATACATATACATATATATATACATATATATACACATATATATATACATATATATACACATATATATATACATATATATACACATACACACCCACAATAGAATATTATTTAGCTATAAAAAGAAGGATATCTTGCCTTTTCGACAACATAGATGAACTTTATAGGTAGAGAACAGATTGGCAGTTGCCCAAGGTTGGGGCGAGGGGTGGAGGTTGAGCAAGACAGATGAAGATGGTCAAAAGGTTCAAACTTCTAGATGTGAAATAAGTCATGGGGATGTAATTTATAGCATGGTGACTATAATTAATAAAACTGTACTGCATTTTTGAAAGTTTCTAAGAGAGTAGATCTCAAAAAAGTCCTCATCACAAGAGAAAAATTTTTTTTATAACTGTGTATAGTGATGGCTGTTTACTAGACTTATTGTGATCATTTCACAATATTTACAAATATAAAATTATTGTATTGTACACTTGAAACCATACAATATTATATGTCAGTTATACCTCAGGAAATACATTTGATCAAAGGAATTCCAAAAATAATAATATTATGCCCATGGACAAAAATGAAGTCAAATGATGTCATACAAAGTCATGTTATTCAGGGGAGAGTAAGCACATAAATCTCAAAAAACTAATTCTCAAACATAAATATCAAACCACTAAATGGTACTTTTTTTCACAGTGAAATAAAGAGTATGTAGATGAAATAGTGTAACACTTTAATATTGAGTTAAACTCAATAGGAACTATATTTACAGAGTTAATTTGTCTAATTGCAATTACTCCATTGGAAGAATTTTTTTACAGTTTTTGTGAAAGATGCATTACTTCAATTCTTTAATCAAGCTTCATAATTCATTTCATCAACATACTGTAACATATGCTATCAAAAATATAATGTGTCATAGATCATTCTCCTGACAGAGCTCCATAAACCAAGGAGTTGGTGAAAATAAATCACATTGTCATCTATTTTGTCTTGAAAGTAAACATGAATACTCACAGAAAAGAAATTCAAAAGGAAAACCACAATTTGTGGATAAAATGTAAAATGTCATTAAAGGCTTTAATGAACATTTATGCATTACTTGTGAAAAACAGAATCCATCACAGTTATTTTTATTCCCCTTTAAACACAAGATTAATTTGACATTGTTAATTTGACAGTTCAATTCTGCAACAATATTCTTAACTGTCTTGATTCTATAGTGAAGATGGTTAAAGGAGAATAATGCAATATAATTGCACTCCTGGCAATCCAGATGCTGCTGCAAAATTAACCTTCTTCCAGAAGCCAGCTCTGATCACACAATATCTTTGCTCAAAAATCTTAATGGTTTTTCCATTTGCCTAAAGAATAAAGCCTCAGTGTGTAGTTGTTCTCTCTTACCTTATGCTCTAGCCAAACTTCATTATTCCCTAACATCCCCTTCTGTGCCTTTGTTCACATCACACCCTCTGCCAATGATTTCTTTCCCATCTCTTCAAATGCCAACTTTGTTATGACTCTTTCTCCCCATGTGAAATTATTTCCAAATCTCTGCCTACAATAAGTATTTCTATCCTAAATTATCATTATTTTTATACCTGTGTTGACTCCTTTGTAAAACTCTAAGGTCTATGAAAGCAGGATTCAGAAGAGAGTAATTTTAGAATGCATTCAATAGAATATTTGCTAACTGAAATTATACATCTTTGGGATTAAAAGAAGAAATTGATTCTTGTTTGAGTAATTCTCTCCTTTTATGCTTACTTGGATCTGGTGCTCCTAAGAGACGAGGGATGGGCTAAAGAAGGAAATACTCAAAAGCTTTTAGTTCCATGAACACCCTTCCCTTTTTGTAAAGAAAAAAAAAAAGACCCAGCTTTTTATCTTTGATCCAGCAATTACCTGACTACTAATCCACATTTCAAATTTTGAACTGGTCACTTAAACATCAGAAATAAGTGAGTCTAAGCAAAGCAAAATGTCAAATAATTGTCAGTTAGAAACAATAAGAAATTTAATTTGCAAGAAAAATGTAAAATAAAAATAGAGCATATCCATTTATGGCCCCAACATGGGAAAATTCAGTTAAAACATAAAGCTTGTAGAGTTGAACAAATTCTCACAGTTCACCAAAAAGCCCTATCTTCCTCAATAATTATATATATATATATATATATATATATATATATATATATATACACACACACACACACACACACACACATACACACACGTATAAGTATATATATGTTGTTATTTTATTATATATAATGTAATATATAATGTATATATGTATATATATATGTAATTTTAAAAATTTTACAAAGAGGTATAAAATTGAAGAAGACCTGATATTTAGCTCAGACAGTGAAATTCCTAACAAAACTGGAACAGTAATTAGATAGCTTCCCATTTTGGAGGGAGGCCACATTTTGGAGTTTAGAATAAAGGTAAATCCCATACTCCCTGAGCAGACATATATATATATATATATATTTTAATTTCCAAAACCATTTGTCAACCTGTTTCAAATATCAGCTACAATGAATTGCAACACAGAAAAATTACACTTAGATTGGAAGCAAAGTGAGATTAATCTGGTAGTTTGTATCTTATTTTTAAGCTCTCACCTCCAGCATCAGATTAAAAAATTAAAAAAAAAAAAGACTTTCATTACATTGATATTGATTAAAGCAGAATTTGTTCCGGTGTGTTTCCCTTCTCTCAATCTTTTGGGAGAAGTTTTTCAATTATTTGATGCCAGCAGAATAAGAAAATCCCCAATGTTTTTCTAACTCTCCCCAGAGCATTGTTAAATTAAAATGCAGAAGTGTAGAAAATTTAAGAGTTCTGTCTTAGAATTGAATGATTATGAAATTTGGGTCCTCTCTTGCATGTGAAATGCCCAAGGATATCTGTTGAACTCTCTTTTTAATAGGAAATTTCACTTGATCTAAACTTCTAAATTCATGCTCTACATGACATATAACATTTGAGGAAGAACTTTTAGTAACTTTCACTCATGAGATTGGTAATAATAGTATGTTCTAAATTTTCAGAGCTCGGGGATTCAGATTTTATTCTTTCTTTGTGTTTGGACCTACATAACATGATTGATTTTAATCACGTCGCCTTTGACTCTGTTTTGTCATCTTTTCATACATTGCTACGTTCTTTGGTTATAGTATTAATGTGTCCTCTCTGTACATTAATCTCCCATTGCCTCTGAACCCACTTAACTTGGTTGCCATCTGCCAGTGTTCAAATGAAATTCTACCCTCAAGGATTACTGGGGATCTCCTAAATTCAAAACTTTCTTCTTAGCCATTCTCCTTAGAGATTTCCCTCTAATACTTGAAACTATTGGCCACCTTTTATTTCTTGAAACATTTTATTCTACGAATCTGATCACTCTTATGTATCTTCCATGATTCCTCTACCATAAATCTGATCGCTCTTTCTCATTTCACTTTACCAGACTTACTGCTCCCTAAATGTTGGCATTTCTCTAGGTTTATTCTGGGTCCTTTTCTTTTTATACTTTCCTCCTTGAGTGATATTAAAGAAAAACCAGAGCCAAACAGTAATAGTTAAAGCAGGAAAACAGATTTTATTAAGGAGCTACAGTTATGCACTGAAAAAAGATATTTTGGTCAACATCAGACCATGTATATGACAGTGGTTCCATAAGATTATAACAGTGCTGAAAGTTTCCTATCGCTTAGTAGCCGATGTAATGTCACAGTGCAACACATTACTCATGTGTTTGTGCACTTGTCGTAATTTAATTGTTCTACGATATTGCAATTCTATAGATTGCATGATAGCGAGCTACTTTATAAAAGGGTAATTTAAAATAAGCCTTTTAGTAATGGAGGAATAAAAAATAAACACAATTATAGATATTCAATTTTGTTGTTTAAAATGATTCAATTTATTTTTAAAATTGTATTTTGTAACTTATATCTTCTAGAATTTGGCATTCTGCGAGTAATTTTAAAGGAGTAAGAACACTTGGGCAGAAATAGACCCACACAAATATAGTCCACTGGTCTTTGACAAAGGACTAAAGACAATACAATGGAGAAGAGTCTTTTTAACAAATGGTGTTGAAGCAATTAGACACCAACTGCAAAAAAATAAAAATAAATAAATAAATAAATAAATAAATAAAAGAATCTTGACACAGAACTTACATCCCTCATAAAAATTAACTTAAAATGGAACATAGACCTAAATATAAAATGCAAATTATAAAACTCCTAGAAGATAGCACAGGAGAAAATCTAGATAACTTTGGGTTTGGCAATTACTGTGTTGATACAAGCAGAGGTATGATCTGTGAGAGAAATAATTGATAAATTGAAACTTCATTAAAATTAGAAACTTCTGTTACAAGAAAGATATTGTCAGGAGAATGATAAGACAAGCCACAGACTGGGAGAAAATATTTGCAAAAGACATGCCTGATAAAGAACTGCTATCTAAAATATACAAAAACTCTTAACACTCCATAATAAGAAGACAAACAATTAAATAATGGGCAAAAGACTTTAAAGGACATCAGGGCAAAGATGTACAGATGACAAATAAGCAAATGAAAAGATGCTTCAAATCATTTGTCATCAGGAAAATGCAAGTTGGAAGAAGGTATCACTACACACCTATTAGGATGGCCAAGATCCGGATGCTGGCGGGGATGTGGAACAGCAGAAGTGCTCATTCGCTGTTGGTGGGGATGTGAAATGGTGCAGCCACTTGGAAGACTGTTTGGTGATTTCTAACAAAACTAAATGTACTCTTACCATATGATCTGTTAGCCATGCTCCTTGGTGTTTACCTAAAGGTGTTGAAAACTTAGGATCACACTAAAGTTGCTCACAGATGTTCATAGTGACGTTATTCATAATTGCCAAAACTCTAAGCAACCGAGATGTCCTTCTGTAGGCGAATGGCTAAATAAACTGTGCAACGTGCAAATAGTGGAATATTATTTAGCGCTGTTGAGAAATGAGCTAGCAAGCCATAAAAAAGCATGGTGGCATCTTAAATGCTTGCTAATAAATGCAAGAAGTCAACCTGGAAAAAGCTATATACTATGTGATTCTAACTACATAACATTCTGGAAAAGGCAAAACTATTGAGGTGATAAAAAGATCAGTAGTTGCCAGAGGTTATGTCACTATTGTGATGTTAGTTGCTAACATCATCCTAAAAATACCTTCCTTGATGCTGCATTTCTCTCCAGGTACCATCCTATTTCCCTGTTACTTCTTCACAACAAGACATTTTTAAAAAAAACATTAACTGTATTTCATTCATTCCTTCTATAAAAGCCTTTTATGACTAACCTTGATACATGTACATGGATCGAGAAAAACAAATACGTCCAAGGACCAGATCGTAAATCTCATCTAATCGAAGCTCTGGAGTTGCATTCTCAAACTTGACTCTGCTCTGAGCCTTAGCTGACCTACAGCAAGATCTGAACTTGTAATAAATCATTCTTGAAATACTAAAAAATTCTCTCTTCTGCCTTAGAAAATATATTTTACAAATCTTGAATTGTATTTAATTCTGCAATATTCTCTCTCTTGTCTGAATGCCACAGGATTTAATCGTACTACGAGTTATATTAGAATTTAAGAAACACAATTATCTTGATTCTAGAGCAGCTTTTGGAAAATAAACTATTCTTAGCATAAAATCTATAAACCAAGATCTTGCTTTTTTACCATGTTGAATAAAATCCACTAATATAGTCACCTTTTAAACATGCTTACATGTAGAGAGATGATATTTCAAAATTATAAATGGATATTTAGATTTTATGGGGAAATTCAAGGAGGCCCAGAGATTCTTAAGAAGCATATTGTAAGTGCTGAGAATTTTACAGAGCTGATTTCATAAGGAAGTGTGAGATGAGTGGGCTGGCTTTACATGGTGTCTGTTTTCCTTGAACGCTTTGGTTCCCTGAAACCAGCACTAAGTAGGCAGGTTACAGCAGCGAGTTCCCTTCAGCCCTGGCTATGACACATGCAGGGTGACCACCCTGCACCCCTATTCTAGACCTCATCTGGACCTTTTTAAAATACACATTATATATATATATATATATTGCATCCAAGTTTCATGGAGAGGAGTTGAGGCATGTCTCTGTAGAAGCTTTCTTGTGATTCTGATGCAGAGTAGGGGAAAACCGCTCACCTTACTATGGAGGCACCAGAACTGGAGGAGAAGGATAAAGAAACTGATGCAGGTTTATTGAGAACTCACTGTGATCTGGGTACCATATGGGGCATGTTCTGCTTCTCAGTGAGGGCTTGATTATAACAGAACAGGCATTAAGACACATAATTTTCATAATTTTTAACAAAAAAAATATAGAATCACTTGCATTGTACATTCATGTAGTTTGCTTCGTCCAAGCTTTTTAAATTTTATTTTTTGAAATCAGTTTGGATCACATGTTATTTTGAATACATTTTGTTTTCCTAATGGTGTCTCTTAATTTTATTCAGAAATGAGATAGATGTCTGAGTGGATAGGATTGTATTAGTGAGGGCTTATGAGTGCTTTGTTAAAGGTGAAGTTGAGAACTTTTTACTTTATCAAATGGAAGTTGTATTTCTAATAATTAAGAGATGGGACTTTAAGACAATATCCTGGGCTTGCATTCTGATTTTTCCTAAGCCTCAGTTTCTTCTTCTGTAAAACAGAGGATGTCTTACCTTGAGTTTTCCCAGAAGCCAATGTTTAGATAGGAATTTGAGTAGAAGTTCTTTATTAGAAAGGTAGAAAAAAAAACGATAGGAGTGGGTAAAAGTGAGACAGGGAAAGGAAGGTAGCCAACAAAATGTGTGTTCTAGGAAAGGTGACATGTGAACCTTGGAACTGAATCCCACTGGGCCAATTTTGGGAATGAGTGCCGTTACCCCACAGGAGTGGGTGTGGTCGGGATACCAGCTCTCATCAGTCTTTGGAAGAAGGCTGTACCAAGGAGAGTTAATTCACTGCTAGCCTACTAGTCACCCTCACAAGCTAGTACTGTGGGCTTTGACAGCCAGAGAAAACTCATGGGTAAATGTTGCAGTGATGCAGTTGCTGGATTTTGGAACCTGGACAGTGTGCACTGAAGCGGGAAGGGGGAGATGTGGGTGGGACAGCAACAGCCCTTATTTCATAACATTCTTGGGAAAATTGAATGAGGCAACACATATCAAACACCTAAAACATCCTGAATACTCAATGCGTCTGTCCCTTAATCTCAGACTGTTTATAAAGCTTCATCTACTCATTTTCAGTATCTAGTGGCCATTTTCTTATAATCATTAACCCACACTTGGATATTTTTATAACAATGCAATAAATGAATGATTATTTACAGTATAATCCTTAAGAATCAAACAATGAAACTATTCCCATAATGATAATCTATTCCTGGTTGTATATTAAAATGACAACATAGGGAAATTATTGTGTTTTTTTCCTCTTTTGTGTACTTTCCTAGACCTGGCTGTTTAAGAAAATAAAAAAATAAAAAATGTGGTATTCTTGCTACTGTCATAGAGCAAAGTCAATATAGCAGCAAAAGAATAAGCTGAGTTCTATTCTGTCTCATTCATCAACAGAATCACCCCCTGAGTTCAGACACGCTGTTATTCCAGATAGTTGATGATGTATGGGCCTACAGAATACAGCTAGATTCTCAGATTACAGCTCAGTTTATGGCAAAATGTAGTTTGATGTGTAAGGAGAGGTAAAATGATAGGAAAAGTATTGATAGGAAATACAGAACAGCAAGACGCTATTTTAACTGTCCATCTTAGGCTATCCAGAGTTTCAGAAGACATTATTTGTTCCGTTATTGTTTGACAAAGCTGTAAAAGTGAAGAATAATAGTCTTTCCTCTAGTCCACTGATAAGGCATATAACTACCTGAAGGCCAAGCTATTAGAGAGATAGTGTGGATTTTTTTTTGGCATGGCTATCTCCATTATTGACATGAGTCCTGCAAATTCAAGTCCAAAATATGGACATTTATCTGGTCTGTGTACAAGATAAGTGAGGCTTTCAACAGAGCTCTAAATTAAGAAAGCTTATACTGTCATCATCTATTCCCTGGACCTAAGTAAGCAGTGGCAATGACTTTGAAAGCTTTCAGAGCTCTGCTTCATCTTGCCCTAGGAGCAAAGTTTTTTATGCTCATTGGTAGGAATGGAATTAAATTTCTCTAATCCTGGAGAGAAGTTCCACTCTTTTTATTAGTGTCTTCCTTGACTCCTTATGAAGACTTTTCAAAAGATAATTGGTAATGGTATTAGATATCTGTTTGGCACCAGTGGATATCGGTCTACATTTCAGGAACAAGGAAGATCACAATATATAATAGAATTAGGCCCTTTGATTCCTGTGCTGTGTTTTGGGATGTCAAATAAATACACCAACGTGTAAGTAGGTGTCTCAGCCATAGCTAAATATTCTGGAAAAAAATTCAGTGTGATGGAGGATAGCTGTTGGTATAATGTTTGGTTTAAAATGCTTGGAAGATCTTTGCAAAGCTGATGGATATTACACTTAGTTTCATTAATCCTGAGTGAGATTAAGATGTTTAAGGAAGCCCAGAAAAGCATTTAGAGATTTATCTTCTGTGTTCCTGAGATGACTATAGGGAAATAAAAAGTGTTTTATTAACAATGGTAATAGGTATAAATTTAAAGATAATGTAAGGAAAATACCTCTTGATTATATATCATCCAGCACATGTTCTGTAGATGTTTTGCCATTTAAAAGAGAATTAATATATAAAAAAACCCTAAACATATGGTTTATTTTTTATGAAAAGAATGACCTACTAAGATCAGATTTGAGCATCCACAGAAACATCTCCGGAGTATTTACCATGGCCTCTGGCAAACGCACTGTGTCTATGTACCCTCATCCGTACCAAATCTAGAGCCTCAGCTTCTCTCTCCTCGTCTTGTTTACTTGTACAAGTACCCACGGTGCTTCTCTGAGGTATGATGTGTTAGGGGCTGTATGTGAGAGAGCATCAACAAACACAGCTGTGCACTTCAAGCTGTAGATTTTTAAATGAGGGAGTAATTTAATCGAATCTGTTTCACGTGACCACGTGGACTGTGGGTGGTGGCTGGGAGTGAAAGGGAGTGAGAAGATGCTCCTGAAGTCCATCCAGGGGTGCGATGACCAGCTCGTATGTGGGTAATACAGGTGAAAATAGAGAAGCATGAACAGATTTGGATATTATTTTTGTGCTGTATTGAGAAAAAAATCGAGATCTTGGTGAGTGACTTTATGTGTTTAATGAGAGCGATACCCACTTCGGCTTCCATTTTGTGGCGTGAGCAGGAAATCATACATAACAAAGATGATAAAATTTCCTTTTGTAGAAACTTCAGAGGAAAAAGTAATAGAACATCTTATTAGTATTTTAGTGCTTCTTGAGTTGTGCTTGGGATTAAGTAACATATTATTTATGAGGTCAATATTAAGTTATAGAGCTTCATACAAATATACGGTTATCATTGTTATCCTTTCAAAAAGCTTTGCCAAGAATTATCAACATAACTTAGTGCTTTATGGTTTACAAAGTGCTTCAATACATATTTTGTCATCTGATATCCACACAGATATGCCAACTTCTTTCCCACACAATGTGTTTGTTTGAGCTGTTTCTTTTGCTAGAACTACCTCAACTGTATTGTTCCCTGCTTACTCTACTTATCCTTAAAGTCTTGGCTTAACTGTCACCCACTCATGGATACCTTCTGCACTCCTTCAATCTCAATTATGCCCTTCTGTATATCCTAACATGATATATATAGAAAAATACCTTTCCTTCAAAATACCTATCACTCCTTATAACTATGTATGTATTTGTGTGATTCTAGCATTAATAGCCTCTTTCTCCACTCCATAAGATTCATGAGGGGATGTTTGGTCTCCTGCTGTATCATCAGGCCTGACCACAATGCCTGGCTCAGAGTAAAAGGTAAATAAATACTTTTTTTTTTCAAGAATGAAAGAAAGTAATACTTTTCAAAATCTCCCTTTGCATGTGGAAAACACATTACACTTCTTCCACTGTGCTTGACTTTAGCTACTCTCGGGGTTGTCTTAGCATCATTATTATTAACACCGAATTGTATTGTAGTTTTTCTGGGTCTACTAGAGCATGAATCCCTTGAGAGAATTTATTCATATCCTACTCATCTTTATACTTCGTCCCTTAGTTCAGGGCATAAAATAGAGTAGGTACATGGTTTGCTAAAAAATGACCAATTGAGATTCATAAAGATGTTTTCCAATAATTGGAGTGAGAGGTTATGACTAGAACTAGGACTGCAAAATGTATCAACTGAGATCAAATAGAAACAGAAATTCTGAGGAGTAGAAGTGATAAGACTAGCTGGCTTGTCAACTAATTATATCTTGTAAATGAAAGAATTAAAGAATAAAATTTCAAATGCAAGGACTGAAGTTTTGGGAGAAAGATGTTACGTTTTA
Source organism: Macroglossus sobrinus (assembly GCA_004027375.1). Lineage (NCBI taxonomy): Eukaryota > Metazoa > Chordata > Mammalia > Chiroptera > Pteropodidae > Macroglossus > Macroglossus sobrinus. The sequence goes on along the minus strand of PVKZ01000453.1, from coordinate 688,101 downwards.
TTAGGTTGAACCATGTGAAATTCCTGTTTTTGTAAGGCAAAAGCAGTCAGACAGTATTGTCAATTTCACAGGGTTCAACAGATACCTTTAATTTTTATGCTATGGAGTCTTAGATAATGGTAGTATCTTTATATTCATTGCATACTTTGTTTTGTTTTGTGTTTTGTTTTGCTTTTATTTATTTTTATTTAAAATTTTAAAGAGTCAGACATTTATACAATCCAAGAAGTGATGCCCCCAATTACACTAGCTCCCATCTGGCTCTACACACATATTTAAATGAAAAATTCTCCAATATTTTGGTAATATTTAGAATTTGGGCTGAATTTATCAGTTTGGAAGTCATTTGAAATATAGTTATGGAGTTCTAGGGCGAAAAAGAAAAATCAAGAGAAAAATTTTGTAGAACATATATACTGATGGACACCTAAGCCATGTCTACATTTTTTTCTGATTATGAACAATGTCTTAAATTTATATGTATGTTTAAACAAACATCTTATTTTTGTGTGTCCTCTTTTTACTAAAATGTTAATATTGCCCAAATTTTAAGGTAAATAAATCTTGCAAGCATGTATTTGCTTACTATCATGAATAAGGTACTGCGAATACAGCAATAAACAAAAGAGATATGGTTGCTGTTTAGAAAGAGTAATGATATTTGGAATATCTGAACCTTATGTAATGGCTCCTTTATTAATTAGTAAAAATCATAGTTATGTTAATTAAGGAGAAAAGAAGGGTAAGCCTTAAAAATACATTCTCTTTGATTTTTTAATTCCACTCATAGGAATAATAAAAAATTTATGTAAGGTATTGTTTAATCAGTTATTATTTATAATAGTGGAAATTTAGAAACAAATGTACAAAAGGAAGTATGAACATTCAGTTGATGAACTACTATAAAGCTTTTGAAATTCACATTTTTGAAAAATATTGATGGGAAGTATTCACTATATAAAGTCGAATGAAAAAAAAAAGACCACAGATCTCTAAGTACTACATGATCTTAATTTTTAAAAATGCACATGGGGAAAAGACTAGTAGGAAATATACTGAAATGAGTTATGAGCAGTTCTCTCAATGGTTTTGCACTATGAGCAATTTAAATTTTTTTCTTTCTAGTCTAGGTACTTTCTCAATCATCTAGAATGAATATATATTATTTTTATAATTAGGAAAACAGACATACCGTATTGATTACTACACGCAATGCCTTATATTAGTATAGAAGAAAAAAGAGATATAATTGTTCTACCCTTTGGAAGTTTGCACATAAAGTTAGAGAGATGAGTCATATGTACGTAGGAAGTTTATAATTAATAGTAATAAATGTAACAGTAAAAAAACAACTGAAAGAAACTTAATTTGAATACCTGCTAGTCTGGTGCTCTGCTAGGTGCTGTCACCACATTATCACATTGCACTGTATCAACAGTCCTTTGAGGATTATCTTAGTGATGAGGAAACTGAAGTTCATTGGAATGAAGTATCTTGTCCCAGGTCATCCAGAGACACAAAGTGGTAATGCGAGGATTCAACCCCAGGCCTGAGTCATTTTTCTAAAAAATGATCGTTTCTACCTTGTGTGCTCTTCCATTAGGGGGGCATAAGAAGAGATGACCATAATCATTAACTTAAGCGTTTCAATGAAAGTCATGAAAACTCACAATTTTTTAAAAGAGATTTAGAAATTATCACCAGCCATAAAAGCTGAAGAGCACTTTTCAATTTTTTCAAGGACTAGCTCAGTGAATGTCTTATGTACTTAGTGTGCTATGAGTTCAGCATTTTTCTGTTTCTGATTCTTGACTGTTTTAAGAGATATAACAGGAATCCCTGAATAGTCATTAGTTCTTCCACACATGGGAGTTCTTAAACACCAGAGGCAAAGCCGTGTGTGTGATTAATGGCTGCAAGCTGGACCGCTTTTCAGGCCATTGTCCTTATCTACTAGTGATATAAGTTGGCAGAAAGTAAGAAAATAGATGTTTTAATCAATCCTGCTTTCGTCTGTGACAGATCTCTGCCTGAAAAGGACTGGGCAGTCTTTTGTCCTTCCTCTCCTTTGTCTATATTATAGAGTCTTGGGCTGCATTTTTTTCTGACATGGGAGAGGAATTTATTCAAAATAATGGTTCTCATTTAGATAGAAGAGTTTGATCTATCACTATGCCTAGACAGCACAACCAGACCTAATTCTCCCTCTCTATTAAACAAATAAAACATCGCCCTCGTGTCTGCTACTGAAAAAATGTCTGCCAGGAGCTCAAGATTGATTCGTTTGCCCAAGCCCCCATTACAAGAAATCTAGAATTTCTTCTGTTTTTTAATTCAGAACTTTACCATGCAAAAGGATTTGAGAGTAGAGAAGAAGGGAAAAAATGTGGCTTGTGTTTTATTTAATAAAAAAGGCATTAAAATATTTTATTTCGCTTTAATTTTTATACATAAAAATGCAAGTTTATGATCATCAATCTTTTTATTTTCAGAACTATCTTTTTTTTATTTCTTCCTTAATGGGATGTTAAATGACTTGGCAAATAGAGAGTTTCTTCACTACCAGAAAAACTGGAATTTCATTTGGAATTTTGCTAGTATATCTAGCATCCTGAAATGAAACAGTTTATTTTCTTATGTTACAGTATTACTAATAATAATGACCATTATTCGTGGGTACCTTAAATTTTGAAAATAAGTATTTTTTTCCCCACTTTCTAAATAAGAGCACTGAGGCTCAAAGTGTTTAAATACATTATTCTAGGTGGTAATTATCTGACTTTGAATTCTAACCTAGTCTTTCTAAATACAAACTCCATACACCACACTTTTTTTAGTACACAATGCTCACTTTAATGTCAAATATAATTGTTGAAGCACATAAAAATATGTTCATTACTAGTCATTATGGAAATGCAAAGTAAAATCACTTGCGTTACCACTGCATACCCATTAGGATGGCTATTATAAAAATGAATGAACAGATAACAAATGTTAGCAGTGACGTGGAAATGTTGGAATTCTTATGCATTGCTGGTGGGAATGTAAAATATTACAGCCACTGTGGACAACAGTATGGTCGTTCCTCAAAAAGTTAAACACAGAATGACCTTGTGACCCAGTAATTCCACTTTTGGGTCTATGCCCCAGAGAATTGAAAGTACTTGAACACCCATATTCACAGCAGCATTGCTCACAACAGCCAAAAGGTTGAAACAACCCAGATGTCAATCAATGGATGAATGGGTGAGTAAAATGTGCTTTACACATACAATGGGATATTTTTTAGACTTGAAATTTAATGAAATTATGACACATACTGCCACATGAATAAACATTGGAGACATTATACTAAATGAAATAAACCAGACACAAAATGACACATATTGTATGATTCCACTTATATGAAGTATCTAGAATAGATAAATTCATAGAGATAGGAAGTAGAATGGAAGTTACCAGGCACTGGCGGGTAGGAGGGAAAATAGGGAATAATTCTTTAAAGAGTGTAGAATTTCTCTTTGGGATAATGAAAGGTTCTGGAAATGGATAGTGTTGATAGATGCACAATATTGTGCATCTGAAAGGTACTGAAAGCCACTGAATTGTACACATATGGCGACCCCGTGAACCGTGCCTGCAGGTTAATCGTTGTGTGAGGAAGGGCCAATCCAGAAAGTATCAATTCTATGATTTGTTTGCTGGCTTGATTATGTTTTTAAAAATCAGAAATAATTGGAATAGTGGAAATAATGCCAAGAAGGTTTGACACAAGAAAATAAAAGTAATTTTTTAAAAAACAGAGTAAATAATAATTTTACTTTTGATATGCTCTTTTAATCCTCAGTTTGCCATGCTCACTAAACAAAAGTTATATTTAATTAACTGACCTGATGATCTTGTGGAAAAGATATAGAATTCATGATTTCAAATGACTCCACTTCTTCCAGAGAGGCGAACACAGTGGAAGTTTACTAGTGAAGCAGGCAGCAAACAGGCCGGGCTCTTGGCCCAGCGTAGAAGCATCCAGGGTAGAGCTCCCAGACCAGCTCCATGGGCTTTTCATGGGTAGTCTATGAAAAGACAATTCTGGGGTGAAATAAACCAGTTAAATTTAAACAGATATTTAAAAATTTACCAACAAGATATCTTAAAGAATTATAAGATTTGTATTTCCCACCTTATCCTGGTTGGGTTCAATCCTGTTTTGCTGTAGGGATTCTGTTTACTGATTTACTGACTTTGTGTCACCTCCCGAGGCCCTTGTGTTCCAGAGAAGCACTTAAAAGTTTGTTTGCTCTACTTCTGTTTTCTTTTTCTGACGATTTTATGTCTGGTGTGAACTTAACTGAGCTTTCAGGGGTATCGTGTTTATTTTCTAATTTTGATTATTGAGTGAATGTCTTTCTCTAGTGATGGATCTTCAAGGAAGGGGCGATGGAGGTGGAGAGGGTAGGGAAGCCCACACCAAGACTGCTAACATCCCATGGGGAGACTTTGAAAAAGCAGTCAGCTAGTCAGGTTAAGGCTACTTCTACAATGGAAATTGTAGGCAAGGAAATCAACAACCACTTTTATTAATGATCTGATAGTCATTTTCTTCTGCTTTGAGGTACAGATTCTTGGAAATTTCAAGCTATTTTGAAAGACTTCCCACTGACACCTGCCAAGCTCCCTAGAATGGTGCCGTGAATGCCTGGATGAGTCTGGCTTGCTGTGGCACCTGCTGGTTTTCAAATGCTAGATTTAAAGTCTCTTCTGGTCCAATGGCCTTCTCAGCCACTCTCCTTCCCCTCTCTATGCCACTTGGACACATCTCAGTCTTTGCATGTCACATGCAGGCAATAAGGAAGGACTGAATTGGTCTTATTACTGTGTCCAGCTGCTGACATTGTCCCAAACCATGTTGGATGAGCTGCTGGCTGACCACTTCTCCCTATTATTCCTCGAGAAGTATACCACTACCTCCGTCATATTTATTTGAATGTTTTGAAAACCCTGTACCAGTTAGTTTTTACTAAAATATAGCTGCATAACAAATAAACAACAGATCTTAGAGGCATACAGTTATGATTATTGCTCACACATCTAAAGTCAGCTGGGGATCAACTAGTCAGCTTGCTGATCTTGGCTGGGCTCACTCACATGTGTAGGGGTTAGCTGGGTGTTCAACGAGCTAAGCTGCTTTCACAGGTGCAAGGCAATTCAATATGCTCCATGCATTTCTCATTCTCCAGCAGGCTGGCCTGGGCATGTCCTCGTGGTAATGACAAAGGCACAAGATAACAAGCAAAGACAGGAAGATTTCTTCAAGTTTAGGTTTGGAACTGGCTCACTGCCACTTTTGCCTCAATCTATTGGCCAAAACAAGTCAGTGGTTGAGTCCAGAGTCAAGGTCATCCTGTCTATAGGGGCAGACACTGCAAAGTTACATGGCAAAAGGGTATAGATATGGGGAGAAATGAGTTATACGGTCAAATGATGTCATTTCCCACATCTTGGTCTCAGACACGTTTGGAGTTGAGTGAGGGCAAACCAGAACCTTGTTGTTTTTGTTCTTCTGCCTCAATTTTGTGCCACTCACCAGGATCCTCAGGAGCTGGCTCCCACCCCTTCCTCTTATCATCTGGATGAGACCTCCCTTACACAGTATCGCATATTCAAGCTCACCAAGCAAGCCTCTTTAGTTATGAAAGAGTGAAGTAAAATAACTTAGGAAATTCTTTATTTTTGACATCTGGTGTGCATGATTAAATTGTTGCTAGAGAGACTGAGAAATTTAGGTTTGAATCTCAAAGCTGGCCGTTGGCCTCTTCTTTTTAAGCAGTAGCTTTGCTCTTCTTCCCTTGAGACATAAGCCTTGAGTTTAACTTAGGGAATTTAAAGCTTCTAGTGCACATGATTTAATGGAGAAATAAAAATGCATCAGTTTAATATTTACAAAATACAATTCCATTACATTTTACTTCTAACTTCAAGTACAGATTTTATTTCAGGCAGTGGATTTTATTGCTCAATTACATAGTTGAGTCAAAGGGTATTTCCATTTTGATACAGGATCTAAGCTATTTTACCTCTCTGGGTTTTTTTTTTTTTTTTAATCTGAAAAAGTAAAAGTATTGGAATTGAAACATATGAGCTTGAGAAAGTTACTTAACTTTTCTGGGTTTTAGTTTCATCATCTGTAAAATAGGGCTACTGAAAATCCCTTGCAACGCAATACCCTGTTACTCTTAAAACCTCAAACACCCTCAAGATCTAAAGTTAATACTCAAATTGTAACAGTGGAATAACTTTAATCCTGAACAAATGGGGAGGTGGATATTTGGAGACAAAAGGCTCCATTCAGTACTGTTCAAATCAGACAAAGGAACCATAATACAACTTCTAAGGCCAGTCCTGCTGGAGACTGGAACACTTCCTGTATAAAGACAAAAAATCTGGAGAATGTTGTCTTTCTAATGAAGCAGTTCAGGAATATACCTAACCTATTTGCACCGAAAGCTGCTTCAATGATTGAAAGGAGATTGAGTGTTCTTTTAGGTAGAAGGGAAGGTCAACTGAGAGCATGTAAAATAGCAATAAAGAGAACTAGGACAACATTTATTTATCAATAATGGTTGCAATTTATTGTACCTCAGCATTTTTAGGTACCATACCTTCATTTCTCCACTAATATGCACAAATACTCTAGGTATTCTGTCACTTGCAAATAAAAGCATCCTATTGTTACACTGGCCTCACCCAGAGATATTAAGAGGATTACTAATAAGTTGATTAAAATATTTATAATGTAAATAAAATTAACCTGAGCAATTTGGAGGTGTATTGTAGAGAGACATGACTCCTGTAACTATTAATAGAGATAAATGTAATTACTACTGCTTTCACCTAAGTCGTTCTCTTTTAAAGGGGTAACACTAACCATTATAAAGGGGTTTTGTATTTTGAGAGTGCAAATGGATACAGAAAAGACTATTTATAATAAAGAAAAAGACTTTTCAAAAATATGCTCCTGAACAGGCACAGAAATAATTACAATGAAGGGGTTACTCCTCTATACCTTTCTTCTGTGGCCCCCCAGAGATGAAATGGTAGATTATAAACAAAGGGGATACTTCCTACATATCCTGCTTCTTCATAAAGATAATAATAAAAAGAAAATTAAAAGATATGGGTAAGAGAAGTGGAAGTCTAAATATAGAGGTAATAGGAATCCCAGAAGAAGAAAAGAAATGGAAAAGAGGAAGTTACTAAAGAAAAAATCATCTTCATAAAATTAAAGATGAGAAACTCTGGTTGAAAGGATTCATAGAGAAATGGAAATGTCAAACAGGAGAGAAGAGGAAAAATCTAGACCTATGCACAGTAGAGTGACACTGAAGAAAATTAAAGATATTCTAATGGCTTCAAGAGAACAGATAACATATAAAAAAATCAGAGTTCCATCAAATCAGCAATAGCACTGAGAGTAAGAAGATAATATAACAATACTTTTAAGATAGTGAATAAAGGGGTATGGGGGAGGGGGTATTGGAGAAAGGTTGTCAAAGTACAAACTTCCAGCTGTAAGAAAATAAGTACTAGGGATGTGATGTGCAACATGATGGCTTTGGCTAACACTGATATGTAGGAAAGTTGTTAAGAGAGTAAATCCTAGGAGTTCTCATCACAAGGAGAAAATTTTTCCTTTATTCTCTCACTCACTCTATCATCTATCTATTATCTATCTATCTATCTATCATCTATCATAAGATCGATGTTAGTTGAATCTATTTTGATCATTTATATATCTAAATCAAATCATTATGTTCTATTCTTCAAACTTATGCAGTGACCTATGTCAGTTATTTCTTAATAAAATTATAGGAAAAAAAGAGATCAAATGAAACTAATTTCACACTAGCCAAATTATCATTCCAATGTGAAAACATAACAGCCTTAGAATTTGTGGTGGGGAGAATTCTAAATGCTCCCAAGATCCCTAGCCCTTGGTATATACACCCACAGAATCCCTTGACTGTGAATATGAAGAATTTTACTCCTGTGATCAAGTTATGTTGGATAGTACAGTTGACTTGAAGAGAGATTATTTAGGTAGGCTTTGTTTAATCAATGAGATCTTTAAGTCTAGATCTAGAGGTGAAAGACACAGAGGGACGGAGATTTGAAATAGCAGAGACATTCACCTACTGGCTTTTAAGAAGAGACTGACAGGATTTGGAGAGGGTGACATGGCAGGGAATGGCAGGCAATCTCTGGGAGCTAAAAATGACCCCTTCGACAATAGTCAGCAAGAACTAGATTATGCCAATGACCTGGAAATGGATTCTTCCCTAAAGCCACTAGACAAGAACTCAGCCCAGCCAACCCCTTGTGTTCAGCCATGGGAGAGCCTGAGCCCTAACTAAAGCTATGAGATAATAAATTTGTGTTGTTCTAAGCTGCTAACTTTACTGTGAGTTGTTACACAGCAGTCAAAATGCACAGAGAAGTCTTGCTACATAAGTACTTTATTGAAAACAACCAGAGTTTTCAAATAAGAAAAATCCAGTAAGTACTTCAAGATTAGGACAAATCAAGAACAAAAAAGCATGCTTTTATTTCACTAACAAACATGATTAAAAAGCTCATAAATAAAACATTAGCTAATTAATTTCAACCATATATATATTTTTAATGATGATTAAGTACAGTTGCTTTTAAGGCATATTGATTACCCCAAAACTTAACAGTGTAAAAAAAATATTTTCTTTTGCTCTGGGCCTTAATGGTCAGGAACTTGTTTCTCACTCAGTCTCTTCCAGCTGCTGGTAGGTGTTGGCTGAGAGCGCATTCTTCTACTTTGCCTAGTAGTTAAAGGCTGTGAACCTCATCTTGGCCAGGTAGTAAGAATTTGGGAATTTAAGCCATTTTTTTTTGTGGCCTGACCAGAGTCTTTCCAGACTGTTGTCTTGTTTGGGACTCAAAAGCCCTCTTTTCCACTCAAACTTGAGAAATGACTTCATTGTTCCAGCTGCTATCTGCCTTTCCCCTCACAAAAAGGTTGGGGCCCACAGAACAACACAGTTTACAATCTAACCTGATATGAAAATGTTAAACTCAAAAGCAAATGGAGAGCATCTTCGAAAATTCCCTGAGCAGATAAAGCCTGCTTAGTCATACAAGCAAAGCTTAATTTAGGCTACTTTGAAAGAGCAGTTTGACCAGAGTCATTTCTTGCTTATGCCTCTGGAAATAACAAGCAAAATTTGAACTGTTTCCCAGGTTGATGTGAGGTAACCACCAAAAATTCTGATATAACCAGTCACTGTAAAGAATAAACAGTCCTTGCCTTCTCACTGGATAAGCTGCTTTATCACAATATACCCCTGAGCCCCATTCCCCGTTCTGGTTTGAGTATCCCTGGGTTGTACACCGTCTTTTTGATGTGTACACAATAATTTTTTACTAATTACTGCTTCAATGATTCATTGATTTACTTTAGCTGTTTATGGGCCGTTGGCAAAAATTTCACACCTATTTTTTATTTGCTACCAGTCACACGAACTCTATGTTAAGTGCTCTTACAAACTTAGCTGTGAAGATGAGTAAGATAATATTTCTGTCCTAGAAGAGTTCCTAGCCTCAGGGCAGAGACAGATGTGTAAAGAGCTAATTACGTCTTTACATAAGTAATCCTGCAATAATGGCATGAGCAAAGCATTATGGGAACACAGAGAAACTACTGAAAGGACTCTGGAAAAAGCTGCATTTAAGCCACAGGATAATACTCCTGTTCAAGTAAAATAGGACTGTTTTATTGGCAAAAGATAACAATTTAGAGAGAGTATTGTGGTATATTGTAACCATGAGATAGAAACTGTCAACATCCTTTACCTGAAAGGAAAATAGTTTCTTGCCAATTCAAGATATTTGACCTAATGTCACATGAAGAAAATCAACCCGTTTTTGATCTTTTCTTCTTTCTTGTTTGCTACTTTTTTTCTTATGGTTTAGTTTTATCAATTAAAAGATTGCTTTCTAAAACTTCATTTTCTTAAGACTATGTAGTGAAAGATACATACAATTTTGTCTTCAAAAATTAAATATTTCTCTTTTTAAAATTAAAAATTCTCTTTGCTGCTTGTGATTGTCTACTGTTTGTGAGCCATTGATGAAATGCTACAGAATATACCAAGTTGTGAAAAAAAAAATTAGTTTCTAGCCTTATGAGGTTTCTATTCTAGTTTGAGAGACTGGCAAAAAATTAATATTAGGTAAAATTAAATGCATGTTATCAAAATATTATGAGAAATGAGGTGAATGTGCTCGGAGTTTTATCTTCATGTTTGTTTTTGGTTGCTGCCTGTCATAGCCACAGCATAGTGTAACTTCAGGTTTATGTGCTAAGTATTTTTATAACTTCATCCTTGGAATAGAATTTTATAGCTGGAAGTGACTCTAGATGAGGACACTAAGTGTCAGAGAAGTTTAGGTGTCTGCCCATGGTCACATGGCTAAGCAGCAAGAGTCCGACTTAATGATTCACAATGTGCGCTCTCTAAATCATGGACTCCAAATCCATTTCTTGTTGCTAAATTAGGCTCACAGCTATGTCTTAAAGTTATTATCTTTAGGTACTTTAGTTATTTCAAAATAATTTCTTGAATTTCTTCTATCAGGGCATGCCTTCTTAGGGGTGTGTGTGTGTGTGTGTGTGTGTGTGTGTGTGTGTGTGTGTGTGTGATGCGATATGAATATCTTGCAATAGTGAGCCTCCAAGAGCATCTGAGTCTCAAATTTCTTCTAGCTCTATGCTCTAGATCACATGCCATATACTACATAAAATGCTCTACTCTCAGACCCTATAAACTTCTGGGTTTTGTTTAGCTTCTGGATCTTTGAATTTATAGCATCCACTTCTTGAGACAAATATTCCCATCTTTTTTTTTTTTTTCTTGAGTATTATTTATACCAAGGCATTGCTAAGGAGCCACCTCCCTAGGAAGTTGGGCTGATCTGGCTTTGCCATATCTTTTACTCCTGAATTTATCTGTAACAAAACGCTTTAACTTTATGTTGTAATCATCTGTTTACTTCCAAATGGATCGAGGGCGGGTATTATCTATTCATCTTGGACTCTTCAGTGCTGTGCAACATCTCTGGCACATGGAAAGATTTAGGCAAATGTTTACTGACAAATGTTATTATACATTAAACAATGTAAAGATGTTAAAAATGGCATGAGAGTTCCACATTTATTGGTACTCTCTTAGAAAAGTACTCTAGTTCTCAGAAAAGTACCCTATCTCAAACAGTTTTTTTTTGGGGGGGGATTTTTTAATTAAAATTGTGTGCTTTTTAATCTTTATTAATAATATGTTAAAATCCCCTAAGAGAAATAATTATAAATCTTATATAAGATTTGATACTGATACTGAAATGATACTGAAAAAAGGGGAATTGGCAAGGAAATTTAACCATCTGCAAGAACATTTTTGAAAGTATGGCTTAATAAGGTTAGATCTAGGTCGAAGGGAAATAAAATATTCAAGAGTGTAGAGCAAGGAAATCAGTAAAATTTAGAGTGAAGTTTCCTGTGTCAACAGCTTCTTAGAGCTCTAAGTCTCTGTGAGTGATGATTTTGCCAGGCGAAGACCCCGGCAAAGGGAGGCGGCTCCTCCCTTTTGGACCCCCCATCTTTCAATCACATCTAGCTATGAGCTTGTTTTAGGACCCTTCTCAAAAATGAGCTCCCACCTCAAGGAGCCTTTATGTGTCCTGGGTCTGCTATTTCCCTTTTGAGGTGGTTCAACTCAGACTCCATAACTGAAAGGTGGGAAGGGTACATATAAAGCCTGATTTGCCAAATGTATATTCAAGAATGCAACTGGCCTGGTTTCCTGACATTACAAGAGAAAGTAGCAGCTATCTTATTGAGAGAAACTTTATCCCCCACTCTGCTGCTGGAAGCAAAGTCACTGAATTTTCTTGACCAAGGATATTCCCCTAAATGCCAAGGCCTAGATCACTTGTAACGTGGCCAAGCTGAAACCTGATGATATCCACTGGATTGCAGCCACAATTCTTGCTATGCAAAATCAAAAATGGGCATGGTTATTTAGCTCAGTGGCAGAACTCAAGGCATTTAGCATAGCTCTGTCCAGCAGTCCCCTCAATGAACCTTGTTATACTTTATTCACTTTTGACTTTTGTTAATGGTCTGGCTCTTTGCTCTACCACTTGCAAAACTACAAGACTGGCATATTAAAGATAGTTCTCTCTGAGGCCATGAACTTTAAAACTAAAACCACAATTAATGATGAGGCTGTGTGAGTTACACAAGTAGACGCCTATGGTAAGGGCTTGTTTTCTGATGAGACTGCTTGGAATTAAGCTACTAACGGAGGCTTCTCCACCCAGATGCCACCATTGCACAAAGTAAAGGACTCTCGGTTTTTGATTCAGGGGCTGGCACTACCAGACTTGAGGCTCCTACAGAAAGTCGACCCGTGTATCTTTCAGTGGGGGAGACTCTGCTGTTCCTGGAAGACTGAGTATATTAGACCTTTGAATTTTTCAAGCCTATCAGCAGGGCCTCACTGCTGTTGACATGTTTTTAAGTTACGGTGTTATTTTTCCAGTCCCATCACCCAACTCTAGCCACTTTATTGCATCCCCTGAAACTAATCTATATCATTTGTGGGAGGGGAGGGCTTTCTGGACCATTTGCTTTTGGGAAATGATGTACCTTTTGTCATAAAGGCCACTTGACAATGAGTAATAGTTACAGTATTCAATGAACTGTCTATACTCCCCACCATCCACTGACACCCAGTATTTTTGAGTGTTAGAATAGCTCCTCAAAAATAATTTCAAAAAGATTTCTCACTCTCTCATATTTTCTCCTTGTCCATAAGCCTTAATAGGTAGTTCAGTCACTAGATGTAACTGTCCCCTTTCAGTTGCTACCTGAGTAATGATCCATAAAAGGGATGGGAAAGTATATAAATTTATTTTGAATATGAAAAATATGGGTGAAAGTAAGGCATCTCTAGACCATGAGAAGTACCTTATGGTTTCTTTAATAAGTTGTTAGGCCCCTAAAAATATTTTCAAAACCTAGTATTTATCCATTGCAAAAATTTAATATAAATCATTTGAAACTATTTAAATTTTTTTTCATTCTTTGATAAGCAAAGTCATTAATTGGGTGTGTGCACTCATTAGGTACCACACAACTTCTCAGACCTTGAAACCAGATAGGATACTGCCACCCTCATCTCAGCCTAGGAATCTCAACAGTTTCAGAAGGTACAGTGTCACTCAAAGGAATTTTTTTAAATGAGATATTCACTCTTATTGTTATAAGTATATACCATTCTCATTATTTTATCTGTTATTTCATCTGTATACATTGTTATAACCATTTTCTCATTCCTACTTTTGTAAGTTTGTGAGTTCATATTTCATTTACTCTCTTTTATTTGTGTTTAGATTTTATTTTTGAACCCACCCTTTGTCTGAGACCCTTTTCTCCTTCACCCAGGCTCCTGGTAGGGGTCTCGTGCAAAATACATCTGTTTTTTCCCCCTTTCCCAGTTGTTATACTGGCTTTTCTCATTGTTATCCGTTTGCAAATCAAATGTGATAGTTGCGCTCTGTGCAAGAGTCGATTTAAAGAGTTACTTAAAAAAATCCTTGAGTCAAATTATAATTTTAGGTAAGCTTCTAATCCGATGGAAGGAATATGGTTACTACCGCATCGATTATCTTTGCAAGTGTGAGACATGAGCTTACCACAGGCCTCAAGCACACGGTATTTACTGAGCAGTGTGGTTCCTATGAACTCTGAGTTCCTGGAATAGTAACGAGTAACAATCAAGTGCTGGACTAGAGCCCGTCACTGGGGCAGGAGTGGTGTTAGGCAGTAGCACTCCTGTAGATCGGGTGGGGTGGGGATTATATAGTTGTCATGAAGTGACCTCCTCAGATACAACAGGCAGAAGATGCTCTGCTCTGTAGGACTGAGTGAAGTGAATCCGCACCCTTAAGCACAGGAAACTGGAAAATGATAATGATGGACCAGAATAAATTAATGTCCTTGGCATGAAATCATTGGTATGAGATCCCAGGAAAAGAAAATTCACCCACAGGGAAAGCAACAGTATCTATCAACGTTCTGGAAAAATTAATAGACTCAAGGGGCAATATTTAAATGAATAATGCCTGAGAATTTCATGAACTCATTCTGATGAACAGCAATAAATCCTAAATAAGATAAATTATCATGCATAGGTACAAATTTTTTTTAAAGAACTGCAGAGTACCAAGTAAAATAGCAGGCCTTTAGAAAAAGCAGAGGGAAAAGATGGATTATTAACAAAGGAATGGCAACTCGACTAACATCTGACTTCTCGACAGACTTCTCAGATGAAGCCAGAAGACACTGCAATAACATCTTCAACAGGCTGAAAGTTTCCTTCAACCCAGAATCATGCTCAGCAAAGGTGTCTTTCAAAGGAAGCCAAATTAAAGACATTTTTGTGTAATAAGTAGTCAGTCTACCACAACAGATTCTCTCTGAAGGAACATCTAAAAAATATACTTTAGAAAGAAGAGAAAAGATGCTGGAAGGAACATCTGAGATGTACAGAAACATGGACCACAGAGGGAGGTAACTGAAGAGGGTTACGGGGGGCGTCCACAGTATGGGTGATGCTCTGTGTTGTGCTGTTATTTATATTATGCACGTTACATACATTCTTTTATGTACCAAATGTATTAAAATTTTAAAAATAGATAAAATCATTCAATGGTCCCTCTAAAAAAAAAAAACCACTGTGTCCTAAGAAAAAGGAGTATATTATTCTGAAAATCCAGTGAAAATCAAATCTCTGGAGAAATGATTTTGAAGAGGAGGGGGAAGAACTTTTAGACAACTCGTTTGGCTTCTGAAAATGGATTCATGGATTCATGTAGTTGTTGTCCCTAAGAAATATGAGTATCAGTCACATGTAAAGAACAGGCATAAACGGAGACAAGCGGGTATTAAAACAAAAAGTAAGAGGCTAAGAGTTAAAGAGAAGCAGGTGGAAGGACAACTCGTCAACCCAGTAGTTATAACACAATGGGCCCTTCTGAAAAATTACGTGTGTGCATTGAAGAAAAATGTCAGAATTCTCTTAGAGTAAGGAACAAAATAACCATGTGCAGAAGATGATAAACATGAAAAACAGAGAACAGAGATACGATTTTAAAAGTACAGGTAGTGCTGTGGAAGGAAGCAGGCCATGGGAATATCTCCCAGTATTGTTATTGAGTGCTTCCTATTCGTAGGCCCTCAGCTAATACACACACATCAAGTCACTCAGTAGTATAGTAACAGGGGAGGTTCACATTCTATCCACAATTAGATCAAGCCTCAAAGAAGTGGCTTGCTAAAGATCGCATTGTTGGAATTTGAACCCAGGCTTTTCTGATTCAAATATCTGAACTGTTTATCTTTTCCAATAATATTGAGAAAGTTAAAATGCAACTTATTTTACTTTGGATAAGAGTCCATTTTGTATTCATAACAGACAAAATAGCAGTGAGGAAAAAACAATAGTAAAACTTTATACTCCAAATAACATAGCATGAAAATATTTTATGTACATATATATCATATAGATCAAAGGAGAAAATAGACACCAATAAAATTTAAGTATGAACGCAGATCTCTAAACTGAAATAAACAACTATTGAATTCAACAGTTGAATTGCAATAGAATAAAAACCACATGCATAATCTTAGAACTTATGTAACATTTAATATAAATATGTCAAAGGAGAAAATGTATTGTAACATCACTTATATAAACCAAAGAAGTTCAATTACAAAGTAATCTCAATTGTACCCAAAGGCATTTAATAATCTCACAACACTTCTATAATACAATGACTTATTATCAAATGAGAATATGCTTACTTTTTTTACAAAGTAAATAATATTTTTCTACCCAACAGCCAAAATTACATTTAAGGTTAAAATATGAGCATCATTCTCAATAAAATCAAGAAGCAAGGTGAGGGTAGTGCCCCTTCATGAGGAAAAAAGTATCGTAATAAGTAACATAGTTATTTGACTGGGCTATTGAGAAGCAGGACGCATCGTGTTATACAATCCTAATACTATTAAACACTCAAATTTTATCACAGAAGCTTAGACCATATTTAATTTAGCAAATTTAATATGGCGAAGCCTCCTGACAGCCAAACAGCTGGACTTTGCTGGTAACAGACTGAACTCAACCTGTTTACGCCGATGAAAACTTTATCGTGTAAATTATTTTAAATGAATTTTCACAACCCTTGGAAAATACAGTATGCTTGTCAATATTTTAAATATGGAAACTGCAGCTAAAAATGGGCTTTACAGAAATTAAATGGTGATCACACAGAAATTAAATGGTGACTCCAGTATTTGAACCCAGGTCTTGTCTCTCTCTCTCTCTCTCTGAAGCCCCATGTTCCTACCAGATGTCAGGCTCTCTCTCAGCTCTCATCCTAAAATTAGCACCACACGGAAAGGGTTATTAAACAATCAAACGAACACACACCCTCTTTTCTCTTCAGTCTGTCCCAGCTCTAAGGCATTTATTTATCTGGTTCCTGAGAGGCTAATCATTGCTGAGCTTGTATCACCATCTCTGTGAGAAAAGAGACATGCACTCAAAATCGCTTGAGAACAAATACAGCCAATACACAAAGTAGTGCAAAGGAATTATTCTAAAGGAAGAAGAAGGGGAATGAAGTTAATATGAATAGTCTCCTTGAAGAGGAAATCTCTTAGGTGGCCTTTGCAAGAGGATTTGGCTTAATGTGTCAAATCTTAACCAGAAAAAGAACATGTGAAGGGACAGGAGTAGGAGGCAGCAAAACGATGTGCTCTTCAGGGTACATACAATTGTTTAAGTTTATAAAGTGATGAAACTCAGCGGATCAGCTAATGGGAAGCTTTTCAAATAATGGATTAAGGAATTAGTATCTGATTTTGTAAGCAACTACGTTAGGGTTCAGCTGTGACTGCCATCAGTAGGTAAAGTGGGTGTCTGATTTTTCCTTTTCCTTTGCAAGTCAAAATAAACCTTTATCACCTATTTCTCTCTATGTTAATTAAAAAAGGTCATGATAAAATGTTTTACTGCTTATTCTGAAACTTTTTTCATTGAAACTTTAGATGGACATGATTTTTTTTTCCTCCACATATTAAAGACTATTAAATTCAGACATGAAAAATCAGTTATAAAGCTGAATGCTTTATAGTTTCCCAGAAAAAAAAAATGTTCATTTCGCAATTACTTTAAAATCATATCACAAGATCAAGATCATTTCAATTGGCTATTCCCCCCACCCACGGGTGTTGATTGATCCAGTCTCCAAGAAAGTATATGTAAATAAGGGTGTGTTTCATTGAAACAAGTGGAATTATGAAAATGATACCTTATGTTATTTCTCTAGCTATATGTTCTTTGACACATTACTTATCGAATTCCAGTTTTGACATATGTAAATTGGAGACAGTAACTCCAAGTTTGTTGAATTTAGCTCAGGGTTAAAGATGATGCATATTAAACCAAAGGGCCTACCTGCCATAGGGTGGGCAGTGTATATAGGAGTAGGAGTAATACAGCAATTGTTTATCATATACGGGCCAGTCCTCACTGAGCTCACAAAATATTAGGGAAGATGAGGCTTTTCTAATAGTGATAGGTTCAAATGTTGGATTCACCACTTAATTTCTATGTGATCCCGGACAAGTTTATCTTAGATCTTCAGTTGCCAAAAGAATAAAGTGCTCACTGAAGTCAGATTGATTTAAAACTAAACCCACATCAGAGTGTTTCACAACTTAATTATGTCATGCTAAAATCACAAACCAATATCTTATCTCAGTGGATCTACATCTGTGAGGTAAGTTTGTATAACTAATGGTAATTGTTACCATTCATTCCAGGATTCCTTTTCTGTCAGTTTTTGAATATATAAGAATTAGCACTAGCACACATCTGGGATAAAAATTCCCACTAAACAATCAGAAAAAAAAAGCTAGCCAGTTAAGATGATATTGTGCTATTACCTCAAAGTAATTGTGCTAGAAAATTCTAGCAAAGCTTTTTGTATAGGGTTATCCATAAACCACTATT
Organism: Macroglossus sobrinus; assembly: GCA_004027375.1. Taxonomy (NCBI): domain Eukaryota; kingdom Metazoa; phylum Chordata; class Mammalia; order Chiroptera; family Pteropodidae; genus Macroglossus; species Macroglossus sobrinus. The sequence goes on along the minus strand of PVKZ01000453.1, from coordinate 669,931 downwards.
TGATGTTGTATCAACCTTCTAAACACATTGTAAACTTCTTAATGGTGGTAATTAAGTCATATTTTCCCTTTGAGGGGAGGACTATACCTTATACTGTACTACTTCTGTATAATCTGTGGCAGTAGTAAATTCTGGCTGCAGAGTTAGCAATCAGTAAATACAAAGAGGGAAAGGATGATTTGATAGCATTAAATTTAGGCCTGTCAAAGTCTATTTCCAATCCACAAATCTTAGATTTCCCAAACTAAGCTTACACGTAAATGCCAACAAAGGTAGATTTTAACGGGAAGATCTGTATTTTGGGTATAAGATAAGCAAATGAAGCAGCAAGGCTTCTAAACACAATTCATATGCCCATAATTAGTTTTTCATGTATGGGTGAGTGTACCTTCAAATACCATGCATAACTACTTCTAACACTTCTATTTTCATTATGTTTGAACATAAAAGTTAACTTTGCAAAAATAAGCATTCCCTTTGCCTGCACTAAAACTCATTTCTTATTCACGTTTCAAATAGAACAATAACATCAACACTCTCCTTTGAAAGCCATTTTTCAGGGATATGGCCATTCAATGTTTGTATGAATTTCTGATTTTATGCAAATCAACGGTAAATTTTGAAATGCTTTCTTGGAATATAGCACCATTTGCTATGTGTAATATTGGACAAGAATCCAAATAGTTATTATAATTACATGTACCTAAAATTTGCTTTGCTGTTTCAGCTGCCTGAGAGTGAATACTTCTGTGGTTTGTTTAATTAATACAGTGTTTATTTGCAACTCTTTTCTATACTGGACCAATGCTGGATTTTGTTAAGTCCTTACTGGAGATATTTTGGAATGTAACCATTATTGTCTCTTTTAATTTAAAATCTACAACGCTGAAATTTCAGTGACATTCTTGTTACTTCTTCAGGCATCAGTTCTGAGGTCTGTCATTATTACATGGGTATCTCATTAGACGTGAATCTCCTAGTTTCTCTATGTCCAATTTCGCTCAAAATAAAATAGAAATATAGAGTGAGTTTCTTTGTAAGCCTAACGCCTCTTCCTGGCAATGTTTTTTAGGCTCCTTTAATCAGAGTGAGTGTGACCTACGTTTTAATTTGAGATTAGCCAGCCAAATTTTAATGAGGACTTCTTCATTGTAATAAAAAAATAAATCAAGCTGTAAATGACTACTAGCAGGCGAACAGTTAATTAAGTTGTACAGCCATTATAAAATATTGTTTTAAAATAATGTGTATTGCCATAGAGAAATATTTACAGTCCTCAGACATTGAAAACATCATACCAAAATGTAAGTGAATCAAATACAGAGCACATTCTATGGCAAAAATAATTAATTGACTATTAAGGTTCTTCTCCCTCAATTAACACTGATAATGGAATTTATTCCAGAGCAAAGTACTGTGTCTTTGATAGTACTTTGCAAGTGTGTTTTCTGGAATACAAGTTCTGTAAAAGATTAATTGATGTTCTGCTGCAAAATAATTCTTACATCAATGACTTTGAGAAATAAGTCAAATGGTATTAAATAGGGTTTTCAATTGCAGGATTCTCTGGAACTTTTAGTGTGTTGGTAGTCATTTCAGACCTTAAGGAGAGAAAAATAGCTTATATTTCGATAAAATCTAATTATATCACTTTTTCCTTTCATAGTACTTTTTATGTTCTGTCCAAGAAAACATTACCTACCACAAGATTGCAAAGATTTTCTCCTACGCTTTCTCTGAGGTTTAGAGTTTTAGCTGTTACATTTACTATGAACCATTAGTGTTTATTTTTATGAGTGATATGAGTTTCGCAATTGGAAATAATTTTTTTCAACTAAAAAATCCAGTTGTTTCTGTATCATTGGAAAAGATTTTCCTTTCACTCTTTCCCCTTGGCACAACTGCCAAAACTAATGGACCATGTATCTGTGGGTTTTTTCTAAATTCCTTATTCTGTTCCATTGACTTTTGCCATTACTACATTGCCTTGGCCTTTTATACCTTTATATGAAATCTTGGTATCTGGTAGTACAGACCCTCTAACACTGTTCTTTTTCGAAAGTGTTTTACCTGTTCTAGGTCCTCTGTATTTGCATATCAATTTTAAAAGCAGCTCATCAAGTTGTACAAGAAAGCCTGCTGGTATTGCTTTGAATCTATAGATATGTTTTGGGGAAAAACTGATATCTTTAACATTGTATCTTCTGATTCATGAATATGGTGTCTCTTCAAACATTTAGATAAATGGTTGATAAACATTTTCTGTAAAAAAGCAAGGTAGTAAATGTTGTAAATTTACTCAATTCTTGGTCTCTGTTGCAATTTCTCAAATGCAAAAGCAGCAATACTCAAATAAAGCATTTGGGTGTGGCTGTATTCTAAACACAGACCAGGCCAAAAGCTACAGGCCGTAGTTTGTCAGCCAAAAGCTACAGGCCGTAGTTTGTCAGCCCTTGATTTAGATCATCTTCAGTTTCTTGCAGCAATATTTTGTAGTTTTCATAGTACATGTTGTTAAATTTATGCTTAAGTATTTTATGTTGGATACTTTTGTAAATTATATTTAAAATTTTTAAATTTCTAACTATTCATTGTTGTAAACAAAACTATAATTTATGTTTATACATTTATCTTGTTTCCTGTGACTCTGCTACATTCACTTATAGTTTTAGGATTTTTCTGGTAGGTTCCTCAGGAACCTGTTTTCTGCAAATAAAGACAGTTTTCTAGTTCTTTTTTTTCTTTATAACCTTTTTTCTTTTTCAATCTTATTTCACTGTCTAGAATCTTTAATACCAGTTGAATAGCAATGATGAGAACAGGTATCTTTGCTTGTAGCTGATTTTAGGGGTAAAGCATTCATTTTTTACTATAAATTAAAATATTAATGTAAACTTTTTTTGTAGTTGCCTTTTATCAGGTTGAGAAAGTTTCCTTCCCATTTTAGTTTGCCAAGAGGTTTCATCATGGCTGAATATTGAATTTTGTCAATGCTTTTTCTCCTTTTTTCCATTAATACTGAGCATTGGTTGCCTTTCTCATGTTAAATCAGTTTTGCATTTATTATATGGATAATCTCCATTTGTTCCTGATGTATTATCCTTTTACGAATTAGGTTAGATTGTTAATATTTTGTTAAAAACTTTTGTGCTATGTTCAAAAAGTATTCCACTGTAGATTTCTTTATGTAACATCTTTGCTGTTTTTGACAGTAATTCTGGCCTCATAAAATAAGTTGAAAAGTGCTTCTACCTCCTATATTTTCTTAAAGAGTTTGTATTAAATTGGCATTATTTATTAATTTTTCAATTTTTCAATTTTTCAATTGTTTAATACAATTTGCCAATGCATCCATTTGGATCTAGAGTTTGTGAGGAAGACTGTAATTATGAATTAAATTTCTGTAATAGATTAATTAAACATTCTGTGTGTGTGTGTGTGTGTGTGTGTGTGTGTGTGTGTGTGTGAGCTTTTGTAACATGTGGCTTTCAAGGAATTCGTCCCTTTCTTTTAAGTTATCAAAGGTATTCTTATGTTGTTTTTAATATTATTTTTCTTTTATGTCTATAGCATGTATATATGGTGATGTATTCTCTTTCAGTGTCAATATTGATAACTTTGTATTTTTCCTTGTTTTCTTGATCAAGTTAGCTGAAGAGTCACCAATTTTATTAATTTTTTCCAAATAAATAACTTATTTTCATTGGTTTTCTCTTCCATCTTAGCTTTGAACTATTGGTTTTCTCTTCCATCTTAGCTTTTAACTTTGTATTTTTCCTTGTTTTCTTGATCAAGTTAGCTGAAGAGTCACCAATTTTGTTAATTTTTTCCAAATAAATAACTTATTTTCATTGGTTTTCTCTTCCATCTTAGCTTTGAACCTTCTCATTACATGTATTTTCCTTATTTTTCCCTAGTTTCTTAAGGTAGAAACTTATTCTATTTATTTTAACCTTTATTTATTTATAATATAAATATTGATAACTATACTTTTTCCTCTAAGAACTATGTGAGCTGCATCCTTTAAACTTTGATATATTCTGTTTTCATTATCATTCAGTTCAAAGTATTTCATAATTTCCTATGTGATTTCTTCTTGGTTCATTCCATGATTCACTTAGAAGCTTGTTTAACTTGGAAAATTGTCAGAACAAATTTTGGAAAACTGTTAAACATGATTCTTATTTAAAGTTGTGCTTGGAATAGAAAACATAGGTATCAGATAGCCTTAGGAGTGGGTTAATAATACATTCTATATTATATGATATCTATGTATAGATATAGCTAAAGATACACTCATATATTATAAATCTAAGTACGGTAATTGGAACTGGATTTCGAGTGATAAGGTCAGCCTTAAAAGACTGTTCAAAATAGTACTGTTAGCACATTACATCATCCCTTGGTTTTATTTAAACCCCTTTGCCTCCTACTAAGTACAAAATGTGAAAGATTTCTTATACTTTGAATATATTAAGAATTAAGTATGTTATGATTTGTTTTTAATTCATCTCCAGCTTGAAACCAGATATCCTTTTTCATGGTTTTCTGTGGGTACCCTCTTATACTTCAGTTTAAACAAAATCATCTGTCTCTAATAGGAACCAGCCAGAACTTGTCAGCTATTAGTCCTGCTGTTTCTAACTCCACCAGCTTTTTGTCAGTTACTTTATTCAAATAACCTATGTTTATAGCAGGGCTGTAACACTCACAGCAATTTTATTACAGAAACATAATATGATCAGGAAGCATAAATGCAAGAGAACTGATGAGTTTCCTCCCTAGTGGTGGCTAAAATTACTTTGGAGCAAATAAAATTGGACTGAGAGATATTGCTTGAGAGGCAATGGATTTTTTGAACTGTTTTAGAAGCGGTGGTGGGTGCTTGTCAATTTAGAGGTGGCAGAAGGTAAGGGATGAGTATTTAAGCTATGCAACCTGAGTTTAGATCTTTGCTGGGCCACTCAATTGCATAATTAGATAGGTCCTGTAGTTGCTCTGGGCCTCGGTTTCTCCATCTGTAAAATGGAGATAGTAACAGTTTCTATCTCACAGCATTGCTGTGCGGGTTTAATGAGTTTATATTAGTGCTCAGCGAGCACCTGGGGACACATTGTAGGAACTACAGAAGTATTAACCAACTTGTATTGCTCCAACTCTGAAAAGGCAGTAACCTCAGAAGCTCTTGAAAACTTAAGTAATCTTTAAGAGGAAAAGTGTTTCTCTTTAAGAAATCAGAGCGGGGAAGCAAACTTGAGGTAAGAGTATATTTCACATATACTTTAACCGATATGGAAACTTGGGGTGTCCTGGGCCATGTTTTTCAAGGACCAGAAGATCAACTTGTTCTTGTCTTGAGGTTTGTTCTTAGGAGAACCATAAGTAGGGTCATAGTCACAGGCTCTGAACATTAAATCATATGAGCTAACGTAGCTCCTTCCACATACTCTTAAAAGCTATAGAAAACATTTATTAGTAATTTATTTAAAAAACAACTGCCCAGTTGCCAAACATTGTCTTTGGAATGAAAAATCAGACATTAAAATTTTATTAAATTTTATTAATTTTATTATCTATAATTTTATTGTTAATTCTTTAAATTCAAAGAAATATTATTATGCTCACTTCTGTGAGTTTTTTACATCTTTCCATATTATAGTTTTATTAGTTATCTTAAGGCAGTTTCAAATTATTTCATCAATCTTGGCCTTTGCTTTTAACTTCTACTTGGAATTTACTTGTTCAGTGGTGTGAGTAATTTTCAGTATCTTACCAAACAGCCTGTGGCAAACTGAAATACTAGAATTGTAGATATTAGACTTTTCTGTTTGTACGCAGTGCAACAAAAACAAATTATGCTGAAAACCCAACTTCACTGAACTTCAGTGACTTATATAACTAATTGAAAGATATTTTTTTCTGTAATTAAAAAAAACAAATTTGGTCTATGTATTTGACAGGCAAAGCATTTCTTCTGGTTATAATCATTTTTCATTTCACTTTATTATTTTATTTCTCCAATCTGACTAAATATTTTGTAGATCATTTGGCCCATCTTGTTCCAGAACTTACATATATTAGAAGTTTGATCAATATTTGTAGACCAATTTTATTATTCTGTGTACTCAGATTGCGCTTTAAAGCGCAGCTCTATGACGTACGTTACCATCAGTGTCAGAAAATGTTGTGAAAACTCTCCAGTAGCTTAGAACATTCCAGGTGGCCACATAATAACAGTGTGCCGTCAGCCATTGATCCCCCTCAGCCCTGAGGACAGCTGACAAGATTCTGGAGCCCACAGATCATTGAACCCCAGCTAAGAGCAGATTCCTCTAGTTTCCTGGGCAGCCCAAATGCAACAGAATCGAGGATGTGATGATGTGTTCTCTGGCTGTGCTACTTGGTACTGAGTGTGGTCAGTGAGGTACCTCACTGTGTGGACATCTTCTGCCACCAACTGTAAGAGTACACAGCAGCAACAGCGGGGCTGAAGGAGGTATGGGATGAATTTACCTCGCAGGAGCTTAAACTCTGCAGCAGTCCAAGTTGAGGCTGGGGACACAGATCCACTTCTCCATCCCATATCTCTATATTCACAGACACACATATGTTAGTCCTTTTGTGGCTGCCATATCTTTTGCAGCGAACTCCCGTCCAGATGCATTGCTCTCCCAATGCATGCTCATTCTGCAAATTACAGCTTCAACATATTGCTGCAAAAAAAGTCTGATTGGATGTGAAATCTTTGGCATCGTCACACAAATATTCAACATTACATTGTCTTGAATAGGAAAGAATGATTGCTTCGTTTCTTTACACATCATTTCCAACTACAGTACCATTTTAAATGTTAAAAACGGTTTAAAAATGTTTAGATCTCTTATTTTGTTGCCAGTGACTCTCTAGAACTTAACTTTTTCAGAAAAACGTGAACTGACTTTACGTGAACTTTATACACATTTAATATTTAAGTCACTTCTAATATTTTTATTTTTAACATCTATGTTAAATGCAAAGAAAACGTAGCTAATGTTTTACTAAGCTCTAGGGAACCTTATCATTTTTCTCTATGACATAACTGAAAAATATGGGGAAGCACCTTTTATTAGGGATTTTCGGTAATGCACGTGTGTGCACGGTTCTCCAGAGTGCTTCCAAAACTGGGCACAGGGCCTTTTCTGCTGACTCTGTGTGGCATGCAGTTCACTCAGCCTCAAAAAAATCAGTCTCTTCCTTCAACTGCAAAATACAATGACAACACCTCACGCGGTCCCCTTGGACCATGCATATAACGTTGACACCCCATTCCTCACTAGACTGGCAATCTGATCAGCAGACAGGCTCATGCCTTCAAGTTCACCCTCCGTGCCAACTGCCCGGGACAGAGTAGTTACCCAGGTGACTTCCTCCAAGGTTTTCTCTGATAAGACTTCAGAGCCTTCCTTCCTTCCTCCAGCCCGCGCGGCGGGCCAAGGGGCCGGTCTGGGTGGAGAAGCCGCCCATCCTGATCCAACGCATTTGCCCCTTCCTTCTGCGCGGCTTGGACGCGCAGGGGTCTCCGCGCGTCGCTGGGCAGTCTCCCGGCTCCGGGGACGCGGCGGGTGGGCTCCGAGACACCTGCTCGCGCGTTCTCTGCAGGTACCCACGCCGGCACAGGCCGAGGCTGGGCGCCAGGGCTCCGCAGCTACCTCTCGCTAGCCCTCCAGGCGCGGCGCCCTGGGCTCGCCGGTGGCGGAAACTCGCCCGGAGGGTGCCAGCCCAGGGGACGCACGGGGAGCGCGACACCTGGGGTAGCCGTCCAGGAGCTGCCGCCACCCCGCCCTTCCCCCAGCAGCTGCGGAGATGTTTATCTTGCCCTCTGCGCCTCTTTCCTCTTTCACTTTTCTTTTCGCTGGGGGTTGGGACACCCTGGGTCCGGGCGCCAGGGGAAGCCCAGCTGACTCGCTCCTTGACGCCGCCGAAGCCCAATAGGGAAGGGAGCCGGGTGGCCGCGCCCGCCGCCGGCGCTGCCCGCTCGTCGCGCACTCTGCAGCCCGGACTCGATGGAGGTACGGAGCTCTGCTTCTCCGCTTTGGGAGAGGAGGAGGAGGTGGTGGTGGAGAGGGCGATCGATAGAAGTTTCCCCGAAAGCCTCTGCCCCGGGCCCCTCCCAGCTCCACCCGTCCCCCTGACCGCGGCCCCGCCCTCGCAGGGGCGACACTTGACCACGACTCCAGTTTTCACTAGCGCGTGGAGCCGAGGTTTTCCCCGATCTGCCCCTTGATTTCTCCCGTGGGCTCTGCTCGCCATCCTCCGCGTCCAGACGCGCGCAGATTGCTCGTCCACTTGCGGGTCCTGGACGGCTCCCCTGTGCGCTCCCCTCTGCGCGCTGCCGGCACCGCCGGCTGGAGGAGAGCGGGACGCGCGCACAGCCACCCCTCGCCAAGCTGCGAGGTGCGGAGGAGACGAGGTCTGGCAGCCCAGAGCGCTGAGTTCCGCACCTAATCGAGCTCAGAAAGTTCAGGAAAGGTACCGCTGCTCCCCGCTTCTTCCCTGCCCCTTCTCACACTCCCCGCCGGCCGGAGCCAATTGCTTGAGCCTGCGCGTCACTGCCTCGACTTCTGCAAAATCAAATTACCCTCCTTGTCTTTGATCGGGACACCTGCCTTCCCGGGGAGAGGAATTCGCAGGCATGGTCGCCGTTTGGCTGTCAGGCCTGGCTGGGTCTCTGTTATTAGTTCCAACCCCGAACAAGACACTTACCTCTTAGAGAAGTAGTATTAGAAATTTGGAAGAAATACAGGAGACTTGTATTGCAATCAAATCCTTACTCAAGGTGGCTTTAAATGAAAACCCAGTTAATTTCTTCAAGTATTGAGACCACATGGTGCAAGTGTATACAACTTATTTGAATTTAACTACGTAATTCTATGCCTTTAAGATTTTGTTAACTTCAACATATATTTAAAGTAAGGTTATTCTTAAATGATGCTTATTACGGATTCTTAAATAGGATGAGTCAGGAGTTTTGAAACTGGAAGTTAAGTGGTTGTCAGTAGCTATTTATTGTTGTGTTTTTTTGAAGCTACTTTCTAAGGTTATGACACTGCTAACTGATAGGCATCTCCACCTTGTCAGTGTGCCTAAAAAGGCTTTATTGATTGGATTGAACAAAGATCAGATCTGGACGGTTACAGCATTCTGCTGTGCAGAAGCCACAAGGTGAACTGTTCCACCTGCATCAAGATAAAATATAGATTAAATTTTATAAACTCCTGTCCTTTTATTAAAAAGTAGGGCATGGTAGACGGTGGGAGAACAAATAAAGTATATATCTATATCTATATCTATCTATATCTATATCTCTTATCTATCTATCTATCTATCTATCTATCTATCTATATATGAAAGGACTGAAGATAGAGCATTAGCCATTTTAGATTTAAAAAGTGATGAGAGTTTTAAAATTTTACTTCATCAAAGTAGGAAATCTCGGAAAGTTCTGAAGGTTTGTTATGATTGTTTTAATGTTATGTCCTTATATTTCTCCCTCTGTTTTCTCAAAGTTTTAGTCATACTCTGAATGACGTTTCCTGCAGTACTATCTCTGTGACAGAGTGACAGAAAGGGATTGGGTTGGCTACTTGGCCGGGAACCTCTGATAAGCACAGTGTTTTCATACTTTTGAACTCACTGTTCTCTGCTGATTTGAAGTGGGAACTCCAGAACCTAATCTGAAACTATATTTCTGGAATTTGCAGTTTTCCTGCAGATTACTGATGGGTTTCAGAAAAACAGTTTGATGCTTTTTGTTTTAATCCATGAGATTAATATATAAATGTCAACAGCTGTATGTCACAAGACATAATGTTTGTCAATGGAATGCATGTTTATAAACTTCTCTGGAGGATGAGAAAAAAAAACCAGTGGTTTCAAGTTTATTGAAAGAGAATTTGGTAATTGAAGGATTTGAAACCCTAGAAAATTCTCCATCTCAGCTTTGCTGGCTCTCAGCAGGCCTCAGGAGGGTTGTGAAGGAAGCCCTGAAATGTGCATAAAAGTGGATTTTCCTGAGGGGAACGAACATAATTCTAATCAGCTTTTTAAATGGGTCTCAGTTTTTAAAATATTTTAAAACTTAGAAGATTGCCCTTTTCTTCCTACCCTTACTGTTAAGTTTTGTTCATTATGCAAATATTCTTTCAAAGGTTAGTTAATGATAATACAGAGAATGCTGTCTTTAGGCCCACAGTGTGAATTATGGGGAATAATACTAATCCTAGCTAATTTGTTGAGTTTTTATTATGTGCTAGACATTGTTCCAAGTATGTATGTATTTTTAAAATTGTCATAATAAACATGGAGTGGGGACTGTCTTTCATAGCTGAGGAAATGGAAGCATAGAGCTAAATAACTTGCCCAACGTTATAGCTAGAAAGTGATAGAGCTGGCATTTGAACCCAGACAGATTTAAGATCACTGGTATTTATGAGTTATGCTATTATTTCCATTGAAATACTTCTCACATCTTGACAGTGACAACTGACCACTATTTCATTTTGATGCAGAATGTCATAATGATAGAAGGCTGGTTTTAAAGTAATGAAGTGATGCTTATTTGGTATTTATGTGGTTGACATTATTCATCATATATTTAAAAATTACTTTCATGATCAAATAATATTCATGCGAAGGTCTATATGTGTTTGGTTCTTCGGAGAAATTTCTTCTGTGATTCCTGAATGAAAACATTTGTCTGCTTTTCACCAGGTTTTGATGATAGAGCTGGACAGATAGTAGGCAAATGTGAATTGATCTATATGTCTGTATTTATTGAGATACCTTTCTATTCATCCATCCAAGGAGAAGTCTGGGATTCATGGAGCAATCAGGGCTGAAGACTCTTCTACTATAGCACCAATGAGGTGATGTAGTCAGCTATTTGGGAGGCCCCCTTTCAGAAGGCTTTATGGTATGAGGGTTGGAAGAAGCCAGCTTCTTGTTTTGGCTCAGTGTCAGCTCTTAGATTTAATCACTCAGTCGTTTCAGACAACTGTATGAAGCTGTTGAGATTGAACACTGTTTAAATGCTTGCTGCTACCCTATTTGATGGCTTGGATGGAAAAATTCCATAGAGGAGTTGAGAGAACATTTAGGGTTTTAGCTGGCACTGGGATGTGTTCTCAACTATTTAATAGTGAATTTACTAATTAACAATTATAACCATGTAACTATTATATTTATTGCTTTTTTTATTTTGTCAAGAATTGGTGTCCTTTTTAAAAAATATATATTATTCAGTGCTAGAATCAGAAATAGGAAATGAGAGGCTCTTTGATCTCAGTTCAATTCAACAATAGTGTTTGCACACATTTTGTATCAGGAGGCAGGGCATTTGCGAGAATATATTTTCCCGTGTTTTATCCCACTTCCGGTCTATTGGTGTCTTGGCAGTCATTATTTATCTGGGCAGAGGACTTTATACCAACCACATAAAAAGGAGAGAAAACTCTAAATACCTACTATTAGCTGATCATGTTCTAACAATACATGGCTGTTTCTTCTCCAACTGCTCAGATTCCTCCAAGTGCTGAGAGGATGCAAAAAAGATCAGGAGAGTGACAGAAAGTATTTGGTCAGATAAAGGAAATGAAACTGAAAATAGTCCTAGGAGAGGAAAATATAATGGTTGTAAGGTTGGGGGTGGGAGGAAGCTCCACTTATGACAGTGACATACATGAAAAGAGACCAGTGACACATTTGTTCTCACTGGACATTGTGCTCACATGTCCTCTAACAGAAATTCGAGAAACAAAACACCCCATGCACACTATTAGCACTGACCTCTAAAATTTTCCAATAATTATTCTTTAATTGAACATTTTACAGTTAACAATTTTACTATATATATATTTCCAATTGCTGTGTTCTCCTCACTCCTCAGCAATAAAAATAAATATATACATTTAAATTTCATTTTTAAAATAATTTAATTGTGAAAAACTATTCTTTATGTTATCTGAAATAATATTAGTACGTAGTTAACACTAAATGTAGATATGGGTAGTGTCGCTATCAATCCTTTCATTAAAGAAAATTTCTCTAATATCAGTTTGTCTAACTTTCCCTTTATTTGATGCCCTGGAGGGTGAAGGCCCATGGTAAGATTCTGGATGAGGAGAGATATCCCTTTCTTTCATAAATCAGGAGAAGGGCTTTTATGAAGGGGAGGAGGGAGGGGAGAACTTGCTGGAAATCGGCTTGCCTCGGGCTCATTTCAGGCATGTCATTCATGCAGGGGGTTCCTATGAAAATAGTGGATCTGGAGATTGTTTTCTTTCAGCACCCTCTGCACCCAGACAGACCTCGGAAAGCTGTGGGCTCTCCTAGGGGTGCCTCTACTTCGCTTTGAAGATCTCTGCTCTTGTTCACCCACTCCCCTTTGTTTCCGGCTTCGCGTGGCTCATGGTGCTGGGAACAAAGCGCAGGGTGGTGCGTGGGCCGGTGGGGCGGGGACAAGGCAGAACAGAGTCTGGCTGCTAAAGCAGGCCTGGCAGGGAAAGTCGGTACTCACTGGGCTGCCGGCTTGGCCGGCCTTGGCAGCCCAGTCTCTTTGTCCAGCCTCAGCCCCAGTCACCCTCTTATGCTCTAGACACACCTGCCCTTCCTTGTCACGCGCTGTCAACCTTCCTGCATCCTGCTCAAAACACCCGCCCTCTATAACTTGGGCTGCCCCCTTTCACTGCTCAGGAAGAATGATATTCTCCCTGACATGCATTTATTTGGTGCCGTCTGTATCCCGTATAATTGCTTTGTCTCTGTAAATTCGTCTTGTTATCTGTTTGTCTCTACAGTTACGTTTTGGATAAAGATAGAACTGTGTGTCTCGTGTGTCCAGCCAAGGGTTGGTCACATAGTTGACTGGTGTCGACTTCAGTGAGAGTTAGATCATCCAGCAGCCTGACAGCTAAGCAGAGGAATGTGAAACAGGGAGAAAACATAACTAATACAGCAAAAACAATGCTAGACTACTGTAATAAAATTATAAAATGTTTTTTATAATGTAATAGAGAGTATTTTAGGAAAATTAGGCTGGGGCATGATTTTTTTGAAGAAAAACAAAGTAAAGATAAGGAAACTAGCCATAAATTCGTGGCAGTCTTTCAGAGGTACAGTCTCCTTCCTATTATCTGCTCAAGGGCTCAGCTTCAATAATTCATTCTTTCACTCCTTCATCACTGTTTTTTCTCTTTTACTGCCATGCTACAATTTTTCCCATTAAAAAACAAACAAACAAACAAAAAACCCTCTCTTGTTGACCTCATGTTTCTCTCCAGCCACCCCCTGGTTTTTCTGTCCCCACTTTATGAAAACTTTCAAAGTCAGCTCTATGCTCCGTCTCTAAGTCTCTGCTGCTGCACTTGACCCTTCCTTCCTTCTCAACACAACACAAGAACCAGAATGGTTCAGTTATCTGTTTTCAGTTACCTGCTCTGCCTGCATTAAAAAGCCAAAAAAACAACTCACAGAACAAAACAGCAATACATCACCACCCCAGAAATCAGTGGCTTAAAAAAGAAAACAATCATTTTTTATTTGTCGTGATTCTACCACGTGGGTTATCTTTAGCTGGTTGGTTCCTCTTAGGCTGCTGGAGATAAATATCCAAGAAAGTGATTTCATTTATGTGGTTGGCACCTCCGCTGGGCTGGCTGCAAAGTTAAAAGGCTCCTCTACTGATTCTTTCTTCTTTTTCCATGAGAAATAGTTTTCCTTAGCAGTTGAGAAGGCTGTTTCCTGCTCACAGAGAGTTAAGGATCTAGAGAGCTTTGTGTTCTTTCTCTTGTTTGTCTGGTGGTACTTTTCCATAAATTTTACTGAAGCTCACTCCCTTAGAAAAAGACATACTTACAGAACTTAACGACAGGTTCCTCTTTGCTTGGGCTACAAGTCAGAATGCTGTAGGAGAAGGCCTTGGGGTTTCTAAAAGCACTTTTGTCTTACTGACAGTCTGTGAGGCAATATGCTAATCTTTCTCAAGTCTTAATGAAGGATCTTCCAGCCACACAGTTGATTTGATCTTTCCCCTGAGAGCACATGGTAATAATAGACCGGATTTGAACTTTGCCTCATGACTACTTTCTTTCAGAATCTTTTTCTGCCGAGAGAGGCAAGAATGACAGTAAGTTTTATTTTCTAACCTAGAAAGTCTTGAGTTGAACGATTTCCTCTAAATTCTGCTTGAACACTCCAGTTCATCTCTCTCTTCTTGTGATTAATCCTGGGCACAGCTAGATGAAGCTAGTTATCACACTGAGAAATCTTAGCCAAATCCACAAGTTCATCGGATACATTTTCTTTCTTCCTCCCACAATATTGCAGGTGACAGTGTTGCCAAACATCTTGCTACTGCAGAACACGAGTCACCCTCTCTAGAGCCCCTGATGATAATGTCATCAGTGCCTTTCTAGCCCTCACAAGTGTCCTTTCTACTCCACACGTGTCTCCCCACCACTGGGGCTCATATCGATTTCTGTGTCAGTTATTAATTACTTTGTAGTGAACTAAAATAAATAAGAACGATTTTATCTGTTCAAGATTCCACGGTTAGAAATTTGGACAGAAAACGGTGGCAATGGCGTGTCATTATGTCCACAATGTAAGTGGTCTCAACTGGTATGACTCCAAAGGTCAAGGACTGTCTGAGATGGCTCAAGACATGGGTAATATATATATATCTGATATATATATATACCTGATATATATATATATATATATATATATATATATCAGATATAATATATAACAAACATATGTATGTATATACAAATATGCATACATATATACACACACATATATAACATATATTTTATATGTATGTATGTATATATACATATATGTATATACACACATATATATAACAAACACACACACACACACACACACACACTCTGTTTCGACTGTTGACTGGATTTCTTCTTCTCCACTTGGCCTTTCCACAAGGCTGATTGGCCTTCCTCACAGCATAATGATCTCATGGTTCTCAGACTGTTTTTTTTGTTTGTTTGTTTTTTTAGGCGAAGCAACCCTTGGTTGACCTCATAGATTGTAAGGACCTTGTCAGTTTCTGATCCCTTTTTTATTTTTACTTTCTACACCTACAGCACCTGGTCTTCCTAGGTGGTCTCCCATCCAAGTACTAATCATGCCTGACCCTGCTTAGCTTCTGAGATCAGACGGGGTCAACACACATTTTACATAATATTCAGCACCTGTAAAAAAGGAAGTGGGAGCTTCAGATGCTCTTACGGCCTAGATACGGACTTCCTAGACTCTCACATTTGTCTCATTCTATCGGGAAAAGTAGTCAGAAGGCCATTCCAGATTCATGGGGGGAAGACACCGACTCTACCCCTTGCTGGGTAGTATGTCATACTTGTTCAAGGAAGGAGGGCTTTGATTGATGACCGCTATCTTGTGGAGACCTGCTACACCTGGTGATCTTGTTAAAACATTAATTAGGTCATGCCACCCCTCTTTCCAAAACTCTCCACTGCCTTCTCATTTCACTTCACTGAAAGCCAAATTTCATTACAGTCGTCAGTGAGGCCCTGGGTGATGTATACCTCTTTTATCTCACCTACTGATTTTCCCTTAACTCACCAATTTCGTCACGTTGACAGCCTTATTTTTCATCAACCATACTGCTATGTTCTTTTATTTTTACATTTATTTATTTATTTATTTATTTATTTATTTATTTATTTATTTATTTTAATTAGTTTCAAGTATACAACGCATTGATTAGACATTTATATAGTTTATAAAACGATCCCCCTAATTGCTTCTTCTCTTCTTTGGTTTTCCACCTAGCCATTATATTAATGGTAACTGCATTCTACGCTGTGCTCGCCATCCCTGTGACCATCTATCAACTACTAATTTATACTTCTTTAACCCTTTACCCCATTCTCTCAGCCCCCCAAAGCCCCTCCCCTCTGTCCATCACCAAATTGTCCATTATATTTGTGAGTCTATTTTTGATTAGTTTGTTCTTTTTGTTCCTTAGATTCACACATGAGTGAAATCATGTGGTATTTTTCTTTCTCAGTCTGACTTATTTCACTCAGCATAATAACCTCTAGGTCCATCCATGTCATTGCAAATGATAGGATTTCATTTTTTTTTAATGGCTGAGTAATATTCCATTGTATATAGGAACCATTATTTCTTTATCTAAGTGTCTGTTGGTGGGCATTTAGGTTGCTTCCATATCTTGGCTATTATAAATTATGCTGCCATGAATATTGGGGTACATAGATCTTTATGAATTTTTGCTTTGGTTTTCTTTGGATAAATACCCAGAAATGCAACTGCTGGGTCAAAACGTAGATCCATTTTTAATTTTTTGAGAAACCTCCAGACTGTTTTCCATAGTGGCTGTACCAGTTTGCAATCCCATCATCAACAAGGCATGAGGCTTCCCTTTTCTTGGCATCTTTGCCAACATGTGTTGCTTTTTGATTTATTGATGATAGCCATTCTGACAAGTATGAGGTGGTATCTCATTGTGGTTATAATTTGCATTTCTTTGAATTTGCTCTTCTCACAGACATGACCCACGCCCTTACCTTTTTCCTGCCTTGGCTCAAAAAGTGAGGCTTTTCCTGACCGATGAACTTCAACTTGTACTCCCACCAGCACTCTGCTCAAACTCTTCTTCATGTGCCTATACCTCTGCCTGACATACTGCCAGGTTGATAGGACTCTCTCCAAAACTCTTAGAGTCAGATGTGTTTGGAATTCACATTATTTTTTCTTGATTTTAAGTGTTGGAAAGGTAACTGTTATAGACTGAACCGTGTTCTTGCCCGCTTCCTCCAAATGGATTCGTGGAAGCCCTAACCCCCAGTGGGGTTCTATTTGAAGAAGCAGCTTTCAGGAGGTAATTAAGGTTAAAGGAGGTCATCAGGGTGGGTCCCTTATCTGATAAGGCCGATGACCTGCTGAGAAGAGGGAGAGCTAGAAAGAGTAGACAGGCTCAGAACAAAAGGCTGTGTGCAGATGCAGTAAGAAGGTGGATCTCTACAAGCCAGGGAAAAAAATACTGACCAGAAACCAACTATTGTTGGACTTTTGGCCTCCGGCACGCTGAGAAAACAAGTGTCTGTTGTTTAAGCCACCCAGCCTGTAGTATGTGTTATGGCAGCCACAGCAGAACAGCCTCATGTAGTGATATAATGCCTTTACTGTATGCCATGTAACAACCACGCTGATTCAAGAACCTCCCTAAATGACATAGAGGCAGATTATGGATAGTCTCATGTCACTTCAGTTCATGTTTGGCTAACCAATGAAGTAAGCAAAAACATTCAGGTTTTAGAGACTTTTTGATTTAAGAGTTTCAGAAAAGGGACTAGGGACTTATATATGTCTTATTTAATTCTTTGAACATGAGCTACCGGAAAGCATGTATTTTTGTTATTTTGTTCACCGCTTATATGCCCATCGTCCGTCAGTGCCCGGCATATGGTATTCTGTAATAAATATTTACGGAATGGATGTTAAAGAGTAAGGTGTGTTAAAAGTAATGGGGAATAGAAAGAGGAGCTATTTCAAGGAAGATGTAATTTATTTATACATTTTATTTATTTATTGAATTGACTTATTTCCTTCAGCAACAAATAGTTTTGAGTGTCTAGTATGTGCTAGACACTCTTATAAGCACCTCAGCAATTCCGTGGGGAGAGGCACAGTGCAGGAGGAGTTCCAATGACCAGTATTTTAATCTTGGGAGAAAGGAAAAATAAACATTGTGGGAACAGATCTAGATTACAGCTAAGATGTGGGGTTCCGGTGGGGAAGTGGATGAACTTGATTTTGCAAGTATCAAGGTTGAGATAAAAGAGGAACCTACAGCTGAATATATCTTGTAATTCATTAGAAATACCGACTGAAGATCGGGTGAGCTAAAAGTAAAGAATTATTGACTGAAACAATGGCCAGATTTCCTCAGGAGGCAAATGCCTGTGTAGAAGGTTTGAGGTCACTGAAGAAGACCAGAGAGAATGTTCTATTACTAAGCCAGGCACTCTGAATGACGAGGTGTTCAGAGAATGTCTTTCAGAAAAGGTTGGCCAGTTTCCAGGTCTTTAAAAGAGAATGTTAGACTTTTCACACCTTTCAGCCCTCGCTTGCCTGTCACACTCACTCTGTCTGCTTCTCTCATGATGGATTTTATATCCTCCATGTGTCTATAATTACATACTCATCTTTTTGTTTTGTTTTGTTTTTAGTTGCAATATAATGGACATCAAACATTGGATTAATTTCAGGTGTACAACATAATGATTCAATACTAATGGCAAAATAATGTCAAATGGCAAAATGATCACCATAGTAAGTTGAGTTAACATTCATTACCATACATACTGTTTTTTTTTTTCCCTTGCAATGAGAACTTTTAAGATTTGCTCTCTTAGCAACTTTCAAAAACATAATATAGTGTTATTGTTAACTGTAGTCACCATGCGGCACATTACAGCTCTCTGACTTATTTATTTTACAACTAGAAGTTTTTAATTTTTGTGCCCCTGCACCCATTTCATTGACTCCCTCTCCCCAAGCCTCTGGAAACCACCAATATGTTCTTTGTATCTATTAGCTCATTTTTTTTTTAACTTACTCGTCTTTAAAGAATCACTTCCTTATAAAGTTCTCCTGACAAAATTCCAACTTTTCCACCTCTCTGGCCACCCGGAAATATTGACCCCATCCCTCCTTTGTGCTCTCTCCACCTGATCGATACTTTTCTAATAGTATCCGCAGTATTTTATGACATTGACTTCTGTTCATATTGCCTCCCTCGGGTACATGATAAAGGTGATGAGAAGGACGACAAAAATCGTGCCGGTGGAGTTAGAAGGGCTGAAGTTCGGGGACCACTATGTCCCTGTTGTGCCCGGCTCCTCGTTAAGCACATAGTAGACCTTTGATAAAGTTATTTTTGTTGTCAGTAATGATCACATGTCGCTGATAATGTATAAGGTCAAGTTATAGAAGGTTCTGAGAAAAGGCTGGATTTGACTGGAAATAAATCGTGAGTGATCACGAAGCCTTTAGGAAACCATTTCCGGCATATTCAGGGAAGGAACTAGAATTTCCTGAGGGTCTAATTCAGGCCAGGCGACAGCTAGAATCTTTACATTCATTATTAGGATGATGCCTATGAACTAAAAAAAAAAAAAAAAAAAAAAAAAAAAAAAAAAAAAAAAAAAAGGACTGTTTAATATTTTGTACCATTTTTATCATCGACAGGATAACTTATAAAGTTCAACATAAATGCTTCAGTAAAGGAAAGGAAATAGAAACATGACACACCCTGTTCTCTAAATTTCTTCAAGTAGAAATTCTTTCCATTTCTTAATCTACTTGCCAACTATGTTGGGGAAAAAAAAATTCCAAAAGGACAAAAAAGGTGAGAGAAATTTTGTAAAAATGGAGTATACTTGATATTTAATTTATTTAGTGACTCCTCTGAGAATTTAGGAGAACAAATACACTGTCATAACAACATTACCTTGTCACTTTAAAATTTGCAGTAACCCCAGGTAAAACAAAAACAAAAACAAAAACACAAACCTGTAGTTTATATATTTAGATTCTACAAGATTCTAGTTCTCATTGTTTTATGAAGGGCCTCTAACACTTCAGATACTTTTTAGATTTGATATCGAGGTATTTCTCTCCTACAACCTTGACCTTTCGTAATTCAAGGCACATTACTTTGAATTCCATAGTTTGTAAAGCACTGGCACCCCGACTGTGGTTGGGAGTCCCCTTAGGCTAACCACATACCAGAAGCTCTTCTAAACAATGACAGACAGAAGAGCCTGGACTGTTGCATTCCGGATTTAACAGCTTCACAACTGACTCTTCCTTGTTCCCTGGGGATGCTTCCCAGGCTCTCGCTCCAGGTACCCATCTGTCTCCTGGTAGTGATGTGATGAGTGATGACTTGGATCCACGGTATGAACTTATGCAGTTGTGTTGCCAATTTTTCAGCTTCTGCAAGCCCCACAATCCAGGCCTCGACAGCAAATACCAGTCAAGGTTAAGTGCAGTGAAGCAGGCTTCTCGCAGTCGTGCTTTTCAGGGAAATTGAGTGGGGAGCAGTAGCTAGAACCCTCTCCCCGACAATCTCATCATCCATGTGTGATCTCTGACTCTAAGTTGCCAAATCGACATATAGTTCCCTTCTCTCTCCCACGAGAGTTTCACATGGTTGGCCTCAGTCCCAGGCATGGCTTTGCATTCCAAAAACCACCTTATTTCTCTGGAACCTGCAGGGCAGATTTCCAAAGAGGGAGCCAGCTGCCTTTGCTGGTTCCTCCCTAACTAGAAACTGTCTGGGATTAATTGCTTTCCCTCCTCTCAACTGATCCCTACAGGAAACAGTAGCTGTGTAAATATATGATGATAATAGATGATGATATTGTCTGTCTTACCATCAAATCACATTGTGCAAAGATTCTAAAGATCTGAGTGTGAGAGCAAGACTGTGGTGGCCTAGCCATAACGAGAAGGAGGTTGTGGAACTCCCAGCTTTTCACCCTTTGAGGTAGAAAGAATATTGGGCTGCAGTGAGTTAGGATGAAGTCGACTTGTTTCAGAGCAGTTTTGGGTAGCACCTTTTACTTTAGCTGTTCTGACCCTGAAAGTTGCTAAGTGGAAGTAAATGAAGTAAATTGCATTGTAGCCACATTTTGCTAGTGGTGCTGGTGCAAGGTAGTTAGATCTAAGGTATGAAACAAATGATTCGAATCTAACCCAGCACATCAGTCATTGCCATTACTGTGTGGTTGCATAGCCCCTTAGATCTGAGGGACAGGTGGGCCTCTTTTGAAATTGAAGCTAATATGAAAAGTCAGCATGACCCATAGCACGTGCCTTGGGCTCCCTGTTAACTGACTGAAAGGCAGGTGAAGAATGAAACTAGGAACCGAAGACACATGGTCAAGCCCAATTTTACCTTTTGGTGTAAAACTACACAGTATATGTAGTTTCTTTGTATTGTCATTCTCTTCTGAAAAATTAAGACCATTAGACTAAAGGAATTCCCTTAGGTGTCAAATCTGAGTCTTAACACAGGTGGATGGATTCGATCATGTGCTGATAACTGAACTGTGACCTTCGTAGATGCACTTAGGTACTGGAAGCGACTTCAGACACGGTCCAACCTTATTTTAAAAAGAAACGGGGGTTAAGAGATGTGAAGTGCCTTGCTAAGGCCACAGAGCTGTCTGAAGACAGAACCAAGGCCAGAAGCCCAAGGCTCCGGGCTTCCAGGTTATGCCATGGTTTTGGTAAGATTAGGGAGGCTCCCTATGATATCAAAATAGAGCCTTCCATCTGAATACACGAACTACAGTTTTGGAAATTGGAATGTGCGCATGATGACTGGAATGGAAAGAGGGTCGTCTGCAAGGAGTCCAGAGAAAGGAGAGACGGGGAACCACCCCCACCACTGTTGACACAAATCCGGAAAGAGAAATTCTGTGACTGTGCAAATGAGTGTTTATGGCCCCAGCGCATGATAGTGACGCATTTAATGTTAGTTGCCTAGAAGGCTCTGTTCTGTAACTGAACGGAGATTATTTTCTATGCTGTAATCTAATCTAGATGATATATATCCTATAGTACTTTCCAATTTCCTTTATGTGCCTTCCATGTTGGTCGGAGAATCTTCTAATTAGTAATTTAGTAATTTAGGTTAATAGGGCATGGCTCTGGTGCAAGAAGAAGCCACCACTTTTACCCTTTATCCTTCTCCATGCCCCTTTCAAAAAAAAAGAGAGAGAGAAAAATGAAAACCAAAGATCAAAAAGAAGAAAGGAAGGGTAATCTATTCATAGAGCAGCTATTTCAATAAGAATATTTAATGAGACCAGTGGAAGAGGGGGTAAAGATATAAAACTGATTACAACCTCCGATCTGGAGCAGACCTTCTACTACCTGGCAATGTGCCAGGTAACGAGGCTCAGCCCTGGGAGGGAACAAGCCCTGCTGCGCCCAGTCCAGGAAAGGGACGGCCACAGCCACGTGGGCCACACTGAAACTCGAGTCCAAGCACTCTGCCAGTAGCCAGATAAATGATGTATTAGGGACAGTCTGCCTCTTAGCAGTTTTATGAGCACTGTTGCTTTGCTGTACGTACTCAAAAGGTTTAGTTTACTTGTCAGGAAGCAGCCCAGCGAGCAGTGCTTTCGAAACAAGACCTGTAGGACTCGTACAGCAAATCCATGGCCACCACGTTGCTTCAGAGATCCAATGTTCAGGGTGAATCACTGGATACATATCATAAGAAGCCAAGTATTTGGAATGGGAGGTACTAGAAGCCTCGTCAGCAGGAATAATAAAACGTTGGCAGAATGACAACCAGCTCTAGTGAAACTGTCTGGACACAGGATCCGAGGGATTATGTGGTCTAAAGTGTATCTGTGTTTAATAGAAAGTCAGCTTTGCTTTGACTTTCACACTTAAGTGTTCTTCCTGAGGACCGTGGTAATCATACCTCTTTGCTTCTGGAAGGGATGGGTGAGAAGCAATAGAAGTGATCGAATCCAGTTATTTGCCAGTGGAAGATGTGCTATATAATTAAGCTGTCATTTTCACTGATAGGTTATTATCAGCAGGTAATAAGGAATGTGCATCATTATAAATTGTCATACAGCACCTCATCCTACAATGGATGAGGTATGTCTTCTGTGGCAGTACCATGCAATCATAGAGAGATTGGTACCATTATGTCTGTTATAAATCATAGCATACGCTTTAAGAGTTAAACAATTATCTGTAGTGGCAGTACTGGAAAAATTGTTTGGTAATGATTGGTTGATTTTTATGATGAAGAATAATTTTATATGGTTCTTTTTCTATAAAGACTTGAAGAATTCAAAAGAAATTCCTTTTTAAATATATACTTGGAAACTTTTTATTTTTTGGCTCATTTACCTTTAACTGGAAATGTTTGAAGGGCCAGAAAGCCATCAAAATAGCTTTCCGTATATGTTCTTGGAGTTAAAAATGACATATATTTTCTATTCTGTTGTATGAAGATGTTGTGTAGTGAGACTAAAAAGGTTAAAACTAGCCACTACTAAATTTGTGTTCAAAAGCCACAGGTTAACAGGGGATAAGAGAAAAAATATTTCTTTCTTCTTGAGGGGCTGAAGCTATACAACTTCTCCCCCTTCTTTCTCTGTCTGTTCTCTTGGTATCGTTACTTTGTCACTCTTCTCCAGTTATCTCTCTTCCCCCATTATGATTTTTAGATTCTTCAAAACTTAGCTCAAATTCACCAACTATAAAACCTGACCTTGACTGACCCAGCTGTCTCTTCGGCTGCAGTTCCGCGGTCCAAGGCTTTGCCCTTCTCGTGGCAGTTCGACAGCCTTTTCCTTTGTGAGAATTTTAAGATCGTATCAAAGGGTATGTCTCGTTAACTAGACCCTTGCGATCCAAAGTATAAAAATGTTCGTACCAGAACATAAGTCAATAGCATCGTTAGCACACGTGTTTAGTTCACCTGACGTTTCCTCACAGCAAGACTTTCCTGAAGAAGGAATTATGGCAAATTTTATTCCCTCTAAACTGGTACTTTCCTAACACCGAACTAGACTGCGAGGATGCTCATGGCCATGTTTCCTCCTGCCAGAACTGGTGATGAGGGACGAGATTAGTGATTCGTGGTGAGGGGTTACCTTCCCAGTGGCGATTAACGCTAGTAAGAGGCGACACTTGTGAGTGTGCCCTGTGTGTCAAGACCTGTTTTAAATAGTGTGAGCTCACTTGAACCTAAGATGACCCAGTGAGGTGGGCACTCACATTTCCCCCATTCTGCAGATGAAGAAATTGAGGCCCTGAGAGATTAATTAACTTTCTATAAACCTTAATGTTAGTAAGTGGCTAAGTCAGAGTTCAAACCCCGATCTGTTTGAAGCCAAAGTCTGCACTATGCCTGGATCAGTGGTGTCCAGCAGAAGCTTCTGCCATGGTGAGAATGGTCTGTATTCGCTCTGTCCTGTAGGGTAGCCAGTTACCAAATGTGGCTTTTGAGTGTTTGAGATGTGCATGGTTCAATGGAAGAAGTGAACTTCTAGTTTCATTTAGTTTAATTAACTTCTATTTATACTTAAATAGCCACGTATGACTTGTAGCCATTACATTAGACAGCACAGCGCCAGATACTTTTTGAATGTTGCTGATGACAGGTTAATAACAGGAACAGCAAACCAGGACACTGCATTAATAGAATAAGCTGTTCTTTCTCCATTCCTAGAGGTTCCCCGGATTGCATATTTTTAAAAAAAGGCTGTCAAAGCTGTTGCTTAATGGAAGCGATACGATTCAATTAAAAACTGTCTCCTCCGGCTCAGGCACGATGCTAGGCTTTGGGCATTCAGTGAACAAGCTATGATTCCTATCTTCGAGGAGCTCATAGCCTAAGTGACTTTGAAGAATATGTTATACATATTTTTCCAGAGTCTCTTCATAGATGATTAAACAAAGTATTTATATCTCTGCTCTCTAATACTTGCAGTGTTTTGCTTTAATTTTTAATATTTTAAAAATATATTTGAATAGGTAATATATTCCTCTGGTTTAAAGCTCAGAAGGTACAGAGTGCTTTTTAATTCCCATATATATGGAAGTGACCACTGCCTCATTATATGGTGTATGCCTTTACATACATGAGAAAATGTGCACACATATTTAATCCTCTCCTTTTGAAAAGCAGACATGTACTGTTGACTAACCTTGATTTTTACACTAAAAAAATATATACCTTGGATACTTTTTCATGCTAGTACTTAGAACTTCTTATTTTTTATGGATGCATAATATTCCATTTTATAAACAAGTGATGATTTATTTAATCAGTCCCCTGTCGATGAACATTTAAGTAATTTCCATTCTTTTGCTGTTACCGGAAGTGTTCACGTGAGTAACTTCAGCAATTATACTCTGCGTGAGCCAGAGTGGGTGGCATTCTTGTGTCCCAGACCACAATCCACAGTTTCAGGAGATATTCAGTGTAAAAGAGAGTCTGTGGTTAAATGACATTTGGTATCCATTGGAAGTTCACAGTGCATATTGTCAAATTAAAGGAAATCCCACAACAATTTATGTCAATTGAATCTAAGTGTTTCTCAACATTACATTTTCTGAAGTAACGGAATGTACTATTTTTGTAAGTCGAGTTCCCTGGGAAGCAGAAATGTATATTGGGGAGGTCTCCTGGGCTTGTTCTCAGGAACAGCCCCGGTGGAGGTGGGGGTGGGGAAGTAGGGTGGATGGAGGGAGACGTTGAACTGTGGTGCGGTTGCAGCACAGGCCTCAGCTAGTCGGTCCCATGGGGAGTGCTCTGAAGCTGTGATGGCCCTTTGGAGGTGTTCCAACTCCAGGGAAGGGGGCCAGGCCCCCGGAGAGGGGTTTGTGCTAGGCAGCTCTCTTCCTGAAGGATGAGACTGGCATGGGGTATGAAAGGCAGGCGAGTCCAGTTAGCTTTAAAGCACAGTGTTCGTTGCTCTTCTTCATCTTCCTTTTCCAAGATTAGAGGGTAAACAGGTGCAGCCAAAAAGCCAGAGCAGTTCCTCCACTTGAGAATCGGATGGGTCTCGGTGTCCATCCTGTGCCTTTTGGTGTATTTGCTGATCTCATTCTCATACCTCCTGCAGAATTTACCAGTCATGGTGTCCATCAGGGAAGCTTGTTTCCTGGTTGGAAATGGAAAAGGGCCCAAGGAATGGGTCTCTTGTTTCTGTGTTCGATAGAGTTGAGGAAAGTTCATAGAGAGGATGGAAAAAATGTCCAAGAAAAATCTCAAAAAAAAAAAATCCTTATGAGATAATGAAGGAGACGATGAAGTGGAAAGTGAAACCAGGACTAAGGAGTTGGCTGTTGTATGAACATGATGCGGAAGAGAAAGCAAAAAGCAAAAAGCAGAAAGCAAAAGAAAGAAAGATAGAAAAGAAAGGAAGGAAGGAAGGAAGGAAGGAAGGAAGGAAGGAAGGAAGGAAGGAAGGTAGGTAGGAAAGAAGGAAGGAAGGAAGGAAGAGAAAGAAAATAAAAAGCTTAGATTGATGGTTGTGTCTAAGAACACCTTTTAAATTGAACCTATATTTTTCTCAAAAATAATCTTTTCTGTCTATGGCCATGCTACCCTGAACAAGCCCAGTCCCGTCTAATTTGGAAGCTAAGCAGGGTCAGGCCTGGTTAATCTTTGGATGGGAAACCATCTAGGAAGACCAGGTGCTGTAGGCATAAAAAATAAAAAAATAAGAGATTGTACGCTGACAAGATTTTTGCAATCTGTGAGGTCAACCAAGGGTTGCCTCACCTAAAAAATATTTAAAAAACAAACAAAAAACACCAATGTTTTACTTCAACACAAAGCTTCATAAAGATTCTTGTTATTATTATTGTTTAATATTATATGATACATTATTTATAATATTGTACAATATTGTAAAATATTATATAATAACAAGGCATTATTAAAAGGGTAATTTGAAAGGGAATAAACTAGAAAAGATATTGTTAGAGACTGAGAGAAAATCATGGAATTGGCCTTAAATATTTATTTATCCAAAATAAATTGATCTTTTCTGAACAATCACAGATTCTTCCATTTTTTCCATAACAGACCTATTTATGTTAATTCTGAAATGTTTCTGGAATCACTCCCCTTATACTCCATTAACAATTACCCATTTGTAGAAGTGTCAGATCCCATAGCATTCTGGTCACTTCCAATTATTTAATTGCCTAGTCCATTTAAAATTCTAGTCTCATCTCCATCTGTTCCTCCAGTTCAAGTTAGACCTGTGGGACCAGTAGAGGGGAGAGGATGCAGTCCACTTGTTCATGCCTTCCAGGCTCCTTCTGGGGCTCACTACTGACAGTTGGGAAATGAGAGGATGACATAGGGCATAAGGGTCAGATAGCTCCTGACTTAACTCGGCCGTCCTCTGTTTGTTGTTGCTTCTTTTCCAGGCCAATAGTAATTAACCACTGATATCTTCTGTATGGGAGGGTTCCACAGTTGGACTCTCCTATGAGACATATGTGAACTCTTCCACCCACCTGTAATGGTCCTTCTGTGGGTGATTATACTTAACCTCTTTCTGCCTGCTCGGCTCCCTCCCCTGGTGGTGCAGCTCAACAGGTCTGATGATCTGAGTCCCGTTGCAAAAAGGCCTGCCTTGACCATAATAGATATTAGATGCCAGTCTGTATTACTCTGGTCAGGCTGCTGTAACAAAATACCCCACCTGAACCTCTGGAGGCTGGACAGTTCAAGAGCAAGATGCCAGCTGATTCAGTGTCTGGTACAAAATCTCTTCTTTGCTTACAGACAGCTGCTTTCTTACTGTGTTCTCACATAATGGAAAGAGACAGAGAAAGCAGGCTTTCTGTGGTCTGTCCTTATAAAGAAACTAATCTCATCATGAGGGACTCACCCTTATGACCTCATTTAACTCTAATTACCTCCCCCAAACCCCATCTCCAAATACCATCACATTGTGGAATAGGGCTTCAATGTGAAGATTTTGGCGAGATGTAATTCAGTTCATAACACAATCTCTCTTGTGCGTAGTCCCATAGCACTTTCCATCATGCCCCTGGCTGGTGATTTCAACCATTGCCTTTCCCTTCCCTTCCTGGTATTTTAGTCTCCTGTATATGAATGGGGAATGGGGTCTCTGGGAGCATTTTTTGGTTTTGGAGTTCATAGATACGCTACGGGTTTGCCTACCTCTGAGTTAGCCCTGGAGCAGGTAGGTGTCTGGAGCTTTGAAACTCTTTTTAGAATGTGGGCCAACTTAATATTTTTTTTTATTTTCAACATTGGGTTTTAGTCCCCAGTTCTAGGGTAAGAGTAAAGCTACATTCAAATCCTATTAAAATACCATTCCTCTCCTACCCTCTTAAATACAGAACCTCTGCAAGCAGCATTCCCTTTGCTAGCATAATGCTACTCATTCTTCAAGGCCAGCTGGAATGTCACCTGCTCACTGAAGTCTTTCCAAGTTCTTTATCTTCCTTATCTCTACAGAATTAATTGCATCACTCTGTTCTTACATGGGGCTTTCGTTATTCTTCTGTTAAAACACTAAGAGCATTAGTTAGTTGTTTTCAGTTTTTTTCCCCACAGGTTGGTGAATTTAAGGATGAAAATCAGTTGTTAGACCTAGTATAGGTCCTTATACAAAGTAAGTTTTGAGTGAGTATTATATAAATAATTCAGGAAAGTGCCAGTGTGCAGTCGTACATATTGAAGGTCTAAACTTTTGGACTTAAAATTACAGTAAACTTTTACTAATCAGGAATAGTAAAAAATAAGGTTATATATATATATATATATATATATATATATATATATATATATATATATATATATGTAAGTTTATTATTAATAATATAAATATTCTTTATATCATGGACCATACTGAACTTTGGCTAAGATGTTTCTTAATTTATTTTATAAAATAGGAATTATACTGCTTAACTTTTTTAAATGGCATAAATAAGTTGGACTGCCTTTTTAAATAGGAAATATACTGCTTTAAGGTTTAAAAGTATTCTGTCAGCATATTTAAATCCCTTCAAAATTACATATACCTTGAAAATATGATGTTATAATGTATTTTACTACTCGGTGTCTGAGTGGAGACTTTGTCGCTTCATTCGTAATTGTTTGCAACTTATTTTTAGGTTCTTTCTTAGAGTTGGCGAGTACCTCGACATTCAATCCCCAGATACATTTGATATCACGTTTGCTTTTTGCTGTTTTGTAGGAAAACGAAAAACATTTTACTAGAGAACTGTGTGGACCATTATAGTTTATTTTAAATGAAGTAGCTATAGTCAACATGGATTTGAGTTCAATTATTGGTAGGCCTGAAGATGTTAGGAACGGTTAATCCAAAAAACTCCTGGTTGACTTCAGAAGCTTTCTTCATATGAGTCTTCCTGTCTTTCCTAGCGTGATCAGGTGTGGAGGTGACCGTAAATCTGAGGAAGGGAGGGCCATTCAATACATCATTTTAAATCTTTTTATTTCTCCCTTCGACACCTACAGACTCCATTCCTGCATACGGCCATCTGGCTCTTCGAAGCAATGTACCGTCACGTGCCATGTTGGTGATGTCACAAGACGTGAAGTCAACGTTAGCACATCACCGGACAACAAGAAATCATGTGAGTAAGGTCTTAAGAATTATATCAGGCAGTATAGATCCTTTTATGTAGTAATGTAATTAATAATGATGAAGATGTCGCAAACCATTATTACATATACAATTATTATATGTATACTCTGATATTTTTAAATGAGTATCTTGGTTAAAAAAGAAAATGCCATTTGTTGTAGACTGCTTGAGGCATTTTCTGAGGACAGAGAATACTGCACATAGCAGAGGTAGGCTTTTTTTTTTTTTTTCTGAAGAGTCAGTAAATATTTTAGGCTTTGTGAGTCAAATGATCTCTGTCACAAGTACTTCACTCTGCCTTCTTACTGGAAAGCAGCCATGGGTAGGTGTGGCTCTGGTGAAAAAAACTTTATTTACAAAAACGGGGGCAGGTCAGGTTTGGCCTATGGGCCATAGTTTGCCAACCTTTGGCATATAAGATGAAGAAATCCTGCATCTTACTTTCTGTTATGATTTAGGTTAATTTTACAGGAATTGGGGTGCTTAAAATTAAGTAACAAATGTAGTCCAGCTATTTAATTTATAAATAATTTGACCAATGTCAGGAAGTTAGAGAGTAATATGAGATTTTTTGAGTGACTCGTTGAACACACATTTTATTTTTACTTTCAGTTATAATTTATCATTTATATTTAACTCTTTCAGAAAAAATCCTGTAGCATGTGTATAGGTCAGGATAAACCATGAAATAAAGGGGTTTATGAAAACTGAAACTCTTTACAAGAAACTTAAGAGGAAAAAGTTAATTCCTGTCTTGTGCAATCATTTCTGGCATCAGAAAATAGGAAAGGGATATAAATTCAAAGAAAAAAAGTATGAAGAACATGTTTATTTTATAATTACCTACAAAGTAAAACTTTAACTTTATATGTTTCCTTGAAACTGCTCTATTTCCTAGAATTTTTATTAAGAATTCCCCAAACTCAAGAAACTTATTGACAGTCTTAGGGATGGACACATATTAGGGTTGCTATTTATTAAGGCATCAAAGAAGCAGGAAGTCATTTTGGACATTGAGGGATAGATCTTGGGACATTTTTGTAATAAGAACACAGCTCTTAATTATCTTGTCACTATGAGATATTTATGAAAATGGATAAACATGTTATTCTTAAAAATTCCATTATGACCAATTCTGGGGCAAAACCCAGGAATTTCATACTTGAAATAGGCAAGAAATTAAACAGGAATCTCCCTTCAGTTGTTTTGTAGTCATACGAAAAGTACCATGTGCTTTCCATTTTTCTGAATTTGCCCCGCTTCCTAAATTTTTCAGTTCTGGCTTTCCTTGGGATATTTAAAAACAGAAGCGTTTTGATGTGGTTATCTTGTGGAGGTCAGTGACACCTGTTGCTGTCTGATGCTAGGGAGAGGGATGGTTGAGATGCACACCAGCGAGGTGGAATTAGAGACCTCAGTTATCTCTTCCAGTTTGCGTAGTAAAAACAGGCGAATTAAGAATAAGGTGTTCTTTAGTGTGCATCAAGTTTACTGTGACAAGGATCCAGAAAGACACTATTTCTATAGGATGTTCCCTTGAAGGTAGTTTTAATTTGGGGTGATCAGTTAGGTAGCATAGTAGGCTTTCTGCTAAAGAAATTTTAAGAAATTTTGGCCATCACGACATTTGTGCCAGCCTAAACTCCTATAGGTGTAATCACGATCTTTATTTTCTATTTTCTCTTCTGAGAATAAATGTATGTATAAAGCTGAACTTGGATGTGGCTAGGTTAATAGAGGTGTCATCTGCACATGCTCTCCAAATCCCCTTCCCTTTTATTTTGGCTGGGGCTGCAACCTGACAGGTTGGCGTGGCCTTGAGGCACCGTCTTTAACTCAATTTGTCCCAAGCTTTTAATTTTATTATTTTTCCGATTATCGAAGTCACATATGCTCATTATAGTAAAAATGAAAACTAAAGAAAAGTGTAAATTGGGGAAAACATCACCAGTACTACAATAACGAAGAGGCAATTTATTCCATGATTCTTCCCAGGATTATTTTTTTCTACATGGTGGGTATAAAAAAGATTGAAAGTTTGCCTTGTACATTTTTTTGACAGCAACTGTGACATTTCCTTGTGACATTACATTAGTAAATATTTTTAATGTATATATAATATTCCAATTTAAAATATATTGCAATCCATTATGATTTTTTTAAAATAATATTTTGGCAAATATATTTTTGAATAAATCTCCATACAGATTTCTGACAATTTTTGTTAGGAAAATTTTTTCCAGGAGAGCTATTAAGATGTCTGAAATTATAAACATTTTAATGATGCTTACTACATATTCCAGGAAATATGTACAAATTGACTGCTACATAATCTCTTTGTGAGTCTTGGTGATGTTTCATCCTGACCAATGCTGACATTTAACAATCTTAAAACAATCTTCCTGGTTCCATGAGAAATAGGGCACTAGTTTGGGCCAAATATAATTCTGCTCTTAGAAATCATATAGAATGGGATTTCAGGGAGACTCACAAAATACGTCTATAGCAAAACCCAGAGACAGTGAAAAGCCATAAAACCCATTACATGTGTGGATGGAAGCGAATTAACATGGGCAGCAGAATTTATGCAGGAGGTCCTACTGGAGTGACAGAGTGGAATGGGAGTAGAGGGGACCCAGTGATGGCAGATATCAACAATCACTAGCAGATAAGTTTTCCAGGAGCACTGCTCGGAGTGGAAGCTAGGCTCAAACAGGAAGTCATTGCTGTGAGACCTCGAAAAAGATTCTTCGTCCCTATTGTTGGCAGAGCTCAGAAAGCACATCTTTCAAAAAGGAGGGAATTGGATTGGAAGGAGGGGTTGTGTCCCTCAGTGAAGAAGCTGGAGGAGCTCAAAATGGGTGCATAAGCCGGTCTCTTAGAAGCATCCACAAACTATACAAGATGCATTCTGATGGGAGGGGTTGTGCACCTGCTCCCAACCATGGGCTTCCCTGGGCTTTCCTCCTGTCATGGAAATGATGACCAGTGAACAGGCTGTATGGCTAATCACTGACCAATGTGATGAGGGACTAGTAACATATTTTGCCCCTTTCTCTACCTCGGAGAACCACTTAAGGTGCAGTTTGCATAGCTCTGCACACCTAGTTATGGCCAGCCCCACAGCCCTCCCTTCTATTAGCTTTCTCTTCTTTCCTGCTTTTTACCCATTTTTTACTCCATCCTGCTTTCTTGGAATCATGCCCCTTTTCTGTGCCTGATGACAATGTCATATCTTCATTGTTTGTGTGGTTTCCATTGGGATTTCTCCTCTGATTCATGAGTTATTAAAAAATGTTGGGTTTAATTTTCAAGTCATTGAGAATTCCCCAGTACTCTTTTTGTGTACCAGATTCCACAGCCAGAAACTGTCAGAGAATAAACATGGAATAATTTCAGTTTTAATTTTATAATGACTTGTTTACGGCCCAACATAGGTCAACTTTGGCAAATATTCCAATAGTACTTGGAAAAAAGAGTGAATTTTGCCATTGTTGGGGAAAAATGCAGCATACATGTCAGGTAGATCAAGTTTATTAATTATTATTTTTTTTTATTTCAGACCTAGTCTATCCTTGCTGAATTTTTCTTTTACTTTTTTTCTGTTAGCTTTTGAGAGAGAGAGAGATTTTAAAATCTCCCACAATTATGGTGAATTTGCTTATTTCTCCTTTCTCTATTTCTATTCTCCTTGATAAAATTTAAAGCTGTGGTTGTAGGAAGCTATATTTTGGATATGATACCCCCGGTGGGGTGACCTTTTTATGAATATGAAATTTCCTCGTATCTTTCTAATATGGTTATATTACTTGCCTTCGAGTCTGCTTTTTCCAACGTTAGCATAGCTATCCCAACTTATTTCACTTAGTGTTTGTGTGATATATATTTTCCTTCCCATTTACTTCTAGCTTGTCTTTGTCCTTATGTTATTCTCCTGTAAACAGAATGTAGCTGTGTTTTATGTTTTCATTTTTAATTCAACCTGAGAGTCTTAGTCTTTTACATAGAATACTTAGTTCATTTTTATTTAATATCATTATGGATATTGTTTTGTTTATACCTACCATTCTACTATTGTTTTCTGGTTGACCTATCTCTTTATGTAGCTTTCTCATTTTTTTCTTAACTATTGGGACTAATCAACTTTTTATTATCCCTTTCTCCTCTACTAATTTATTAATATTATTTTGTTTTTGTCACCTTAAACTTAAATGTATTTTTTGTAAGTTGTTACTCTAGATATTATTACATACATCACTGATATATTACATTCTATCTAATGATTTATTTTAAAGGACAGATCATTTCAGTGTGATTTAAACTTCCAGAGGAAAAGAAACTTCAAATTGCTTTCATGAAGTAAGAATATCATTGATACCCAAGCTTGGTCAAAATTTCACAAGAAGAAAACTATTCCCAATTTAATTTATGAATTTCAATGCAAAACTCTTCAGAAAATTATTAGCAGAAAGAATCTGGCAATTCTTTAAAGTAGTACTATATCATGATGAGGGAGAGTTCATTCCAAGAATGAAAGATTATGAACTCTATTAAAATAATTCATCATAATAATTGATCTAAGGGGAAAAAAACATATGTTAACCTTTGCAGATGTTGAATATTCATTTGATAAAAATCCACAGCCATTCTGGATGTTTGAATAAAAAGATTAAAAAAGTAAGAGTTAAACTTTTTATAACCCTGACTAACTGATAGACTGTTTATGTGCACAAGTACGTGCGCGTGCACGCACACAGACACACACACACACACACACACACACACACACACACACACACAAACTCAGCCCAGAAACAGCATTACAAACACTATCAAAATGCCAGAGGTACTTCTGCTCTCTCAATTATAAGTACAGACAAAATTATAGCACATAGTTCTGGTAGTAAATCTCTACCAGAGTTATTAGTAAACAAAACTTGACAAGAGAAAGAAATTTGAGGTATAAAGTTTAGAAAGATGGGAACTATCATTTGTTGATGACTTAATCCTTAGAAAATCCCATGGAATCTGAAAAATTTTTATTATTCAATTTCATCATAAAAAAGAAAAAAAATAACCATATCTGACTCATTAAAAAAAATTCTTTGGTTGAGAAAAACAAAACAAAACAAAAACCCCAAGGATTTTGGGGGAAATTCTACTGGAGAATGATAAACTGGGGAAGAAATATTTGCCTCTCAAATCACCAAGAGTTTTCTCTTGAAATATATTTTAGAAATTGTGGGGGTGTGGGCAAGTACAGGGCAATAGCACAGTGAGCAAAGATCATATGAATGGACAGTTTGCATAAAAATAAATACAAATAAAATTTCAACTCAAAAAATATTCAACCTCGTGTAAAATGCTTGTTATTTAATTTTATTTAAGGAGTGTGGGCATAAGAATATATTTCTAAATTTACTTGCAGGGATCCACAGGAACTAGTAAAAATGGTTGTCTAAGTAAAGGGACAATAGGGTGGCCTGGGACGGGAATCAGATCGCGATCTCTAAATCTCGGATTGTTTTGTTTTTCAACCATATGAACATATTACCTTTGCTGAAAAAATGTAATAAAATGGGTTCTTTTTGAAAATTTGTGAAGTGAAGAATTGCGTCTCATTTTATTTTGCATTCTTGATTACTGCATTGCATTCCTTAGTGTTCATTTGTTATTTATATTTTCACTCTTTGAAATTAACACTACAGTTCATTAGGTTTTGAGATGGTTTTATTTTTCTTACTAGATTTTATAATCTCTTTTATGTAAGAAACCAGTACATTTTAACATATTTATTTCACTTTTCTTTTAGCCCAGTCATTCTATCATTTTGTTTACTATATATTCACTTACAGAACTTGATGATTTTTATTTTGTCAAATCTATCAATCTTACTCTGTTGAGTATTTAAAAGTTGCTTTCCCATAAAGCCTTCCCAGAAACAGATACTTATATTTTTTCTAGGTATCTTTTTTTTTAAAGCTGGAATTTATCATATGAGTTCTCCTAAATAGCTAACCAATGGCTTTACAGACTCATTATTATAAATAATAACTGCTCCCTTATCTGCTGCTTCAAGATTCAGTGTTCTAGTGTTTCTTTGAGTCATCTATTCATACTTCAGTGACAAACTTATTTTCATTCTGTGGTAAATTTTAACATCTACTAGGTCGAGTTCCTCTTTATTACTTTTCTATTTCAAAATTATTTTCACTGGTGCATTTTTCCTTGTCAACTTTAAGACTGTGTCAATATAACTTTCTATGCCAATTCTTATGTCAATTTTACTTCCGATTTCATTTCTTATGAAATAATTTGGAAAAATAGTATTTCTGCAATATATAGTGTTTCCATCCGGAAATAAAATATGCTTCTCTAATTATTGACTTTTATATAGTTTCAGCACATTCCTCATCACATTCATTCCTAAGTATTGTGTAATTTTGTCATTACTATGGATTAGATAATTTCCTTTATATTGCTAAGATACAGAATGACTCATAAAAATTATCAGTTATTTAATTTTTATTATTTATTTTGTTCCAAACCATGTCATAGAACTTGCTATTTTAGTTCTGATGATGTCTCATGCAATGTGCTTAGCTTTGTTGATTAATTGTAGAATATGCAAGTAATGGTTTTATCCTCTTGAATAACTATAACTATAGTTTTTATTTTTTTTGCCATTATTTGTATTAATCAGAAATTCCAAGAAAGTGCCAAAGACTATCACTATGGTATCTTATTCTTTTTCCTGTGTACACTGAGAATACCTACAGTCTTTTGCTAGTAGGCTTAAAGTTGGTATTAGTTTAAGGAAGGTTTGCTTATCCAAAGTAATTATTATTCCATTCCTTTTACTGAGAATTTAATATTGTTTTTAAAAAGAATGGGTGCTGACCATTGTCCATTGCACCATTGAAGCCCAGTTGGCACAGTGTTTAAGAGACTGAGCTGCCCGGAGTTTGAAGCCCTGCTCGGCCACTTAGTGGCCTTACATGACAACTTCGGCTAGCTTTCAATTGCATCGTTTATAAGATGGAGACAGCAATCACATCTGCCTCATAAAGGTTCTGTAAACAACACATGAACTAAAGCCTTTCACCTGTTATGCATTGCCTTTGGAATATAGTAGGCACTGAGTAAGCAATAGCCATCATCTCAATCTATTAGTTTTTCTATGGAATAATTTAAGATAAAAGAATTTGAATAGAGCAAGTCTGGCTGGAATCTCAGAAATAGTGGCTCATCGTAGTAAGAGCACACGTCTGTCTTCCCTGTATTTGAACATCTATGGTTTAATTCACATCCTATCTTTTCACTCTCAATATGCCACTCACCTTTTAAAACATTTTTTACACCTACAGCACCTGGTCTTCCTAGGTGGTCTTCCTTACCAGGCCAGACCCTGCTTAGCTTCCTAAATCAAACAGGATTGGGCTTGTTCAGGGTGTCATAGCTATAGACTCTTTTTTTTTTTTTTTTTAACATGTTTGCTTTGTCCAGTTAGCAAGATTAAGAAACAAATTTGTCTTCTGCTTTTTAGAGCTCACTTTATTCAGTTTTAGGAAGGAAGGGTGGAGTTGAATCAGATACTTATTTTTGAAATGCTTCGGTTTTTTTAGTCACAGTGTGAGATAATGTGGGATGTGTTTATTTTTGTCACATGAAGTGTTGTGTGTTTGTGTGTATTTGTTTATTTATTTATTTTTATTGCAAGACCAGCGAGGAGAGAGATCAGAAAGGAAGGTTAGAGTGTGGAGTGAGGTGATTTTGGATAATTAGGCAGAACTAGATCATGCTGTGCCCTAGAGGAGATTCCAAGTATTATTTTGGACTCAATCTTAAGGGCAACAGGAAACTTCAAGAGGATTTTTAAGCAGGTGGATCAGACATGTGGTTTATCAGGATCTCTAGCCAATGGAGAGCAAATTTTGAGGAAACTTTTGGATAGTGAGTAGGGCAGCTAAGAAGTTAATGCAGTAGTTCAAGTGAAATTGGATGGCGATTTGGACTAAGATTCAAGGAACAACGTGACAGGTTGAAAATAGTCAGTGGGAAACTGAATAGAATGCTTAAGTGACATTTCATTGAAGTTTATAGGCCAAAGGACTACTGGCTACCTCATGTCATTTGACATGGCTCGAGATGGATCAATAACCTTTGCTTTAGATAATGGTTGCTGTCCAGAAAAGCTGGCTTAACACTTCTTTTCTATAAAGTGGTTTCTAGTTAACTGTTGACCTCAAGTACAAAGTTTGAAACGTGATTCTGCTATGGTTGAGGATTGATGGAAATTGTGATATAAGAGAATCACTCCCATTAACTGCTTGGGGCCCTGGCAGGTACGTTTTGCCGGATGTACGCATTCCCAATTCATATAGCATAAATTGGAGCTGGCCATTATTTTAACTCATAATTTATTATGGGTTAAGAAACCAGCCAACCAAACGTATTAGGAAGGTATCTAACATAAAATTAAGGACATTTTGTGCATGAATTTTATGGTATTTTTTTTTGGTTGCTTATTTTTTTTTATTGTTGTTTTTAATTTTATTTTTTCTTTTTACCATTCAAACGCCTTACACACCTCTTTGCTCTGCCTCCACCTCTGGCAACTACCAGTTTCCTTTCTGGAGTCACAGCATCCATCCCTCTGTGCCCCACTTACCCCACTAAGCAGTGTCCGCAAGTGTGGGGTGTATGTATTTTGTCTCTACGTTATATTTAGAAAGTTGTGAAAACAGTGTGAGAGCCGCATAGACATATAAGCACGAACCTGGCTATGGCCATCTACCATTTGTAAGCTTATTTATTTAATTCTATCTTATCTTCAGTTTTAATTTTCTGATACAATAGGTCATCTAAATATTCTGTGGAAACCTAACCTGACATTGTAACATTTTTTATGGGACATTAAGCTTCATCTACTGTTATTGTTAGTAAAGTTCACTTGAAAGGATATAATCTGTATATTTAAAAAGTATACAGGTTATGTGATTACCTTCTCTTAATACATGTTTTGTATTTGTGCTCAAACTGCTTTGTAATTTAAATTGTAAAATGATCGATTTTGCGATAAGTATAATATTAAGGGCCACGTATCCTAGAAAATATATGTGCATCCTTGTTGAGAGATATTTTTGTTTGAAAGATAAATGCTGCAGGTCCTCTGAGCCTCAGTCTCTTTTCAGCCATCTTCTAAATCCCCTGTGGGTTTTGGCAGAAACTTCCAGAATCCTTCCAGGCAGGAGGTTTAGGTGTGTTAACTCAGTCCTCTCTGCTTAACTAATCCTCACTTTCGTTTTTCAGTCACATTTGGCTTCCTCTTGAGTATCCATCACGTATCCATCACGTATCCATCACGTATCTATCCCTAAGTTGGTAGCAGGGCAAAACTAAGGCTGCCAGCAAGTATAACCTCAACTGCTCCCCCGAGGGTGGGTACCAATGCCTGGGTGGAGAATTCATCACACGCATGTCTTCTACCCCTATTTCCCTTAGCCTCCCCACCTTTCTGGTCGAAATGTCTACTTGCATCTCATGTTACTGATTCTGGGGGCAACCAGTTGTCTAGCTTTCATCGAGGGATGTGTTTTCACTACAGAAGAAACCCTATAGACTAAGTTTCATTTTCAAGAAAGAAGCCTCGGGAAACCTGGGCAGTAGGGATTTTCCAGACAGGAAGTGACATTGGTTTAATGCTGAGAGGAGTGTAGGAGAGCATTAAAACATGGATGCATGCTGAACTGCCTGGTTCCCTCTCCAGCGCTGCCACTTACTCGCTGTATAACTTCGGGCAAGTTCGGTAATTTCTCCATTCTTCAGATTTCTCAACTTTAAAATGATGATAATGACAGTACCTTCATTATAAAGTTGTTATAATGAAGAAATTATTGATATGTAAATAGCTTAGAACATAAGTAGTCAGTATTTGATATTTGTTAGCAATGATTCTTTTATTGTTATTAATCGTAAAAAGTCATCTTATATATATATTTGACAACATAGAACATAAATAGAATATGGTAAAGCGATTAAATGTAAATATGTTTTCCTATACAGTGACTAACAATTATATTTATTTTTTTGTATTTCAGTAATTATTACTAGCAAATAATATGAAATAAGTATAATTTAAGGCTTTCTTTATAGTTCATAGTAATGTATAAGCTTTAGTTGTTTATATGAAATAGTGTAGCAACTTCTAATCAATGTGTTATAAGTAAAGGATCTGTCTGTATGTAGGAAAAAATCTACTAGTTTGAGAGTTTTAGTCTCATTATTGATCATTACATATCTCACTGGTTTAGCAATAAGAAGTAATTTCTGTCTCTTAATAGCTGTCACTTTTATTACTTCATGACAAAAAGATAAATATATTTTAATCTAATTTTCTTTTATTTTAGTGTTAACTAAGGCTTAGAAAGCAAAGAGTTGGGATGGGAGTGATTGTTTTCTTTTTGTTGTTGTTCTAATCTAGTAATTTTAGTGTCATTTCTAACTGGTTACTCTCCTAAATGATCTCATAACAAAATATCATTTTATGCCATTAATCTGTCCGTCTCATGATTGGATTTTCTCTGGCTTCCCTTTCTGCCATCAACCAGAAAAGGTTCTCTGCTTTTAAGGGCTCATGTGACGAGACCAGACACTTTCTTCCTTCCCCTAACCCCCCAATAGTCTCCCTACTGTGCAACATAATGACACACAACCACAGATGATATCTCATCCTATACTTATTTAGAGTGGGATTCCTGGGGGATGGGGTATAGAATTGTACTTACCGCACCCTGTTACTCAAAACGGTAACTGACAGAGTTTGAAGTCGAACCTGGATGTGGCTGAACAACAGAGCTTGTCCCTGTATTGCATTCATCTGAGGGCCTCGTATCCATGAGCATCAGTTACAGAAACCAGCCTTATTGCTGTTAAGCTAGACTGTGTTGGTACCACATAGTGCTGTAAAAAGTACTGCCTTGGAGTTCCAGTGCGTGTTTACATGCACGCTGGTCCTGTAAAATACAAGATCCAATGGTCAAGACTCACGTGAATTAGGTTTGGTTGTGTCTTGCATAGTTCTGTGATTTCCGCTTCCTTCACCCATCTTATTTCAAGTTTTATTTCCTACTTTCTACCCTCTGCTTTTCTTACGGACACACTTTAAAGACTTGGTTAACTAAGTCATACTCATTTCAATTTTTTTTTTGGTTGGAAATTTGAGTGCAATCATAATTTTTATCTTTGTATATATTTCAGAAGTAATTGACTTTAATTCCTATGGCAGTGTGCCTAGAGAACTGTAAAGATATAAAGTCAATCAAGAAAAATCCCATTCTTGATCATATAAAGTAGCTATTAACTAGCGACCACAGGGATTTCTATGAAGCAGGATATTTGATCTGGTGCACAAGAGGAAAACCAGATAAGTGTCATTTTGTTGATTTTAAATAACATAAGCAAATATATGATAGATATTTCTTAGGCTGTTGAATGTAACTATCGATTTTCTCATTGGCATCTTTTGAACATTCTCCCCCCTCCCCACTAAAATGATAGGAATCTTCCCCACCCCCACCATGATTTACCAGGTCAGACCGAGCTTCACAGACTATAATAGCTCAGTTGTGTTTAGAACAGTATTTTGTGTGAAACAAAAGCCAATCCCAGTGCACTCGATAACTAAGTAGTTTGGGACAAGTTGCTAGACATCTCTGAACCTCATTGTCCTCAATTATAAAATGAGCAGTTCCAAAATTCTGTTATTTTAACCACATTTATGATGTGCTTTAGATACATTCCAAGTTGCTGGAAATGTTTGATTTATTTTGTTTTGAATGCTTAAAATTTATTTGCTGAATCTCAAAACACATATGAAAAAAACATACAGAGTATGTGAGTATTATATTAAAATTTGAATGTGCAAGGGCTTGTCATACTCAATCAAGTTTTAGGATTGCTTTTCTATCTTTACATACTAAAACTTCTGGGTTCCAATTGTTTTCACACTCTGTTCTTCTTAAATAAGTTTTTCGGTTTTTTTATTTTTCTCTTATTTTACCAGAAATATATTTTAAAGTATTTAAGTGTTATTTGGTCACACTTTATGCATGATCGTTCGTATTATAATGAGATGTTAATATTCTGCTGCCTAGGATAAATTACCAAAATATTAAAACACAGGCATCGTGGTAGCTGACTATGGCCAGAGAGGTTGTGCATTGCCTTAGAAAGTGGGTTTTGCCTTTCTTTCTGAAATAATTTGTATGAAACACTGATGTTGTCATCCTGATGGGTTCTCCCCCAAATTGATGGCCTACTTGTGACGAGTCAGAATATCCACACCATGTTTTAAGGTGTTAAAGAAAATTAAATTAGAATTGGAGTCTGAGTTATGTAACTCCTCTCCCTGGAAGGGAGGATGTTATGGGCAACATGCATACTGGGAACGATTTTTCTGGTAGTAAAATTTGGAAAATCACGACTGGAACTGAACTATTCACGCTGCTGTTCCATTTGAAAAGAACAAAAAGAATTTTCACT
This sequence comes from Macroglossus sobrinus, assembly GCA_004027375.1. NCBI lineage: Eukaryota > Metazoa > Chordata > Mammalia > Chiroptera > Pteropodidae > Macroglossus > Macroglossus sobrinus. The sequence continues at coordinate 628,133 of PVKZ01000453.1, read as the reverse complement.
ATGCACAAACCTATATGACTATATGTTTGCAATGATGTCTCAGTGCAATGGGAAACAGCTGTTTATCTGTTTTTCTCTGGGTTTTATTTTGTCTTTACACTGCCATTGTGTAGTACGTGGCTTCATAAAGCTGTAGGATTCTGATAGGAAAACTACCAAGGCCATGTGCTTTGGAAGCCAATGTGTTGATTTTCTAGCTGGATAGTAATATTTTATTATAGCTGGAGGGGGAGTGTGACTAGGAGTATTAGAAGCAAGAAGCCTAATGTTACCAATACCATGTCCGGAAGTGAACTATCTCCTATGTTTTATGTGTTTCATTCTATTGAATGAATATTGAATTACTGTTTTTATTTTGTTGTTGTTGTTGTTTGAATATCAGACTTGTCAGATGGTTCTGTTTTTCTTTTCTCTTTTTTTTGAACACTTGATGGAAAGTTTTATTGTAAAGCTTTCTTTTTTCTTTTTTTTTTTTCATGGAGATGGCTTTATGTCTTGGCTATAAAGGAAAAGTCTCATAAAATTTGATCGGAAATTGTCTTTATGAGTTGCTGCTTTGTGCGCTATTAAAAGTTCAGAACCTGAGTGTTAGTTTTAACTCAGAGCTGTGTTTGCCCGGTGTATCCTTTGGACACACCAGTTTCTTCCTACAGAACATCTCTCACCAGCCTTCCTTCAGAAGCTCAGCAGTCTCGTTTCATCCGCCCTTGCTGTACATTAGAGTTAAGCTTTTGGGAAGTCTTCTTTGGATATTTGCACTGTCAACACCAAATATTATTTATTTCCAGTTTTTTTTTTAACCTTTTATTACTCTAGATATATAGCCCTTAAGAAGTAAGTGCTTTTTGCCAGGAAGTCCTCAATGAGCATTAATTGAACATTTGGGGGAGATTTTTGTTGTTGTTGTTGTTAATTGAAATGAGCATATTTTAATGCCAGTGTTTCCTTATTAAAAATTCTGTGTTCTCTGCTTACATTTTGTGGCCATGTCAATCTGGTTTCATGTCTGTGATATTCAGCTCAGTCTGTACACACCTATATTCTCACTGTAAATCTGTGACTAATTAGTAGTCCTATTTTACTTTCGTTAAGCAGAGCCTGAGAGAAGTCCTCCTTCATTTTTGTATGTTTTCCTTCTTTCCCCAGACCTCTTGATTCCTACTCTGAACTTTTACATGAGATGTACTGTGAAACACGATTTCTTTCCTTCCCTTTTTATTTTATTTTATTTTATTATTTTATTTTATTTTATTTTATTTTATTTTATTTTATTTTATTTTATTTTATTATTATTTTTTACTTATGAGTTGGCATGTTAATTAACCTGAGTGAAAAGAAGGGAGAGAAGACACATATTTTAAGGGGAATAGAAGTCTTAGTGATCTTTTGCTTTTCTGGGAAACAGGTTGCTCAGCATCCAGAGGGAGTCTAACCAATACAGATATTTATTCACATTTTCCTTTTAAAATAAATAAATGAAAGGGTAAGTGGCAGTTCAGACAGGCTGTTTTGCTGTGCCTTAATGGCCCGTGGTACTCTAGATATTGAAATGCTCTAAGTGGGAAAAGAATTTTCTTCCCTCTTCTTTTCTGCTAATGGTGTTTATTTGATGTAAATATTCAATTCTGTCATGATAATGGGTGCCTGAGGGAATCAAAGAAAATAACAGGATTCTTAAGATATTTTTTCATTCCTCTGTCATTTGTTTCATACATTTCTACTGGAAACAGAAAACATTTTTCCCCCCAAAAGACAATTACTCTGCATGGCCTTGTTACCTATAGGGCCTTCTTTCTTTTTCACGAAATAACGCACAGAATCTCTTCAGATGCTCAAGTTAAATCATTAATTGGCTTGATATAAGGGGTTGTTAGCATAGAAAGTTAATCTCTGCATTGGTTGTATACAACTCCTAGACATTAAGTGACCCGTTTTGTTGTTTCTGAGGCCAAGCATCATTATTCTCTTTTGGCATCATATAAACTGGATTTCAATTTATTTCACAAACTTATACCTCATATTAAAGTAATTTCTGCTGAGAAGTGATTTTTCTAGACAATTGTTCAAGTTTTTTGGTTAACAGTCAATATTAGAGACAACATTTGAATTGGTATACTTTACCATGGAGATGATTAATTCAAGCCTTTTTCTTTTAGTGTACTTTTCCTCCTTCAGAAATGGTTTTTGCTGAACTGCGGGATTTTCTGAGCATTTGTTCAGAGTTAACAACAAAGACAAATTTAACTAATATCTTCCCATATAAATGATTAATACATTCATAGCTAGCTTTGTTCTCTTTATGGACCTCCCTCTTCTGAAATTAAGAAAATATGAACACTAGGAAAACTTTACTTAATGATGACTAATTGAATTTTCTTTGCTGGGTCTGACCTTGGGAAACATAATTAAATTCCACAAAATATTGACTTTATCTAGTTACAGATTTTTTTCCCCATCATACATTTGAACAAAGCTACTTAAAGTATAAGGTACTAGCTAGAAATTTCTACCAGAAAGTCATGTCTATTTTACCCATGCATTCGACAACACATATGCACCTTCTATAGTCACAGTAAAAAATATATAAATTCTATAAGAACAGAGAATTTTTTTCAGTTGTTCTCTGCAGCAGCAAACATGCTCACATGTGGGTATGTACACATGTGTGAACACACAGACACACGCACCCACACACACACACACTCACACATGCACACAGAGTGGAAAGCCAACATTGGAGATTTCCTTGAACAGTTAGGGAAGGTGAGAGACAATGTTGTATAATAGAAACGATATGGATTTGGTGTCTCCTCTGGATTATTCTGCTAACTGCACTGTAGGAATCTGGAACAAATTATTTCATAACTTCTGACTCCCTTTTATCTTGTCTGTATATTAAGACAGCATTCCTAAGTTTACTATCACATTCCATCATTGGTATAATATTTGTTTGAAGGTGGAGAAGGTGATGCTTAAGGGGAAGAATAAAGCTTTAGGTTGGAGAGGGGTTGGTACACATTTTCTGGGGGAAAAAACATTGCTCATTTTTCAATATTATGTAGAGTTCTAAAGGGGGCTATAACTCAAACATACTGTAAATAGATTTGTAGAAAGATTGGATGATGACCAGCTTTAGTAGGCAGGTTCAAATACAAAAATGATATGAATACTTGATAAAACAAATTTTAAAAAATACCCTTAAGGAAGCAGTACTAACAGGGCCACAATCCAGATGGACACTCCTATTGGGCATGTGTGCGGGGGAGGCTGGGGGACTTCATGTAGGATCTCAGTTGGTTATGACCCAATCCTGTGCTTCTCCAGCTCATAATTAAATATGAGCATGTCGTGTCATCAGCTACAAATGCTTACTCTTGAATAATCGACCTATTTTTTTCCTGTCAATAGAATGCATGCCGATGACCAGGAATCATAAATTAAGTTATTTTAAGTAGAAGGACTAGTTATCAGATTAGGGTAATAGTTTAACTAGTCTGTGTTTATGCTAGCTGATGTTCAAAAGTAATTAAAATTTTTTTCTCTTTGGTTATTTAATTATTAATTACTGTCAAGTACAGCTGTTAGGTAATATCATGGTCTAAGAATCTAAAGTTGTATTTCATTGCCCAGAAAATCAAATCAGATTCCTCACCTTGACTTTGAAGGTCACATGCAATCCGACTCCAGCCTGCCTATTCAAGTGCACTTGCTTTATTTTACTCCCTTCAGTACTTTCCAGTCAGCGATGCCTCTAGGCTTTCTCACACTTGATGGTAATGTTTATGTTGGGTGTATATTAGCTAGAATATCCACCTACTTCTTATTCAGATTTCATTCACTATTCAGCATTAACCTCAATTGCTACCCCATCCAAAAGCCTTCTCCATTTGCAGCAGCATTTATTCATCCGTCCTTATTATTCATTTATTCATATATTCATAAACACTCCACAAATATTTGTTGAGAAACTTCTATGTTACAGGTAGTGTCCTTTCCTAAACATGAATTTTTATGGCAGGTATGGTCATAGCCGAGTCATATACTGAGTTTGTTGTTTAATGTTTATCTTACCTTCTCTGTAAAACTGAGCTCATAGTAGCAATGATTATGTGTTTGTTTGTTTGTTTGTGTTTGTTTGTTTGTAAAGAGATCATGAGATAGCGTAAGACATGACTAGGCAGAGAATTGTGTCTCCTCTTGATCATGACTTAATTCTTGGGTAATTCAAATCAATGGACATTTATTAAGCTTCTATCATGTTTATTGCTATGTTGAACACTATAAGAGATAAATAGATAAATGTATTTTATGTATGTATGATATGGACATTCATTTAAAAACTATTTTGGGGGAGCCTGTGATCTAGAAGATCCTTAACCTGAGATCATGAGATTTCTAGAGGGATGAGTGTTTTACCTGTAGTTTATTTTATCTAAATTTTTGGATATGTGCTTAAACACATTTTTTTTAGGAGATGGTGAATATTTTAGTTGTTAAATTTGTCATTAAAAAGGTCAAAAAGTTCGTGATCTCATATATATAAAACAAGTACCCAACTAAAAAACAATTGTCATAGAAGAATAACAGTATCCTAAGCTGGGTTTAGAAAAATATAAAATGCTATCTGACTGTGGTCATTTAAGGAAAGGCCTCTTGAAATGAAACTCTTGGAGTATATGCTATGTATCTTTTGTTGTCAGCTTCTTCATGGAAAAATAGGGTAGGTTATAGGATCTCAGTTATTCTTTCCAATTTTAAAATTTGTTTTCTCTTGATTAAATCGCCAAATGCCTATCAAAATGCCAGTCACATCATAAGTATTCAGAAAACATCTGCTCGTTAGTCCTAAAATGAAACTTTTAAACTTTGTCGTTCCAAATATATCTACTTTCTTTATTTAAAATTTTAGAATATTATAGCATTAGCGCCCCAATGTTCCATGAAAGGAAGACTTATCAGATGTTTATATGCCTTTGCTCACACTCTTTCACTTGGCAGATCAGAATGTTTAATTTATTATTGCTCCTTTATTGATTCCCAGCATTTTTAATACCTTTGTATTTTATCATGCTTTCTATCACAGCACTTTGGGTCTCCTCATTAGTCTTTGTGCTTTGTGGGGGCAGGAGCTCCCTCAGATCCACCAGAGATTATCCAGTACCTAACACATTCCCTTGACCACAAGGGAGCGTGCTAAATGTGGACATGCCAGAGGAAAGGATGCATAGCAAAGTGCATAAAGACAATCTGTAAATGGCCTATTTCAACAGAGCACAGAGCTTAACGTGGGTGGGCTGGGAGCGAGACGGCAGGTTCAGATCTTCGCACGGCCTTGTTCCTCGGGGAGTCACTGTTGGCAGGTTCCTTAAGATCTTTGTCCTCAACTTCCCCACCTGTAAAGTGGATGATGACAGCGTCTGCCTCATAAATTTACCTGATTAAACTGCTTAAGTGCTTGGAAGAGCGTCTAGTGCATCATAAGTAAGGGAGAATCCAGGTTGATGGGGCCTCGAGCTTTTAAGATGTCTGGCCTTACCTTTAAGAAAAAGAGTGCTGAATTATGAATACAAAGTTAGTCAATGAGAACATTTAAGGATTTATTTTGATTGGGAAAATAAATGACAAAGGACAGATATGAAAAGCTGAAAAGGACCACAAATATCACAAAATATTGTCATCATTACTAATAAACTTCATTAAATATACTTTATTTCATACAGAGTTTTGTCTGCATACACTCATATATCCTCTTTAATGGCATAATACTTTTTAAATCTTTTCTATAGAGAGAATGGAAAAAAATTTATTCTTATCTCTAGCAAAGTAGATTGAAATTTGTTTTTTATTGTTGGTGGTTTAGGAAATATTCATTTGCCTTCATAATGAATTACCGGAAGTAACACATTTCTAACTTCCTCCAGGGCTTCGGGCTCAGGCAGTCTTTTTTGTTTGGAGGGAATTCTGGGAGAAGTCCAGCTTGGCATGATATCAGGCAGCTGTCAGAGATGGAGGGAGGGAGTGTAAAGTCACCGAGAGCCTGGGACATCGTGACCCTCCTGTGTTGTATTCACATTCTTGTCCTTAGAGTTACATGTAAGGTCCAGATTCTCCATGAGATCTATTGGGGTTACATTGCCATTGGAGTCCATACTGCTGCAAACCTAGAATAACTTCTGAGAGGTAAAAGGTGACCACAAGGTGGCTGTGGTTGTTCCCTCACTCTAGACAGTGCAAGACAGAGGCTTTGGGGCTCTGCTGGCCTCTGGTGAATCCACCTCATTCTAATTGCTGCGTAAATTAGCACTTAACATTATTATTTTACACTTTCATCACCAAATATCTTTTCAGTAAATCTCTAGGAATTTTGCAGTGAATGTCTTTTTCGATCGCGTAATTTTTTTATTCTTCAGGAATAATTCTGCTCTCCTAAATTTTTACTAAAGTAGATGTTAAAATGATTCGTGCCAGGGAAAATTTGTGTTTAATACTTCATGATCAGGTTAAGAAGAAATCAAATAGAGGGAAAGTTGCTGTGTTTCTTTCAATCTTGGATGTTGACTGCAGTGGATGCCATGCCACAGCTGTGGCCATATTCTCCTTCAGGAATGAAGAATTTGTTATCTCAGCTGCTGGGAGTACTGCTTGCTGACAGTCCTCTCTGGGAGAAGCTGTGCTTGTCCAGGTCACACCCATTCCCCGGGGACAGCCTGCATCCTGTGTTCTTTGAGGCGGGGAGTGTTAAAAGGTCTTTCTTTCCCCAACTTGTACAACTGGAGAGGGCCATCCCAGCTTCCGAGCCCGCCCCCAGAGATCATTTCGTGATTGCAGAGTGGCCTTACTTCTTCCTCTGCCCAGTTCAGCTTGCTTCCCTTCCCCCACAGGTAGTGATGCTGCAGATGGTCCCCAAGATACATCTGCACATAAATCCATCAGTCTCCTCCCCAGAGAGCTTGCCTTGAAACAACAGCAATTTTTTAAGAAGCGCAATATTTTTAATAACAGCTTTTCTAGGGATGAGGATAGAGATCATTTATAAGATGTGACTCAATTTCAGAAACATTCAAATTGGAAAAACGTGCTTCTTACACTCAAGGAAAAACGCTACACGAGAGTGCCGTAATTGCTTGCTCTGTGATCACATTTGCTGTGACCAGTAACCTGAAGCAATTAGAAGCCTTTCACTGAAGCCATTATCTGAGGAAAGGTTAAAGATTGTTGTTCTTTCCTTTTCTCACTGCAGTTTCCTCTTTACATGCTTTTCTGGCTTGATCTCCACATTCATGGTTTTAAGCCAGTCTCCAGCTCTGCCATCTCTTGAGCTTCTAATCTGCATATTCATCTGTCATCCAACATTTCTTTGCTATCCCACCAGCCTCTGAAACTTAAAATTTAATGTGTCGGCCACTGGATGAGTCGCCACCCCCTCAGACCAGTCCTGTCTCAGAGCCAGTCTCAACGAGTGGCCCCCGTGCCCGGATGTTCTAAACCACAGAACGTGTTAGTCCTCTGAGACGCTTCCCCACCCTCACCCTGCATCTCCAGACAGCCAACAAAACCTGCCAATTTTGCTGAGAAGTGTTACCCCAAAAAGCAATACTGTTACTGCTTTTCAGTTCCTCCGACTGCCTCCTCAGTTTAGCCCTTTATATAAAGACAACTGTCATAATAATTAACTCCTTTTCCCACCTCCGGTCATGTGTCCCTTACATGCCTCAATGCACGGTGGTCAGGATCTCTATGAGGCGCGAATGTGATCAGGCCATTGCACTCATGGACACAGTGAACAGCGCATTCTGCTGTCAGGCACCGTTCTCGGCCAATTAACGCATTGCTCACCGCTGTACGGCCACCATGCCCTTTCCCCAACTTAATTCGCTAGTAAAATTGAAGCGCGTGCAGTTGACCTGCATGCTTCCTGGTGTGTCATGCCCATCATTTTCCCTCTGCCTGGAAAGCCCTTCTCTCCTTTCTCAGATTGGCTAACTTTAATCATCCTCTAAGGCAATCTATTTTTGTCATGTCCTCTAGGATGTTTTCTCTCATCCTCAAAATCCAATTCATCAGCAAATCCTGTACCTTTGAACTATGCATCTATATCCATCTTCATTACTATTGCCATGAATTATCGTAGCATCCCTCCTGTCACCTCCTTACGCCCATGCTTGCCCATACAGCCTTTCTCAGGAAGGCAGCCAGAATATGGCTTTTAAAACCTAAGGCAGTTCACATCCTCCCTGGGCTCAACGTGCCTTAAATGGGGTTTCCAATGGGATCCCAAGTTCTTCCCCGCCCTCCTCTACCTAACCCTGGCCTCGCCTCCTGAATTTCTAGCGGAATTAGCCCCCTGCCTTTCCTAGCACCTTCCCCCACATGGAATTTGTATTTCTTGTCGCCTCTGTCTGAGAAGTTATTTCCTCAGATATTGTTTGCTGACTCTTTTCCTTTAGGTCTCTGCTTGAATTTGATGTCACCTGATTAGTGAGGCCTTTCTTGTCCATCCTGTGTAAAACGGAGGTTCATGTCACATGCACTGTATTTGTTGTGCTCCATAATAACTGAGTACGCCATCAATCATACTATGTAATTACTTGTTTGTTTTCTGACTTTCCGGTTTTTTCTTCCTTCAATGCTGTATTCTTAGAAGAAGAGTGACTGACATATAGTAGGGACTCAATAAATATTTAAGGAATGCATAAGTGAATGAAAGAACCAGGACTACACTCTAATTGTATTTCTTCTTGGCATGTGTAATGTTGGGCAAATTACTTAACTTCTCCATCTTTTAATTTTTTTATTGGTAAAATGAGGCTGATAATAATGGTGCCTGCCCTGTTTTTCTCAAAGGTTCTTGATGAGATGCTGATGTAATATGAATAGATTGTGAGGCCTACTATGCCTCGTTCACAATCGAAAGTGCTTTACATGAAAAATTTAACCTTCACAATAATCTTCATAATAATCATAGGAAGTACTTCCATAATCATCTCCATTTTGCTGATTTGGGAGGAAAAAAAGAACCGAGGTGTATACATGTCGCGACGTCACCTAGAGAGTAAAAGAGAGCCAGAACTTGAACCCATGCAGCTGCTGTGAGCACATCAGTGTTGACTGGCAGCCCTGATTGTGCATCTCCTTATTCTGTGCCTGTTCTTAGAGAACATGACCCAGACAGGACGCCTGCGGGTTTGTATTAGACCTTCTTTATCAGCTGGCGAATATTTCAATGTGTTTTCGTTTCAAGGATTTGTGTCAAATTTTCTCATATATTTTCCCCTTCCACAAAGGCAACCATATGACTTTTCTCTTGTAATCTATTAATGTAGCGAATGCACTAATAAGCTTCCTGATGGTAGCCATCCTTTCGTTTCAAGAATAAAACTAAGTCATATAATTTTATTCTGCTAACACATTGCTTGATGAAATTTGTTCATATTTTATTTTGGAAATCTGCATCTATATTCATATAAAAGATTGCTGTATCATTTTCTTTCTTACGATATCATTATATAGTTTTAATATCAGGTTGTGGTGCCCATGAATTAGAGTAATCTTATATTACCATCAGGATTTATAAGTTCTCTGAGTGTTTGGTAAAATCTTCTTAAAGAAATCAGTCTTCTCATTACATATATTTAGACTAATCCTTAACCAGGCTTTCTTCTTCTTGAGTCTATTTTGATAATATATATTTTCTTAGAAAGTGAATGTTTAAATTGATTTGTATGAACATATAATTTACAAAACTTATACTAATAATGAACGCTTTTGCATTTTCAATGTATATAATTTGAGACTTTCTTTCCTTTTTAGTTGTGGTCAGATTTGTTTTCCAAAGAACAATCTCTTAATTTTACTAATTACATTTTCTACTTGATCAACTTTCATTTTTATCTTTGGTAACATTCTATTTTCTTAATTATTTTTATAGATTCTTAAGATTAATTCATAGTACAACATTTCAATCTAATTGTTTTCTATGAGAAACTATAAAATTCTCTGTCATTATGCTTTTGCTGCATTCAACAGGTATTTTAATGAAGTATAATTTCCAAATTGACTTCTTTTATATTAGTATTATTGAAAAAGATAATTTAATCCTTTATTAGTGGATAGATTTAAAAATTTTTTAATTTTATTATTGATTTTTAATTTAATATTATTGATATTATAATTAAATATTTTTAATTCAATAAACCAATGTTATTGATAGTATTGATTCATGATCATAACATGTAGCAGGTGGATTTAGATTTTTGTAATTTTTTGAGAGTTTTTAGGTCTAACACATAGATGCTTTATGTCTAGGCATAGACAACCTTTTATGACTGTTCTGTGTTTATTTTTTAATGTGCTATTTCTCTAGGCTAGAATGTTTTAATCTATCTATATCTATTTAATCTAATATACATACATACTACTTAAAACATTCATTGTGTTTTAATTTTACCACAGGTAGTGGTATGCTGGAGCCAGGTCTAATTGGCTTGTGAGAGCCTATGGTTAAATATTCAGGCATTTTGTGAACCCGTTGTTAAATCACTGGCTTGAAATCAGTGTGGTGAGATATTTATACAGCAGAAATTGGCAAATGCTACAAATCGGTGTTTTGTGGTTTTTTTTGAGAGCTAGCTTACTTATATACCACAGATCAAAGCCCTACTCATTTTTACTTATGCGTAAATTTCTGTAAAATGTTATAAAATCTTTATTACCACCTTATTTTTCCTTTACATACTTTGAAGCTATATTGTTAGGTGTGTGAAGTTTCATGATTATTATATCTTCTTGCAGGTTGTAACATATCTTCGTGCATTAGCCTTTTTATTACTTAGTACTTATCACTTGAATTACTTAGTACTTATCACTTGAATTCTAATTATTCTGGTATTATTATTATCATATTTACATTTGATTTTCCTTTTCTGTTCTTGCATTCAAGCTTTTTGCACCATTTTATTTTTGTTCCATTTCTCATTAATAGCATATTTTAAAATTTGTCTGTCTCCCTCTCTGTTTTAAACACAATCTTAGTGTCTGTCTTTTAGTAAGAAAATACAGTTTTTATCACATTTTGCATGTGTGGGTGGATGTACTTGTATGTCTAGACTGACTACTGCTGCATTACTTTTTATGTATATTTTTTACTGTGCTTCTTTTGTCTAATTTTTCTTTTCTGCCTTTTATTGCTTCCTGTTAGATTGTTTCAGTTTCTTGCCTCATTCTCCTTTTTTTCATTGGTGTTCGGAAATTATAATAATATATTTATTTTTTTCTGTAGTAAACTTTTCTCTTGATTTTTTTTTGCAGTTAATCATATGAATCACATTCCCCAAATAAAATAATCATTTTAACATGAGTTTCATTCTTCCTCTTCTCATGATTTTTCCCACATGGAGATTCATGACTATTTTTCCATGTTACTATTTGGGAAAGTACTTACTAGGTCAGTAGTTAGTTGTCTCATGTCTGTAGTTGGGGTTGGAGTGAGTGCAAAGGGGCACAAGAGAAATTTGATCATAGATATATTTTATATCATGATTATGGTTGTGATATCCCGGATGTATACAGTTGTCAAAACTCTGCATATCATATACTTAAAACAGGTGTATTTTGTTATCTTGAAATTATACCTCAAAAAAGTGGATTTTAAAAATGTCAGGGAGAATTTCGGAGAGAGCAAGGCTGTAGGATGTAGAGAAGGTCCATTAGAGGCTGCAGCTACAAGAAATTATAATGGCTCATTGTTTCCAGCAATACTTTGGAGCTTGGAATTTTAAATTGGCAAAATGAAAATAGCATAAAGATGAAATGTGAGGGAAACTTTGGGTGCTATTTAGGATAATATTAAAGTGACGGGGAAATCTAGAGAGGGAGGCAGGTGCAGCTAACAGGCTGATAGTTGTGAAAATAGGGGCAATGTAGTGTGAACAAATGAAAAATCCAATCCGACCAACGTAATAGGTGCTTATAATGTATTATGTATGCTTTTACATGTTGACAGTATAGTCATAAACAAGATAAAGTTTCTAACCACAAAAACTCACATTTTTGCAAAATGAACGAATGAGGTTTAAAAAAGGACTTTAAAAAAGTTGTCATTAGTTATTTAGACCCAAATATAAATGTTAACTTGTTTTATGTTCCATACCTTCTTAAATCCCACATCTTTTTCTTTTTTTCTTGGATACCATTTTTTTTTTTTCTGGAATACATTGTCACATCATTATTTCATGTTCTGTGTATCTTATATTTTCTAAGGTCTAGTATGAAGGCATGTTCTTTGCCCTCTTTCTCAAATGCTGGTAGCTTTCCAGTTTCAAATTTATTTCCCTCAGAGTTTGAAAATTTGTTCTATTGTCTTGTAAGTACCATGATCAGATTCATTCTGATTCTTGTTCTTAAAGGACTTGTTTTTACTTCCTGGGAGCAATTAGCATTTTTTTTTTTAGTAATTAAGAAATGTACTCTAAAATTACCATTTTTCATTTATCCTTTTTATTCCCATTTGGTGTGACAGCTAGTGTTTTAATCCAATTGTATAAAATTTTATTTTATCATTTTTGTGAATATCTCCTCTTCGCTGTTTTCTTTGCCCTTTCTGGAGTTCCTTTTCCATACTATGTTGGAATTTCTAGACTTATCTCATAATTTCCAACTCTGTCATTTTGTGCTGTGATTTGAAGGTATTTCTTCACCTTTCCCAAGTTTTTTTAATGTAGTGCTTTCAGAATCTGGGCTAGAGGAACAGATCTCATTGACTATTTCTAGACCATAGGTTAAAAATCACAGCAGTGCTGTTCTGAAGAAGGTACCCATTAGAGAATCGTACTAGCTCGAACTTTTCAAAAACACTTCTACAAAACAGCTTTCAAGAACATTTGCACCAAATGATTTAAAAAGTAAAAAAAGGCACATGAAGATTTTGCCACATAGAACTGCGATCAGAAGTTTGTAAGAACATTTACTGTGTGTGCCCTCTATCCACTTATGTGCATCATCATTGTCAAATGTTTATATTCATTTATTATAATAATACCATTTATTTAATTAATGATTTTTGAGTAGTCATGGTAATTAAAGTGTTCAAACTTTCTCATTGCCTTTTTTCTAAGCAGTATAGACATTTAAATGGTTACAATTTGCTTTGAAAGTATTTTGATATTACTAAGCCATTTATCTTATTTTTGTTTTAAGTATTCCCAAGAACTTAAACATTGTTTTATGAAAAATATATGTATGAAATACATATATTTTATAAATCTTGTATGAAATGGTACCTTTTAAAAGTAGAAACATCTTAATCATTTATTTTTATTGTTTTGGTAAACTGGGAAATTTATAGGTTTTATTAACGTGTTGTGTGGCCTTATGAGAGAATTAAATACCAACTTCAGATCTTATATTTGTATGAATTAATTTTTTAAAACTCACAGTAACCATGGTAACAGTTTATAATGGAGTCTTTTTAGACTTACTAGTAAACACATTTTTTGTCTCTTTAAATTTTGTATTTGAAAATTTTATAATATTGGTATCAATTGAAAGCAATTACTTAAAAATGCTAGTACTATTAACTAGAACAGTTTGAGACATTTCAAGATATCAGTTTCTCAGCTATACTCAAATGGGACTGATTAAGAGATCCACAGGAGTCAGAGGTCTGCAAACTATAGACTATAGGTTAAATTCACCAACTGTCTGTTTTGAAAAATGAAGTCACATTGGAACACAGCCATACCCGTTCATTTATGTATTGTCTATGGATGTTTTCACACTATAATAGCAGTTATGTAGATGTGACAGACACTGTAAGACCTACGAAGCCTGAAATACCATCTGGTCCTTTAGAGAAAATACTTACCAATTCTTTCTTTATGCAATGGCAGCTCTTACCTACCACCACTTTCATACTGTGATCAAATGACTCACTTTTCTCTGAATACACGCTGTGTTGTGTATGTCCTGGCTCAGGCTTCCCTCCACCTAGAATGTTATTTCTCTCCGTTTTAATTCATAGCTAAAATCTACTTATTTTTTAAGGCGTGACTCCAACAACACTTCCTCCTTGAAGTTTTATAATAATAAAAAAAAAGAAAATCAAATTTCCTGGACATAACTCTCTTATATCCCCTTATATATGCTCAACAAGCTCTTGCCTCTCTCTTTGCATACACGATTATGACTAAATCCAGTTCTCTCCCTATCCCAGGCCTGTCTCTTCCTTGCAGCTTAATGTGACTGGAGAAAACACACAGAAGCATGTCAACCGATCTTACTTTCTGACCGTTCACAACCGTGGACTTTCAATGGGCATGGCTTTCATATCATACTTACATTTGTTCATTCTCCTACTTATCTTGATGGCTATTTTATATACTCTCCTCTGTCCTCAACGCTTAACACCTCCTTCTCATCCTCACTTGCTGCTGATGACTTTTAGTTCTAATTAACTGAGAAAATTGGAGGAATAGTCGAGAATATAACTGCACGTAGACCTACCTTTCAATAAAGGACAGCTAGCTGTACTATCTTACATTCCTTGTCGTCTACATAAGCACTCAACCTAGGTTTGCCCTCATTTTTGTTTTTTTTGAGTGATTAGATGAATGTCTTTACCACCTCAACCAATACTTATAACTCTTCTTTTGTTGCTGAGTCTGTTTAAATTTATTTTGCATATGTCCACTATTCCAGATGTCTTACCCCTGTCAGTGACATTGTGCTAGCATAACGATGCTGCCATAAAGTCAACAAACACTGCAGTGAGATGAGATCTCAGGATTCCAAAAAAATTCCTGCTTAAACTCTATGAACTCCTTGAGAGTAGGCTGGGATTTAGTCTTTTTTTTATTACCGGATGCAGTTACCCAGGTGAATGAAGGACAAACCTTCAAAGATGCTGATTGTGCGGGCATTTTATAACCATATGCAATTAGTATGCCAGGATTAAACACTACTTCCAAATTTCTCCAAAAATGTGACAGAAAAGGAAGTGGACAATTTATTCCAGCCCTATATTGGCCTTCTCAGAAAGTAATTAACCTGGTTTCAGACACTTCTCTCTAACAGGTTTTTTGTTTGGTTGTTTTTTTGTTTGTTTGTTTTTTTGTAAAAATCAAATAAGATAATATGGGTAAAAAAAGTGGTTTTCTTTTTCACTTGAGATGGGTCAGATACTTCCTATAATAAAGGGCTATACTTCTCA
Organism: Macroglossus sobrinus; assembly: GCA_004027375.1. NCBI lineage: Eukaryota > Metazoa > Chordata > Mammalia > Chiroptera > Pteropodidae > Macroglossus > Macroglossus sobrinus. The sequence goes on along the minus strand of PVKZ01000453.1, from coordinate 612,928 downwards.
ACCTCATAATTTATGAAATGTTTCTCACCCCTCCTTCTATCCAAACTAGGTTGTGAGAAATTTTTAATGGATATATATATATATATATATATATATATATATATATATATATATGACATTTATCTGAAGCAAATCACTTAACCTCTCAGAACCTCAATTTCTTCACTGTAAAATAAGAGTAATATCTCTAACATAAAGATATTGCCAGGATTGAATGTAGTAACGTATATGAAATCATTTTGTAAACCTGAAAGCACTAGGTAAACAACACTTAGTCTAATCAATGTCACCATCATTAATAATTATGTTAGTAGTTAACACTGGGGCTTGGCCAAAGAGAAAGGAATAGACTATTTTATCTTTTCACATTTTTCAATTCATTAGGATCACTCACACACACACACTTCTAGTAAAATCAGTTCACAGAACTATTCTGAGTAGCAGGCAGAATGCTTTCGAAGCTGCTATAAAAACCTGATTTTTGCTGTCAGCTCAGATAAACCACATCAGTTCTTTCGTCAAATGACAATCCAGTTGTAAAAGTTTCCTTTTCATCTATACCAGCCTCCATTATTATTTTATTCTACTCATTCAGCCATGCCTGGCATGGAACATTCCGGCTAAGGCACTTTGTCTTCCTTGACATATGTCAGCTGGAGGTAGTTGGGCAGGCGGTGAAAACCCACTGTGACATGGGTAAGAATTAAACACGCTGCTCATGTAAGACTCATGGCTTCCAAAGCCTAGGGCTGAAATCCCCATCATTTTCTCCAGTTGCTTCCTGAGTCTTTATTAACAATTGTCTCAACCTTAGTACTGCTCACTCCCAAGTCAGTAAATACTGTGTTTGGAACAATGTAGAGTCTAAGAGACCACAATGAAAAAGGAGGTGGGGAATGCAAGAGGCTTTAGATGAAATTACAAAGATAATTTTGAAATTTTGTAAAAATATTGAAGTACTGAGAAAATATGGACAGAAAAGAATGGTTATGAGACGAGAGTAATAAGGAGAATTTGCCTTAATTAAACCAGTGAATGGGTGATTTGGATCATATATAATAGAAGGATTAGATTTAATGTCTTTGTAGAAAAAGAGGCATTCCTAATGGATATACTCTTGTAGTATCTTGTCTGACGCCTAGATAAGGTTGGTTTTTCCTTATGAGAGTTACATATCATGTAGTTTAAGAGCAATAGGTTTTATATTTCAGAAATATTTAAAAATAAAATAATTATTTGAGTTTTACAGAATTAATTGCAATGAATATTTATATTGAGAGACATGGTAGATTTTGATTTTTGCAGGAGAGGTCAACAAATACATACTATTTTAAAAGAAAAAAAAATTATTGTTTATGTTTTATATATTTTGGCTTTAATTTTTTTTAATAAAATGGAGTCAAATATGGGAATGTGTAATCTTCATATTCTTCACCTTTTTGAATTAGAAAAAATAGAATTCTGTTACTTATAAAAATCTCTAATAATGTTTCAGTTAAGAGTGTTTTATTTTGTTAGAGAACAAAAATCAGTTGAGTAAATTTGAAGATCTAATTGGCTTTCTTAAGCAATTCATGAATCTAGCATCCCATCTAACTGCTAGCAGGGGTGCTGTGAGGGATTGTACAAAATAGAAGGTTTTTATAAGAAGAAGGGTGGGGCAAAGAACTATTAACAAAAGAAAAGAAAGGATTGTATTTAGGACATCTTTTTTGGTGGGGGGAGGGTGGAAGGAAGGCAGTTTATATGTTACACCTTCTTATTATAGGGAATGGAGAGGGCCAACATGATGAATTACCTTGTTGCAGTTGTTCAGAAAATTCCAGACCAATTGATTAAGATAATATTTCTGGGTGAGGTTGAAACAGTAATTACGTCAGGTATTAAATCTAGGTTTGTTATCCTGGACTTTAGCACGGGTGACATCATTTTGGGCTTGAAGTTTTCCCTTTAACAGTTTCAAAGACTGAAGACATCTATTTATTATGTCTGTAGAAGCAGCTATTTCTGCTGTAAATTAAATGAACACAGCCAGTTTACATGAATCCAGGTATATGTTTGCTGCTTCTTTTCACTGATACAGCTTTGGAATTTGCCAGTTCAGGAATATAATAGTGGAAAGGGTTGGTCTTTGTAATCAAACAGAGCTGGTCTCAAATCCTGGCTGTCTTATCCTTGCTGTGGGGCCCAGGCAGCTTATCCAAATGCTGCTAACCCTACCCCACAGGACTGCAGTGAGGATTAAATGGGATGCATATATTAAGTGACTTAATAGAGCGCCCATGAAAAAGTGGTGCTCAATAAATAATAATTTCCTTTTCTTTCTCCCTGCCCCCAGCTAGTCCACGTGTATTTTTAATGGATGAATCTTTCCCCTGGATTGTATTGTAGGAAGTATTCTGGATGGATGGCTGCTGGAAACCTATTGCCATAGCCAGCTCTTCTTCAGTATTTAAGGATTTACCCTGGCATTGAGTAATGAGAATTTCGGTAAGAAAAATTAGATGAAGACAGTATGCAGACTTTTCCTAAAAGGTCACTTAAATCTCAGATACTTCCTAATATGACTCTTCTTCTCTAAAACATCTTGAGATGTCACAGGTATCGGTTCACACATAGATTATTCTTTTTTAAAAGTAAGTAAAATAGGTTTTTTTAAACTGTTAACAACCCCGATATGCTCTTTCTGTCCTCATAAATACATTATTTTACTTATCTCACCCGATTTTGTTTTTTTAAGTGTCTGTCTCCTCAGTGAGCTGTGCAGTATTTGAGGACAAGGCCTTGTGGTATTCATCCCTTTCATGTAGACAAAATGAAGTCCAGATTTTTCATGGTTAAGGGGGCTGTCAGCACTGCTATCCAAAGTTTTAAAGCTTTGACAACATGAAAGAGGCAGATAAAAGTATCAGACTCTAAGAAGTTCTAAGTTAAGTGATTTTCCTAAATCACCAAGTAAAAGTACTATCTAGTGGCTCTTGGGATGGCAGTATTTTTATTGGTTCTATTTTTATCCAGTTTCTCTCCAAATGTAATTAATATTCATATAGTTACATGAAATTAAGATAGAACTAGTAAACAAACTTATGTTGTTAATCTGCATTGTATAAAATACATTGGACTATTAAAAATGAAAGAAGAATGAGAAGGGTTTTAAGGATACTAAAAAAATAGTAGTGGTGACATTAGTAGATATGTAAATTTTCTTAAAATTAATATCTATTAAAATCATTTTAAAAGATTTTTCCCATGAGAAACAGAGCTGGAGGTAGTAGAGGGGGCAAAAATAAATAAATTCTCATTTTATTAATTCTAATAAGGAACACTAATTCTTAAATTTTGATCTAAAGACATGATAGCTATTAATTTAAACACTACTTTTTAACTAAAAAACCATTGTAACCATTTTTTCTATGATCATATTTTTCAGAAACCATATTTGAGAAGTTCGTCCATCCAGTGCTACTTGTGTTTACTCCTGAACAGTCACTTTTTAACCGAGGCTGGCATTCATGTCTTCATTCTGGGGTAATTTTATCTTTAGGCATTACTATCATCATGCTGATGGCCATGATCATTATTCTTCAGTATCTTCTCTATTAAACTGGTTTGTGTTCAGTTGCTCATACGTGAGGCAGTCAGTATTTGGAGTATGTTAGAGGACAGACTATGGAGACTCAGAAGAGATTTATAAACACCCAACCGAGCATTTCTTTATTCTGGTAGTACAGAAACAAGTATTGTATCCTCCAAATGAATTGAACCTCTTGGTATCTAACTAAACTTGGAAGCACTTTCCTTATTAATATCCTACATGATTTTAATTGCAGTAAAAAGATAGATATTTAAGGCTCACCCATGTTACTTTTTAAAATCTATTTCCTGACACTGACTTTTCCTATCTTTTGAGCTCTAACCTAGTTTAGTTGTAAACATTTCTTTCTTTCTTTAGACCTTTTGTTTTTCCTCCTAATAAATATTCATAATTTTCCATCCCTGTTAACTTCTTTTTTAGATGCAGCTAATATACTGTACCCTCTTGGTCTAAACACCCGACCTGTAGTTATGTAATTGGACTCAGTTCAGTTTTACTCTACTGATGCCTTCACCTCCTCACGGGGTGGGGAACCATAGATTTACGCAGGTAAATCTTGCTGGCAAAAAAGATTAGCGTTGGTTCTCGTGTTTCTATAAAAATCCATCGGGTGCAACTTTTTGTTCTGAAGCCTTAAAAATGATTCCACAGTCACTTGGTCAGTCTATGTATCTTTTGTCTCGATATTAAATTTCTGTTTTCCCAAAATGAGTAAGTGTATGATTATTCAGCCTAGATTGGACTAAAGTCTGTAAGGTTTATAGATAAAGCTGCTGCAAGCATAGGAATAACGTGACCATCATACAGGGGCATATTTCATCTACTGTAAAGAATCTTTACTATCAAAAACATTACATGAAAAGGATTATTGCTTAGGTTAAGAATTTTACATGCTTATTAGACTTGAAAGTCTGATGGGACTTCTACTTAAAGAAAACTAGTAATTCATTCGAAAATATTTTCTGGGTACTACCACACATCAGGCACTGTATTTAGTTCATTGTAATAAATTACACTTTGTTTTTATAAGTTATTCCTCCAAATTAAGCTTTTCTTTAATCCAGATTTGTCAGTCGCCATATTAACATGTCAGAGCTGTATGTACTATGTGTTTGATATTTTTATTCATCTACAAGGCTGTTGAAGGCACAAAGGCAAGAATAACATCTTTTCACTAGTCAGAATAAAAATCTTGATTGCTCTTTTGCCTTTAGTATTCATCAAGATAATAATACTATGTTCATTCAAAACGCTTTACTTTTTGGTTTTGCTTTCAGCCGTGTCAGCGCAGGTCTTCCTAAAACAGAGTCAAACTGGCAGTATGTAATAAGAGATTTGAAAAAATTTGAAAATCTTATTCAAGTAAGTATTTATTTTTCATAAAATGTCTGGTATAATTGCTATAGAGTCTGCTTTTCCCTGTGTTTTGCTGTCAGTCTTAATGAAATCTTACTTGAAACTGTAATATTTTTATAGAAATCTCTGAGCCTTGTAAATCCTGAGATGAAATCTTTTACTTATAATTTTCAGATCCTAATTATCTTTAAAGCTCAATTATAAGTGGCCCTGCATGAAGAGCTCTCTGTTGTGACCGGAATAACCAGACTCAACCTGAGTGCTCTGATCTTAGAGGCAGTTTATTAGCCGGCGGCTGTCCTTCCAAAGGAGCAGCCCCGAAACATAAAGATACAAGGGTTTTAAGCCCAAAATCTCATTCTTCATTCTGTCTAAATCACAAAGGTTTAATATTTCTTCTATTTTCTACCTGTCATCCTAAAGGTGGGTTGTGCAAGCGGGGGTACAGAAGCAGAAAGCGTACTGTTAAAATGTTAGGTTCCCATGGGTAACTGTTAGGTTCCCATGGGCAACTGTTAGGTTCCCATGGGCAACTGTTAGGTTCCCATGGGCAACTGTTAGGTTTCCAGGAGTAATAGTCAAACAATAACTTTTCAAGCAAGCAGGTGTCCAGAAGCGAGACATGGCGATTAGCATGTAGGCTCTCAACCTTAACCCATTACTATATCTTTGTGACCCTTTCAGTAGCACGCCATCACACTCTCTACCACCACAGACCAGAGATTCAAAACCAAGCATCTTTGTGGCACTTGCAGGGGCAATGGCCTGACCCAGAGGTTGCCTCTCTGTTCTGTGGGCTACAGAACCCCCTGTCCCACCTGAAGATACCAGTGGGCCTGGTAGAACCTGCTGTAGGGCAGAGCAAAGAGGAGCCCATTGACAGCTCTGCAGGGAAGCGCCCTTGTCCCACAATGGGTGACACAATAGGGACCTCTGGGAGTCCCAAGGTTTTGACATGAGCCATCTTTCCAAATTAGCACCTCGAAGATTCTAAAAATTAACTTGTTTTTGGAATCCCAGCACACAAACATAGGTCAGAACCTGCATGCTAAACCTAACCAGAGTGGTGGCCCGCTAAAATAGAAGATTTAAATAGGACCACGGTCTCTAACGTAATAGCCAAAATGCCAGAATACAATTGAAAATTACTCATATCAAGAAGCAAGAAAATCACAACTTGAATGAGAAAAGAATCAACAGACTCTGAAAGTGATACAGATTAGATGTTGGAATTATTTGATAAGGATTTTAAAGCAGCCATCATAAAAATGTGCCAGCAGGCAATTAGAAATAGTCTTGAAACAACTGAAAAACATGGAAAGTCTTAGCAGAAAGATACAATATGTGAAAGGAACCAAATGTAAATTACGGAAATGAAAAATATAACTGAAATACGAAGCCAATTGGAGAGGCTCATTAGCAGAAAAATATGATGAAGGAAAGACAGTGAACTTGAAGATAGAATAATAGAGTCAGACTGAAAGTCAGACTGAAAAGAGAGAAAGAAAAGCAAGCAAGCCTCAAGGATCTTTGAGACAATGAAAGATTCAGCATTCCTAGCATTCCTAACGTCCCAGCATTCCCAGCATTCCTAGCATTCCTAACGTCCCAGAAGGAGAAGAGAAAGAAAATACAACTAAGAGACAGAGATTGTCCAGATAGATAACACAGACCAACTTATTGCTTGTCTACAAGGAATTCATTTCAATGACATATAGGAAGGTTGCAATTAAGAAGAGAGAAAAATATACTATATTGTAGTGAGTTGAATAATGTCCCCTCGAAATTTATGAATGTGAATTTTGACACCCAGAATTTCAGAATGGAACCTCATTTGGAAATAAGGCCTTTGCAAATATACTTAGTTAAGAGAATGTCATACTGGAGTGGGTTGGGCTCTAAATCCAATGATGAGTGTCCTTGTAGAAAGACAAGACACAGAGAGACTGACAATAAGAGGTCATGTGAGAATGGAAGTAACCACAAGCCAAAGAAGATAAGATTGATGCAGCTACAAGCCAAGAGAGGCCAAGGATCACCAGGAGGCACTAGAGGCTTGGGGGAGCTAGGGAAGGTTGTTCTCTAGAACCTTCAAAAGGAGCATGTCCCTATTGATACCTTTATTTTGACCTCCAGAACTATAAGAGACTAAATTGTTGTTTTAAGCCACTCACTTCATGATACTTTGTTACAGCAGCTCTAGGAAATTGATAAATATGCTCACAATAATTAAAAAATCAGAATTGGCTATATGAATATCAAATAAAGTAGGCTTCACAGCAAATAACATCACTAGAGTCAAGAGGGAAATTATATAATGGTAAAAGATTAATCCACCAGGAAAGCATAACGATCTTAAATGTGTACAATAGAGCCAAATAACAGAGCCTCAAATGCATGAGATAAAGCTGATAGAACTGAAAGTAAAAAACAAATTCATACTCATAGTCGAGGTACTTTATCACCTCCTTAGTAACAATTAGAGCTACTAGACAGAAAATGAGAAAGAATATAGGAAAACGGGACAATAGAATCAACCAACAATATTAAATTTACATAGATAAGATACTTCACCCAACAAGGAAGAGTAAATACTTTTTCAATCACCATTCACATAGACCAAACATGTCCTGGGCTATGAAACAAACTAACAAATTTATCAGAACTAAAATCATACAGAGTATGTTGTTCTCTGACTACGGTGGAATCAAGTAGAAGTCAATTACACAAATATAACAAGAAAATCTCCAAACGTTTGAAACTCAAATAATACACTTGTAAATATTCAATGGGTCAAAAAGTTAAGTCTCAAAGGATATTAAAAAAATACATAGAACTGAATAAATAAAAATGCAGCATATCAAGATATGTTGGATTTAGCTTAAGCATGACCAAGAGGGAAATTTATAAACCTAAATGATTCTATTGGAAAAGAAGAAAGATCTCAGATCAACAATCTAAATTTCACCTCAAGAAACTGGAAAGAGAAGAGCAAAATGAACCCAATGCAAGGAGAAGGAAGGAAATAAAGATATGAGCAGACATGAATAAATAGAAATCAGGAAAACAATGGAAAAATCAGAGAAATACTAAGCTCATTATTTGGAAAAAATCAATAAAATTGATAAACTTCTAGAGACTGACAAAGATAAAAAGAGAGATGACACGAACCATCAATATCAGGACTGAAATTGGGGACAATTACTACAGAACCTGTAGTCATTAAAAGAATAATGAAGAAAAACTATAAACAACTTTGTTCTGGTAAATTTGACAACTCAGTAGAAATGGACCAGTTCCTCAAAACTACCAAAATATGACAAAGAGAGAATAGATAATCCAAAAACTCATATAACCATTAAAGACATTGAACTTGCCATATGTAAGCTCCCAAAAAAGAATCTCCAGGCCCAGATGGTTTTGCTAGAACATTCTACTAAACATTTAAAGAAAAATTGACACCAATTTTATAGTCTCTTTCAAAAACAGAAAGGGGAATACTTTCCAACTCATTTTAGGAGATAGGTATCACCCTGATGCTAAAACCAGACAAAGTACAAAACCGAACGAACAAACAACAACAACAACAAAAAGCTACAAATATCTCTAATGAACTTAGATACAAAAACTCTCAATAAAATATTAGCAAATCAAATCTACCAATGACCAAATGGGATTTATTCCAGGTATGCAAGACTTTTTCAGTATTTGAAAATTAATCATTGTAATCCACCATATCTACAAGCTAAAATAGAAAGTTATGTGATCATAATAGTAGATGCAGAAAAAGCATTTAAAAAATAAAACACCTATTCGTGATAAAATTTCTCAGAAAACATGGACTAGAGGGAGAACTTCTTCATCTTGATACAGAGTGTGTATGAAAAATCTAGAGCTAACATCATAGTGAGGAAAGACTGTTTTTCCCCTAAGACTGGGCACAAGGTAAGGATGTCTTCTTTCATCATTCTTATTCAATATAGTATTGGAACTTTGGCTAAACCAGTAAAGCATGAAAAGAGAAGTAATAGCCATAAAGCAAGAAAAATAAAAGGCACGCAGATTAGAGAAAAAGAAATACATTACCTTATGTCCTTTTTTTTTTTAGAGGAAATACCAATAAATGACTGTTTTTATTGAGGGAATGCAAATTGAAACCACAATGATTTATCACTGTGCGTCTGTAAGAATATCTAAAATAAAAAGTAGTGATAATGTCAAATGCTGGCAAGAATGTGGAAAAACTGGATCACTCATATATTGTTGGTGAGGATGTAAAATTGTGTAGCAATTCTAAAGTAGTTTGGCTGTTTCTTAAAAAACAAAACATACATTTGCTATGTGATCCAACAATTTTACTCTTGAACATTTATATCAGAGAAATAAAAATGTGTTCATACAAAAAATATGTACATAATGTTCGTAGAGCTTTATTTATAATAGCTAAAAACTCGGAACAACACAGACATCCTTCCGCAGGTGAATGGTTAAACTGTGGTGCATTATGACAGTAGTTGCAAGAGGTTAGGAGGAGAGGAGGGATGACTAGGTGGAGCACGGATGATTTTCAGGATGGCGAAACTGTTTCGTATGATACCGGAATGGTGGTTACATGTCATCATATATTTGTTAAAATCCATAGACTGTACAATACCATGAGTGAACCCTCACATAATCAACGGACTTTAGTTAGAAATATATCACTAATGACTCATCAGTTATAATAGATGTACCACATTAAAGCAAAATAGTAATACTAGGGGTAATGGGGAGGGGTGGGCAAGGTGTGTATTTGGAACTGTCTGTACTTTCTGCTTATGTTCTATAAATCTACAACCATTCAAAAAATAAAGTTTATTAATTTTTTTCAAAAGGCCAATCTCAAAAGGTTACATACTGTATGATTCCATTTATGTAACATTCTTGAAATGATATCATAGCAACGGAGAGCAGAGAAGTGGTTGCCAGGAATTAGAAGGGTAGGATGGGAAGGTGGTGACAGGTGTGGGAAGGAAGGCAGTTGTGGCTATAGCAGGAGGATCCTTATGATGATGGAATTGTTCTGTATCTTAACCGTGGTGGTGGTTATATGAATTGACACATCTGATAAAATTACATGGAACTACACACACACACACACACACACACACACTTTAGTGAACATAAGATTGGTAGAATCTGAACAAAGTGGGTTGATTGTATCAATGCAATTTCCTGGGTATATTATCGTGCTGTGGTTATGCAGGATATTACCACTGGGGGGAAATGGTGACAGGTACACGAGATCTCGCTTTATTTTCTCTCACAATTGCACATGAATCTACAATTCTCTCAAAATAAAGAATTTAACGTTAAAAGCTCAATGGAATGTTGTCAGCAGGTGGTTCTCATTATATCTGAAGCAATGCATAATCTTTCGTATCTGATTTTGTTTCCTTTCAGTCTATACATATTGATGCCACTTTATATACTGAAAGTTCTGTTCATGTGAGTATAGTTTATTTTTTTTCAAAATTGCTATTTTTCCAGTTTTCAAAAATCTAAGAAGTATGTGTTTTCAAAAAATGTAATGAAATATGTGTAGTTTTTAAATATAGATTTTGGTGTGTTCTTATAAGACATGATCAATGAATTTAAGTAACTGTTGAACTTATGGGACTTGGGGACAAACAGCTACATGCTATTTTCGTAAAATACATAAAAGCCTTTTCCATCAATGTCAGACAAAATTTGTTATACCTTTTTGTGATGTAGTTATATCATGATGCAGTTAAATACAAAAATCAGGTTAACTGATTCAATTTAAAATTATCCAACATACCGGTTATTTCCAGTGCTATAGAGTATTACCATCTTTAATCATATTTTCTACAAATAGCTGAAATACATTTATGTTCTACATTTTGCATGAATCTTTACAATTATTGGTAAGGATTCTGTCTGGTTACTCTCTAGGTGAGAAAAGAAACAAACACAACCCTTAAAACCTATCAGAATTCAAAACTGATCTTGGATTTGTTTCCTTCGCACACAGGCACTGTCTAGGGCATATATGATTCCTGTCATGTTGCCAGTCCTTTTTCTCTGGTTTGGTCACTAAAAATCATGAAACAAATCCCCCAGCTTCCTTTCCTTGTGGTAAACAAATTCTGTGTTGTGTGCTTTCAGAACAGTGAGTCCTCTCTCTGTTGGTCCTCAGTTAGAATTTCTCTGAAATAGCAGGTTTTACCCCCACCAGGACTTTCTAAGCATCAAGAAGAAGCCAGAGCCAGAAACTAGAAAAAAAAGGATGTTCATTAACTCCCTGGCTAGTGCTGCTGCACCGTAGAAATTGTCTCCTTCCTTTCGCTTCAGCGTATTTTCCACTTTCCTTTGCATTTTTTCAATGTAGAAAGCAGCCCATTAACAACCAACACTCAGCATCCTGAGATTGCTTTTTTTTTTTTTTTTTTTTTTTTTTTTTTTTTTTTGGTGCCTGAAGATAATTTTGCAACTCATGGGTCGTAGAAAAAAGCTTAGATTGAAACTTAGATTTAAACCCTGACTCAGCCAATTCCTAGCTGTGTTACTTTGGAAGTCACTAAACATTTCTGATCCTCGGTATTAGTATTTATTTTATGATTTTATTTTATTTGTTATTTATTTTATTATTACCATGGTGATAGTATTTATCCTTTCGATCCTGAGCAGCTGCTATGGGGGATAAGCAGTCCCCCTCATCCATGGGGAAGACGTTCCAAGACCCCCAGTGGATGCCTGAAACCACAGATAGTACCAAACTCCATATATACTATGATTGTTCCTATACATACATGCTGGCAGTAATGTTTATTTTATAAGTTAGGCACAGTAAGAGACTAATAGCAAAAATAATAAAATAGGACAATTATAATACTATACTGCAAAAAGAAAATACATAAGTATGGTCTCTCTCAAAATATCTCATTGTCCCGTACTCCTCCTTCTTTTGATGATGATGTGAGATGATACAGTGCCTCTGTGACGAGATGAAGTGAGGTGAATGACATAGGCATTGTGACATAGTGTCAGGTGGCCATTGACCTTCTGACGATATGTTGGGAAGATCACAGACCCATGACTTATGAATTGTTTATTTCTGGAATTTTCTATTTATTATTTTTGGACTGCAGTTGACTGCAGATACCTGAAACCCTATAAAGTGAAACCACAGATAAAGGGGAAGCTCCTGCACCGCCTGGGCCAAGCACGGGAGTGTTTTCCCCACTCCCTGCGTCGTTCAGTAAACATTCGCTCAGTGCCCGCAGGGTCTCTGGCACCACGCAAGGCATGGAGAACACAGAGTCGGACGAGGCGCGGTCTAATCCCCCAGAACGCATTCAGTGCTTCTTTTCTTTTAAGTGTAGATTTTGTTAAAGGAACCTTTGTGGGAACCGTATTTTCATGGTGCCTATGAGGTGCCTCTCTGATTTGGCTAGGCTGTGAATAGGGGTTGCCCCTGCGGTGATTTGTCTAATAAACTTCTTGGAATCACCTCTGCCTCTGGAACTTTGGAACTTGCAGGAATAGCATGATGAGCAGGTATTCTTGTGTGTTTAAAGTGTTAACTGTACTGTCTGATTCTAGTCTTCCGTATGCACTGTGGTTAATGTTTTGAGAGTCTCAGGCCAGTATCGTCACTCTTTCGCGCAGAGGAGATGTGCTCAGTGAGTAAAGTGGCCTTTGATCTCCACGGTTTCTTGTGTCACGTGTCTTCTTGAGGGCCATATCACCATCCTTCTTGATTGTTTTGTCATCCGTTTGTTTTGGTTTCGATTTCGAAACCAAAAGAAAAAAAAATCAAGCTGTGTCCTATGTAAAACTTCTTAGGACTGTTGCGTTTCTTTGGACGATACTTGGATTGACTTAAAAAATCAAAATTATGTCTATGTATAAATGAATAAGGGGAAAATCATTTGTTTTTCAAAACTGTTCTTTGTAACTCTCTTTTCAGCCCAA
>PVKZ01000452.1:600000-824959 GCA_004027375.1 Macroglossus sobrinus | reverse complement strand
GAGGTTAACGACCTGAAACTATAGGTTAGGCAATTAACTCCTCCCAGCTATTCATTAATCCCCAGGAAATACCAGGGTCTACAATTGTTACTGCTTAATTATAACCCAGATGGAATGATGAGCTATGAGAACAGCAATGTGATTGGCTAATGTGCAAAAATTAAGTTCTCCATGAATGCTTTGTACATATCAATTAAAACTACATCACCCTTAAAAAATTCATATGCCTATATTTCTTTTCCATTTTCAGTTCATAATAGCAATAATGACTTAGATGCTGGGTATTTTCTGAGAATTAATGGCAGCAGATGTTAATGGTCCTTGGCTGTACTTTGAGCCATCCAATCTTGCTCATTTGTCATTAATTCCTATGAAGTGCCCAGCTATTGCTTAATTAACTTTATAATACAGATAATGCAGATATGACACAATAGAATAATTTTTTATTTATCAGCTTTCAAAAACAAAACCTTCAACTCAAAAAGCCTTGCAAATATCCATTTTTGATTTCTGAAATGTACATGGAAAATTAAGAATGGAAGGTGACATCAGTAACCTGGAGAGCTAGGAGGTCCAAAAGCTCATCTTCTCAATAAAAGCAACAAAAATAATAAACAACTACACATTGAAAAAAAAAAAACAACAACTCAGGACCATCTCTAGACTACAATAAAAAGGCAGCAAAAATCCTGTGGTGCTCAAAAAGGGGACGGCCACACAGAAAAGTACAGGAAGCATATTACTTGTGTCATCCTATCCTCCAGTCCAGAGAACCTTGTAGCCAGGATGGCGAGCATCAGAATTTTTTCCCGTGGACAAAAGGAGAGCAGGAAAACCTCAATAAGACTAACCACTGTAGACCTTTGCAGTCTTTGCTACACATCCTTCGCCGAGGCTGATCCCAGTTGATGGAGCTGCCTAGAGTCAACCCAGTACATCCACTCCTTGGGGATGAAGCTGTTGCTGTGGTTACTCATGGATTTTTCCCTCAGGAGCCCCAGTAGCTGCTGTGTCCCACTGTTCCAGATCAGAACACCATAGCACTTCACCATACTTGTGAGCAGAGCTGCCACTGTTAGGTCCCAGGTCTTGACTCTGAACCCTCAATGCCATTACTCTAAGCCCCATTCCCTTTGCAGATGGATGTTCTGAGCTATCATGGCCAGAAAGTGCTGCCACTGTTATAAGCCCAGCTTTACTAAGAACAATTATTTGCCAACAAACTGAAAAACCTAGAAGTGGATATATTCCTAGAAATATACTAGAGTGCCAAGACTGAAGCATGAAGAAATAGGAAATCTGAATAGAGCAATAATGAGTAAGGAGATAGAATCAGTAATTTAAAAAAAAATATATATATAGATATAGATATAGATATAGATATAGATATAGATATATAGATATATATCTATATCTATATCTATATCTATCTATCTATCTATCTATCTATCTATCTATCTATCTATCTATCTATATATATATATATATATATATATATATCTCCTGTCACACAAAAAAAAGCCCAGGACCAGAATTCCTGGTGAATTCTACCAAATATTTAGAAAAGAATTAATGCCAATCCTTCTCAAACTCTTCGAAAACACTAAAGAGGAGGGAACACTCCCAAACTCATTTTAAAAGGCCAGCATTACTCTGACACCAAAGCCAGAAAAGATCACTATAAGAAAATTACAGATCAATATCCCTGATGAATATCACTGTAAAAATTGTCAACCAAATGTTAGCAAACTGAATTCAGAAGCACATTAAAAAATAATTCATAATGTTCAAGTGGAATTTATACCTGAGATGAAAACATTGTTCAACATATGCAAAACAAAAAATGTAATATACTGCTTTAATAAAATGAAAAATAAAAACCATACAATCATTTCAATAATGCAGAAAAAACATTTGACAAAATACAGCAAACTTTCATAATAAAAAAACACCTCAATAAATTGGGAACAGAAAGAACATACCTCAACATAATAAAGACCATATACAACAAACCCACAGCTAACATCACACTCAATGGTGAAAGGTTGAAAGTTTTTCCTCTAAAATTAGGAATAAGCAAGGGTGCCCACTTTCACCATTCTCATTCAAATTGTACTTAAAGTTTTAACTAAAGCAATCAGGCAAGATAAAAAGCTAAACGGCATCCAAATCGGAATAAAAGAGGTAAAACTGCCATTATTTGCAAATAATAAGAATTTATATCTGGAAAACTCTGAAGACTCCACCAAAAAGCTGCGATAATAAATAAATTCTGCAAAGTTGCAGGATATAAAAATCAGCACACAGAAATCCACTCTACTTTTGTATACTAACAATGGACTCTCTGAAAGAGAAAATAAAGAAGCAATCCAAATTACAATAGCATTGAAAAAAATAAAATACTTAGAAATAAAATTAAACAAGAAGTTGAAAAACCTTTACACTGAAACTATAAGATATGATCAAAGAGACTGAAGAAGACACAAATAAATAGAAAAATATCTCATGTATTTGGGTTGAAAGAATTAATATTGTGAAAATGTCCATACTACCTACAGTGATCTACAGATTCATTGTAATCCCCCCAAATTCAAATGGCATTTATCACAGAAATAGAAAAAATATATACTAAAATTTGCATGGAACCACAAAAGACTCTGTATATTCAAAGCAATCTTGAGAAAGAGGAACAAAGCTGGAGGTATCATACTGATTTCAAACTATACTACAAAGCTATAGTAATCAAAACAGTATGGTTCTGGCATAAAAACAGGCACACAGACCAGTAGCACAGTATAGAGAGCCCAAATATAAACGTATGCCTATGTGGTCAAATAATTTTTGACATGGGTGCCAAGAGTATACAATTGAGAAAGAACAGTCTCTTCAATAAATTGTGTTTGCAAAACTGAATATCCACATGCAGAATAATGAAACTGAACCCCATATTTTTACCATTAACAAAAATTAACTCAAAACAGATTAAGGATTTAAACGTAAGACCAGAAATTACAGGACCCCCAGGAGAAAACAGGGGAAATAAAAACTTTGGTATTGGTCTTGGCAATGATTTCTGGTTTTTGTTGTTGTTGTTGTTCTTAATTTTATTTCCATTCTCTTTGGCAACCATCAGCTAGTTCTCTGCATCTGTGGGCCTATTTCTTGTACATTTCTTGTTTATCTTGTACATTTGTTTTGCTTTTTTAGATTCCACATGTAAATTAAATCATACAGTATGTGTCTTTCTCTGTTTGACTTATTTCCCTTAGCATAATACTCTCTAGGTCCACCTATGTTGTCATAAATAGCAAGATTTTATTCTTTTTATTCCTGAGTAATATCCCATTTATATACACACACATACACACACACATATACACATACATACATACATATACACACATACAAATATATAGAGATACTTAAAGAAATATACATATTTCTTTACATATAAAGAAAATATTCATTTTTCTTTATCCATTCATCTATTGATGAAGATCAAGGTGGCATCCAAATCTTGGCTATGATATTTATATAAAACAAGAAAAGTACAGGAAGTAAAATCTAAAATAAATGGGACTACATTACACTAAAGAGTTTCTGCAGAGCAAAAGAAACAATATGTTGAAAAGTCAACACACAAAATGGGAGAAAATATTTGCAAACTATATATCTGATAAATGGTTAATATTCCAAATGCATAAAAAAACTCATAGAACTCAAAAGCAAAACAGCAAATAATCCAATTAAACAATGGGCAATAGACCTAAATAGACACTTTCCCAAAGAAGACATATAAATAGCCAACAGGCATATGAAAAGGTGCTCAACATCATTAATTATGAGGTAAATGCAAATCAACTTCACACCTGTTAGTGTGACTGTCATCAAAAGAATATATAACATATGTTGGTGAGAATGTAGAGAAAAGAGAACCCTTATAAACTGTTGGTGGAAATTTAAAATGTTATGGTTACTATGGCGGTTCCTCAAAAATAAAAGATAAAGTTACCATATGATTCAGCAATTCTATTCCTGAGTATATATCCAAAGGAACTGAAATCAGTGTCTCAAAAAGATACCCTCATGCCCATGTTCATTAGAGCATTCTTTATAATAGCCAAGATATGGAAACAACTTAATATCCTTCAAAGAATGAACTGATAAGGAAAATGTGATCTATATCTGTATTTATATCAATATATTTCCATATACATAATATTATTCAGTCATAAAATATAAGGAAATCCTACCATTTGTGACAACTTGGAAGAATTTGGATGGTATTATGCTAAGTAAAACCAGCCAGTAAAAGAAAGATAAAAATAGTATATGATATCGCTTATATGTGAATTTTTTAAAAATTTGATTTAACAGAAACAGAATAAAATGGTGGTTGCCAGGAGCTAAAGGACAGGGGAAATGGGCAATATAGGTCAAAGGGTACACATTTTCATTCTAAGAATAAATTTTGAGGATGTAATGTACAGTATGGTGACTATAATTAATAACATGGTATTGTATATTTAAAATGTGTTGAGAGCAGATCTTACTGAGAAACATTCTTAACACACACATATACACAAACATACACACATACACACACACACACACACACATACTATAGTTATCTATGTTAGCTAAGTGGGATTATGGATGTGTTATTTATCTTGATATTGTCAACCATTCTACAATGTATATTTTATCAAATAACCATACCATATACTTTAAATATACACATTTGTCAATTATTCCTCAATAAAGTTAAAAAATACTTAAAAATGACAAATTTCTATGTTAATGAGAAGTAGAAGTTATGCTAATGAGAAATAGAAGTTCCTATTAATATTGAAAACTGAAATAATTGTGTTAAAATGGTAGAGTTGTTTCTTCTTTTTCAAAATTTTAGTAGAAAAAAATCTCTTAAAATGCAGTTCTTTTATTTGCAGTTCTCATATTATAAAAATACAATTTTTCAGTTTTACATATATAGAGAGAGAATGTAGAACTGGAGCTTTAAAAATTTTTGATAGTAAGAGAACCTAGACATCATTTGGCCCAATATCGGTTTTTAACATATGAAAAATTCAGAGAAGCAAAGCAACTAGTTTGAGTCACATGGTCATTGAAGAACTAAAGGGAAGAAGTTTGTCTCCTTTCTTCTATCTCATGACATTTGGGATGCACAAGTTATATCTCCATCTTTTAGGGGGGTTTGACAATAGCTATACTTCATCTACACTTGTCAAATGAACAGCCAAGTTTCTTGAATCTGAAGGGTAAAAAAGTTGTAGTCAAGTTTTGCTTTTTTGGAGAGATTATTTTGAGGTAGTATTTTTTTTAAAAAAAACTGGCTTTAAAAATTATATTTCAGTTTAGACAGAATTGTAATAACCTAGCAAGCTTTTAAAGGTTTTTATCCCTACTTTATGTTTTCATGTAGTAAAGAATACTTTAGGAAAATCAAAGTAGAAAATGCATTTAAGTTATTAAATTATAACAATATGTTTTTCTGTTGATACCTTTAAAGCATTCAAAATTGATTCAAACCATAAAAATCCTACCAGTGACTAATAAAATTATTCCTATTCTTTTTTCCTTGCAAGTTTTAAAGCTACTTTTGTTTTTCTTCTATGTTGAATGTTGAAATTAAAGACCAGATTAATTTTTTAAAATAAATTTAAAATAAGAAAAGACTCTGAGAAATAATGTATTTAAGATTTTTCCATAAATAACCTCAAGCTACCTTCAAGGATGATGTAGCCCATGGTAAACAATTATCCTAATTCCCTAAGTTACTTGTTCTGATGCTTATTTAACATCATAATGTTAAGCCTACTTTTTCCTTTTTAAAACCATGCTAAAATAAAAAGAAACTATTGTGTTTATGTAGGAAATGTTAAGAAACCCCTTCTTCTCATCCACATACCCTTTCTCTGTGCTGCATGACACTTTTCAAACAGGTTCCATGAATGGGAATCACTTCCTTGTGTCAGAGTAATTTAAACTTGTTAAGTTTTAGCACCCATTCTTCCTCAAGGAGGAAAAAAAATAAATTGCCTTAAATTGTCAACATACTATTTTATTAGCTTATTAAGAGGGCATTTTCAACCCTACAAGAAGCTAAATAAAGGAACACAGTATCTGTCTCAAACCATCTGATCTACTAGATGTTGTTGACAAGTGTTCCTATTTTCATTCTGCATATAGTTAAACTTTTTAAGTTAATAAATACTTAGCCATGGTAGAAAGCTACCTGACTGATCATGTGCTTTACCTCACCTGACAGCACTTGTGAGCATCCCATTGATGCCTAAAATTATCCCTGGCATGTAATTACAGCCTTCAGGAAAGATCAGCTCTGGAATATATTAACTTTTCTACAAAATCAAGATCCCTTAAAGAATGTCACTCATGTACATAATTAGGAAGTTAGGATTACATTTTTACCTATTAAGCATATGGTTTGCAAAAATAACAGTGTAATAATATGTATTACTATTCATTGTTCATTAATTTTCACAGATTTCTATGTTGTCTTATTTTGCTGATTACCCTCACAAAAATAACAACCAGAGGTTTAAGTTATGACTCTTTCAATTATATGACTTGATTTAAAATTATGTATAAAAAAACTGAATACAGTAAAAAAGTTAATGTTTTTATGAACGCAGTTGTCTTAAAACATGAGATTTCAATATCTATGATAGGGATATGAAAAGTATTAAATACCTCTGCACAAAATTGATGGAGTTATTTCACTCTAAATATTTTAGTACAAGTGAAACATTTTTGAACAGAGAATAAAAATAGAGGATAGGTCTGAAAATGGGAAAGACAAAATATCCTTGTTGGTTCACCCAATCAAAAATATATTCATAATATAGATTAGTCTACATGCACATGTGTGCGTGCTTGCATGCACGCACATGCACAGGCACACGCGCGCACACACACACACACACACACACACACACACACACACACACACAATCAATTTAAGAGCCGCTCTTGGGTCTTGAATGAACCATACCATTACTTGCAAAAATTACCTTTGCTAATTAGTGAAAACATCGGAAAAGACAGGCCCTTATAGAAACAAGAAGAGATATCATCCACCCAAAATTTTGATGAATTGTAGTTCACAATACTTATTTTTTCAAATCTTCCCAACACATAGATACAATGAGAGACTATAAGAAAAACAATTTGTCCTCATGCACAGCTATTGTCTAAACCCCTACAAAAATGATACAATCTTTTTAAATGAAGATAAATACATATTTGATATTCAGGTTTCAATTCCCCAATCTCTCTAAAAAAAAAAAATCAAGTCTATTTTCATGCTGACTTTAAAAGGTCATTTGAATTAAACAGAAAATGGCTGAAACAATCTACTAGAATGTTTTCGTAATCTGCTTAAATTCTATGTTCTGCACATTCACTTTTTTTCTTTAATCTTAGATAATTCTTGTTTTTATAAAAGAGCTATATTAAGGAAATCTGTTTGACTATTACCTTTTATTTTAAATGCTAATTTTCTTGTTTTTCTTTTCAAAATGAGACTTAATTCAAACTGAAAATTTTTAGACTTGAACCCAAATTGTGTCCACTCATTAATCTAGGCATGAACTGCTTAAAATATGACAGATATGAATATTTCAGTGAAACAATATAAGCATTTAAATATTGCTGGCAGACCAAAATGTGCAAAATTTGGAACAAATACCTCTGATAATGATATCAGCATCTGGACAAGGTTCTAGCACTTTCCATTTCAATATGTTTTTGGTATATGTAAGCCGTAGGTCATGGCTCCATTTCATAAAAGAAATATTACTTTACCATTTAGAATTTCCATAAAGTATCAATCTGTTAAATTAAAGAACTATAAGATCTGTGAAAGAAATAAAAAGGATCTTCTTGACATTTTCACAATACCATGAATATCAAAGGCTTAATATAGCAGACTGAAAATTGAAGGATAGTAACTAAATTCAGCAAAAAAATATGAAATTTTTCCTGCATAAGGAAAACTGAATAAGTTGCAAACATTTTAAAGTGGGGTATATTTATATAAATTTGATGTTTCTAAATGTAGTTTTTAAAAATTAATAAATATATATGTCATATATATGATAGTGTTGATTTGTACATTTAAAGCTCTTTTGATTTTATTATTGTCACCCCAATAATTTTAATAAAGAGAAAATTAAAATTAAAATTAATAAATCTATAAGAGTTAATTGAAACTGTGTAGTCATCCTCTTTAGATAGGACCTGTATTCTCCAGCACCTACCACTCCTCACCATCTCCCTAATATATTACACCCAGCCAATCACTACTTACATCATCCTACAGGGAAATGGCTCGTAATTTTGGAGAGTGTGTGTGTGTGTATGTGTGTGTGTGTGTGTGTGTGTGCGTGTGTGTGTGTGTGTGCATATCCACACACTGGAATTTCTGATGAATATAAGGATATTATGGTATCCTCCTGCCCAATCTTAAAGCATACACCTTTTTTGAACCTCAGGTCTTTCAAAGAAAATATTCAGAGCTACTGTATTACTAAGAAAAGACAAGGGCTTAATTTTTCTTGCTTCTTTATTGTGGAAAAGTGACTTTCATTTTTCATCTTGACTAATTTGACATTATATTTAAGCTATATTTAAGCTATTTCAATCCTAAAATTTATTAAAATATACTATTGCCAATATAAGATAGAGAAAAATAAACTCCTCTTAATCTCTAGATGACTCTCCAAAGAATTTACATATAGCCCTTTTGCAAAAATAGTTCAAATATTTTCAGCCAACTTCTATTATTTTCACTTATATATATTCCATCTTAGGGCCAGGAGTTTCATCATGATTAATACCTTTAGTCTAAGCAATTATGATTAATTATATTCTTTCACTTATGGAGTTGCCTGATGTACAATGAGATAGTATTTTTATGATAATGCATTAATATTTAGACCTTTCTGGAAATCCATCAGGATATTTGAGAGTTCTATAAGAAATATGTTTCATGATATTTATAGTTTTATACCTTTCACTTACAAAAAAGCATTTTTCTTTAGTTTGAGATAACTTAATTAGCAATGGTAATTAATTAATAGTGGTATATAGAAAAAAAAAAACATATAAGGTTGTGGGTCTCTAAACCAGCTAAGCCTAAATATCATATAGGCTCTTACAAAAATACATTCCTAGGCCCTACACACACACACACACACACACACACACACACATACACACATACACATACACATCTCTCTCACATATGTATATGTATGTATGTGTGTGTGTGTGTGTGTGTGTGTGTGTGTGTGTGTGTATGGAGATTTTGATCAAGTGGACCTGAGTAAATTAATAAATCACAATCTCTCAGAGCAGGGCTCTGGCAATAGTATTTTATTCAAAACTCTCCATATGATTATAATTTTCAGTACGGTTGAGAAACACTAGCCTAGATAAAAGCAATAACATTAAAAAGTTCCTCTCCTGAATTATTTGGATGTTAATAAAATGAAAGTGCTGGGTTCAGTTAATCACCTATTAGTTGGCTATGTTAAAACTGTGTAAAATGCATAGTAGATTCCTAAGAGGAGTCTACAATCTAATTGTAGAGTCAGGGGAATTAACATTCATGAGATAATATTAAATTAGAAAGCATTTAAATCAGCTCATTTTGGTAATTTACTAATCAGTTAGGTAAAACCAAATCACTGAAGGCCTTGAAACTGAGGAAGAATAGTTTATATATTTTATATTTGATGCAATAGTCAAGGAATTTTTTTAAGTAGAGGACTTGTAATATAAACCCTGCATTTGCTATTTAAAAGAGTATTAAGGGAAGTGAGAATATTTAATTATCAAAGGCTACAGTAGTATTTTAGTTATGAGCCTGTGAGAGTCTGGATAGAAATGACAGCACAAACAGAGATAAAGATATTGGTTTAAAAAATTTTTCAAAGAGTTTACTGACAAAAAAAAAAAAGGAAGATGACTGTGTGGAATCAATACCTATAATCTTTCAAGTCTGAAAAAATGCTAAAATAGTGATTTCTTTGGCACACAAAAAAAGAACACAGAAGTTTAGGAAAAAGCCTTGTTTAGGGAAAAAAAATAGATCTGGTTTAGGTCTTGTTGAAGTTAGCATGACAGGAGACACTAAATTGGAAATATCCAGAGGATAGCTGGAGATGTAGAAAACAAGCTTGAGTAAAAAAGCTGAAGATACAGACAAGAATAGAAAAATCAGGGATTTATTCATCCTACCATTCCACATCAAGTCATACTTCAGAGGACAAAGCTCTCTCTATAATTGACTTCTCATAATGAGATAATACTGTATCAAAACAAGTTAAATACAAAACATGCTCATCACAGATTGCTAATATATAATCCCTTTCCTCTGAATTTATTTTTTTCTTTCAGATATAATGTCTAATTCACAAACAGTCAGTTAAGTATTTTAAACTCATTTTTTATTATTCAAACGAGTAAAAGAATATGAACCGCCTCAGGTAAATTATCTACCATTTCATTGAAAGTTTCTTTGAATGGCCTTTATTTATTTATTTTATGGGTTTGTTTAATAAGGATTCACACACACAGTTTAGCAATCCTTCCTCTAGGCTGGTTACCTAGCTGTCCTAATCACCCAGTAATTAAAATAAAAACCACTCTACATAATTGGCAGTTTTTCCTAATTGAAAACTGGGTAGATAATCATTGGCCCAAGGAAATGCCCCACTCTCATACTGTAATATGAACTACCATCTGTCTATTAAATTAGTCATTGTAAAATATTAGCATATAAATGACTACTATAGGGGTATTATAAAAGTGATCCCAGCATTTATTTTTTTTTAATTTTGTTGACTGATTTCTTTCTATGGAATAATAAAAAAATATGTTCTGGAGTTGATGGCAGTGGGAAACTTTTGTCATACAACACAGACATATTAGGAAGGTTTATATCTACCTTTGCTATAGAGTATTTGTTCTCCAGTGAATAACAAGCATTGAACCAAGAAGCTAAGATAAATTAAACAAAAATATCCAATCCATCCATAAAGTTAACAATTCCAAAATTTACACATTTACTTCCAGAGAAAGTAGAAGTAAAAGAGGAAAAGAGTTTTTGTTTTTGTTTTGGTTTAAAAAGCAAACAAACAAACAAAAAATCAAAAACCCGGAATCATGGAGTAGACAATCCTTGAAATATACCTGCATAGATTGAAAAATTAGCCTAAATCTGTCCTTGCTTAAAGGATAATTCTGTTTGAGAAAAGAAAAGGAAAATTAATAAACATCAACAGATCCTGAAAAGAACATAAACAGACATTCTGAAGGTGGTGACCTCATTTTGTGCTTGGTATAGATACTGTCTTTATAGATAACACGTTATAACACTGTCTTTGTAGATATACTTGTACACAGCAAATAATACCATCAGTCGTTTCAGTAGAGAGGACAATATCTAATGACAAAAGGTAGATGAAAGCAGCATGTATAATTCTTCTCCTTTTCCAGACAAAGTCAATCGTAGCACTAAAAGACTGCCCCTCTCCCCGCAAATCTTCTTCATTGACTTACCTTGATAAACTGAGGATGTGTGTTTTGTCTATTTGCTGGCATGAATTAAGCATTTTGGAATTAATAAATGAATTTAAGTGTGGTGTGGTGATACTCTAGACAGGTTAAACTCCATCCATGTAAGTACTCGCCATCTGAATAGGCAGAAAATACTTAAACTTAATAAATCAAATTAGCTCAATAACTATGTAATGAATTCAGGGAGAAACAGAACTGCAATGAAAGAAAAAACAAAAACAACTTCCAATCACATACCTTTTTAACAATCACAGAAAAAATCTTCAAGATTTTGAATTAGCATGCAATTTGTTGTCATAAGGGTAAGACTTTACTCTGGAAACCATACTTGTCTTGAAATATTTCCCCTAAAGATGGAAGAACCAATCTCCTTAGACCCTATCATTTACTGCCCTGTATCATGAAAAGGTCAAGTTCAATCCTGTTTTTTTTTTTTCACAGAACCTAATATAAACTGTAGGTACTTTTGAAACTTAATGATAACAAATGTTATATTTAAATATGAAGAGAAACTCCTTAAGAAATTATTACATAAATCAAGATGAAGGAAAAAGCTTTTCATATTTAAAACCATAAATGAATGATACAGAATTATTTGTGGCCAAGAATCTGAGGTCTCTGAAAGATAAAACGAAAATATAAACTTTATTTCAGTTATTAAAGGCTCAGTTTTATATTTGTATACTTAGTTTAATATGGCTTTTTCTCTTCTAGATTATTTATGTAGCATGTAAATCATGCTGTTTCTGTTAATTAATGAAAAGCTGTACTTGTTCTAAAAGTGGACTCTCATGGATTATTTACACTGTAAGCCTCATGACATTAAAGTATGCAGAACATTTTTTTTCCTTTATGAATGTATAACTATAATTATATTGGATTTAAAATGACTTGAATAACCAAGATACAAAAATATTAAAATTACAAGAGATACATTACCATAGAATAGACATTAGAAATATAATAGGGAGTCTCTCTCTCCCTCTCTCGCTTATGTATATGTGTATATATGTATATGAGTGTGTGTGTGTATATGTAAACATATATACACATGCACACACTTAACTATAAGCTGAATGTCTGTATTCCCCAAATTACATACGCTGAAACCTAATCTTAATGTGATAGTAGGGCCTTTAGAATGTTATTAGATCATGAGTATGAAGCCCTCCTGAATGAAATTAGTACTCTTATAAAAGAGACCCCAGAGAGTTCCCTCGCCCCCTCTGCCACGTGAGGACACAATGAGAAGGTGGCTATTTTTGAATCAGTCAATGGGCTCTCACCAGACATCAAATCTGATGGCATCTCAATTTTGGACTTTTTCTCCACAGACAGATAGACAGATGATAGGCATATATAGATATGATATAGATATGATTTAACTATATGTATCATAATTTTTCACTCATGTAACAACTCTAAATGTTTATAGTTTCTTTCTTTAACAAATTGAATCATAAAGCAAAGTTATTTAGTTAAAATCTTCAAAATCAGCATCTGCTGCCTGGAAAGAAAACCAAGTATATGTGGATTTTGTGTCCTACCTGCTCCCAAATTAAGCCCACTGAATAAATATTTGTCTTCATTTGCTTTGGACAGCTGCTAACATGTACAATTTTCTGGATAGCTATGGCTTATCATACACACAATATTCCCTCTTTAAAAATTACTTTGGTAGTGAACCAAGGTAATGGCAAATGAAATCATATTTATTATGGATCATCAAAGAATAAATAGTGTTCCTTAACAATAACAATAAAAACTATCATTTTTGAATGTTTATCATTTTTCCTGCATTGTGGTAGGCACTTTATACACATTACATCATTTAATCTTCATAATAGTCCTCAGAGGTAGGTGTTTTTCCTATTCTATAATTTAGTATACTCTGACAAATAGAAGATTAATAATTTGCTCAGGGTTACATAGCTTATAAATGGCTGAGCTATATTTTTACCTTAGGTTGACTGACCTCAAATTTAATCACTTTCCACTATAACAGATAATGTCCCCAGTAAAATTTCCCAGAGAAAATAGTGCTGGTTGTTTACCAAACCCATTCCTAAAAGCACAGCTTAAATAAATTTCCATTGGAGCTGGGTATGCCAATGAATTAAATTCTAGCCAAGAGAATACAGGCAAAAATAGTGTATGCCACTTTCAGACTTAGCTCATAGACACTTCGCACATGCAACCTTCCATTCTATTTTCCCCCATTTGGCTGCAGACATCCACCAAGGTACACTGGGAACCACATGCAGATTGTAGGACTGTAGGCAAGAATTCAATTATAAACACCTGCATTGAACTGATACACAATGGGAGATAAAACTAGGTTTATATAAAATTGGGTTTGGCCGCTATAAGGGTTTTAATGTTCTATCAGCTTGTATTACCCTAATAAAGGTTATGTCATCTTACAGTTACTAAATAAAAATACAATTTTGACTCAATTTTTTTTAACAAAACCTTTCCATTAAAAGTTGAAATTGATTTCCTTGACAGTCTAAACTTTCTTCTGACAACATCCAATGGTAGCATGTTCTCTCCTATTGGGAAACACAAATGTTAAGTAAAAAAGGTAACTTAAAGATAGAAAGTTCAAATGAACTGCATTTTTATTACTTCAAAAGCAAATAGCATCTAAATACACTTTTGAAGGGATATCTAGTATTTTTTGTTTTCTGGTTTTTTTTTTTTAAGCAAATTCAGGTGTCAGGGATAATAAATGAATCATTTATTTGATGCACACAATACTTTAAAGAAATCAGTACAAGCCCCCAAGGGAAAAAAGCAACAGCATACTCAGAAGCATTTCATCATTTGAAGTTGATGTAACAATGCTGACAAGTACAAAACATAACTACTTTGTTCTGTCATGCTGTGTCATGTTGTAGAAAACACAAAGTACTGTGTGACCTTTAGAAGAACAGCCCAAAAGCAGCTTGCTCTCTGGTGCTTAGCACAGGTATTTCTGAATTTTTGAAGGTCTTGATTTTTGCCAGGTGTGGCCAAAGTTATGTCCTGAGGGATTTCGGGTATAAAAAGGAAAGAATGCTGATACAGTAAATAAGTGTAAGGGGAAAGCTGGGAAGAATTCTCTACTTGTGGAAAACAAAACTAGCTGTTAGGTATCTATGTGTACCTAAGCTCTTTGAAAATTTCCATCTAATAAATGTTAATTCCAAAACTGGCATATATATAACGTCTATGGTTAGCATTAGACTATTTAGAGACTATCTGCTAATCTGTTTATTTTTTATACTCCTTTTTCAAGTATTGACAGCTTTCATGCTCCTCCCGGACTGACCAGAAACTACCACTGCAACTGTCACAAATTCCCGTGCCATCAAACTTCAATATAGTACCGGGCCCTCAGAGATTCGAAGATGGTGTGTATGACAGGTAGATCATGTCTTATTTTTTGATATACATCACCACTTGCAAGAAATGCAGCTATATTTTTATTAGGCCCCTCTTTTTTCTAGGGTTAATTCCTTTACTCAAAAGAATCATTAATAGAGAAAATTACAGCCCTCGAGGTTATGATTTCTTAAAGTAAATTTATAGATAATATGCATTGTAATTACCAGAAAATATATATTTTTTAATTTCCCAAGCATTAAAAATAATATAAAAAGATACACTAAAAAGCATATAGATGAGATATAATAGACTAATAATAATAATGTGACATGAGTAATAAAGTATTTTGCTTCTGACCCAAGAATCTCATTTCTTCTGAGATCATCGATGATGCATTAACAGGTTACAACTTATGAGCATGTAAACAGGGTAACATAGAATCCCAGACACATATCATTATACATGTAGAAATCAAGTTTGGTTAACTTTACTGTTACCAAACTGACCAATTAATAACTCAAGACAAACTATTAAACATAATTTACTTATAAGTTTATGCAGTGTCATAATTCAGCAGTCATATTTTATGGGTCAATTACTCCAGAGAAATTTTAATCTGTGATTTCTCAAATTCAGATCTGTCTAAAAAGAAGTTAATTCCACAATATATACATATATCAAATCATGTACACATTAAACTTACACGTTACATGTCAATTATATCTCAAAGCTGGAAAACATAAAAGAAGCTAAATGCTTCTATTTAAAGGTGTAAGGTCTTTATATAGTTAATCAAATAATCACGGAGATAACATAGACAGCTGAAATGCTATTAGAGAACCCAAGGCCACCATATATTTAATCTCTTAAATGGTACAAGATGTTCAAGAGCATCTAAATATTTATGTTCAGAATACATATAGCTATCATAGTAGGTTAGGATCCTAATTTCAGCATTCTAAAACATTTTATTTGGTAGTCTTTCTAAAATGCTCTTAAAATTCACAATGGCAATTATGTAGTCCTCCCTTGAGCATTATTTTTTTTGAGATTTAAAAGATGAGTATATTTCTGAAATTTTTCCAGTCTTGCTTTTATTGCATCTCCCAATTCTTTCTTCTTCATCTGCCAATTCCAATAATCAACTGTTTCTGTACCTTCAAGTCTGCCAAGAACCTCTGAAAAACTTAAAGTCTTTGAATTAATGTGACATTTCTAATATCCTTGAGCCTTGCATTGCTTCTGGTTATACCTTTTCACATATGCTGAAATTCCTAAAGTTTCTCTTTCCAGAATAATTTCCTAAAAGTAAATGTTGGGAACAGCCTACATAAAACTTTGCTCATAATTTTTTTGCCAGTGTTTTTAGAAATGATGTTAATAAGCAATTGTCTAAAAACCCTATTACCCCACATGAGGCTAAAGCTAATGATTGGGAAATTTAAACAAAAACTCAGATTAAAAATATACAGGAATATGTTAGATTTAGAAGTTTATCAGACTGTTTCATAATATCTTATTACAATTTCTCCTTTGTTATGACTCTTGTATATTTGCTATCTGCTATTCATAATATTACTTTTTAATATAAATAATACTAAGGTCTTAACTAAAAGCAGTAGGGTCAAATTCTACTGAAGTTATTACTGGTCAACATTCAAACACCTTTGTCAGTCAAACATCCAAGAGCTTAATAATGTTGACATGTTTCATTGATTTTTAAAAAAATTATTACAAGTGTTGTGTGGTCCACCATCATGAGTTATCACTATTATAATTATCTGTAAATAATTTACTTAAAATAAGTTTATGTTACAGATTCCTAATATGGAGTATCAAAATGGGAAGATCTATACCTGGCTCTGGAGTCAGACAAACATGAATTTAAATGTTGCTTCAACTGTTCACTAGGCAGGTTAGCTTAAGGAAATTACTGTCCCATAAACATGCTCATTTCTTCACTGGTAACATGTGGATGAAAACTCCTACCCTGCAGGATGTTTTCCAGATTCTAGTGAAATATTTTATGTAAAGCACCTGTCGCAAAGCCTGGCATACAGTATGTGTGCCAAAAACAGCAATGACAATGACTGCTATTGATACTACACATTGATTATTAGATGAGTTAGATATTTGATAATATGCATCCGAATTTTATTTTCATTGGTGCTTATCTGATCCTAATGAAATAGTTTAATGAACTTGGGATGTTTAGACTACTTTCAATACTTAATTAAAAAGCAGTTAAATATGAAATATCCCAAGAATTTGTAACCAAATATCAGCATGTAGCAGGCATTTACATAAACATTCAAAATGTTAACATAAAAAAATAAAATAAAAATGTAACACTAAACATTTAATATTAGAAAAAGTTTAATCTGAAAAAAACATGCTTCATCTCTTACAGTTCACTTTGTTCTCAAAATATATTTAGAATTTGACCCCTGAACAACCGATATGAACTTCGCAGGTTCGATATTTTTTTTTCAGTAAATATAGTCAGCCCTCCATATCCCTAGTTTTTGCATCATAGATTTGACCAACTATGGATTAAAAACAGTATTTTTGATTTGTGAATGCAGAGAGATGACTATATGTGTTAATCTACCCCATTTTATATAAGGTACTTGAACACAGGCAGGTTTTGGTATCTACAGGGAGTCCTGGAATGACTCCCCCACTGGTACCAAGGGCTGGCAGTAGTTAAGTTTTTGGGGAGTCAAAAGTTATATGCAGATTTTTAAGTGTCTGGGGGTTGGTGCTCATCACTTCCTCATTGTCCAAGAGTCAACCATAGTTACTTATCTAACACTTAACTACTAGATATAACACAAAAGCATAATCATCTAGCTACAGGCAAGATGATTATATAACTACTCCTGTATAACAGATTAATTCAACAATAAATGTGGGTAACTTCCAATATGACTATTGTGTAATATAAATAAACTGAACTCTGCAGAAGACTACATGTTTATATAAACTACAGAAGTAATAAACTGGTTTGACAGGTAGAGAAGAAAGGAGAAAAGTGTAGAGGTAGCTTGAGCATTCTAAAATATTTCACAGACTAAGATCTTGTCAACTCACATCTCAAGGTCCTAAGTCATAAATAGGATTTGGTTTAAAGGTTTGTCATAATCAATAATGCTATTTGTTAAGATATTTAAAAAGTTACAGGAGAAAAATCTTTAATACATCATTTTGGCATGGTAGGAATGAAATTAATTATCAGACTATGAAATTCCTATTCAGGAATTTCTTAACTAATAGGGCCACATAATTGCCAATAGGTAGACTAGCAGAAAATTCATATTTTCTACATTATCTGATTGAAAAGCCTAAAATCATATGTCAATCTTCAACATTTTAAGTGAGACATTTGCTAACATCAATACCTCATTCATATTCCACCAGTAAAATGTCTATCTGAAAAAAATTATATCTGGAAGGAGCTAATAGTCATTAATCATGGCAGTTCAAATGTCCATTAATTAATAGAAGATTGAAGTACAATTATTTTCCAAATATATGTAGAATCACCAGGAATATTACTTTCATGCTATTTGATTTATAGCCAAATAAATCATAACAAAATACTAAGAAAATTTTACTCCAAAAATGTGTCAATGATTAGTCTAGTTTCTTCTGTACAGCAGGGCTCAATAGACAGATATTTTAAAAAGGGCAGAAAACAGCTAATCTTTCTCCAAATTAAATATTTCTACCTGAAAACAAATTAGAAGACTTGACTTAATACAAATATTTAGAACCAAAATGCCACTTTAGTTTCAACATCCTTTTCGTCTATTTTCAAACCATTTTATTTAGGCCTTCTGAAAACGGCATGCCTTTCTGCTGAAAGCTGATAAATATTCTATACTAGGCTTCCAAAGGCAAACCTTTGTGGGAAGTAAAATACCTTCTAGCCTAACCACAGAGTTTTCATAAGAATCAAATAACCTTACCTAAAATTCAAGTACAGTGTTCAGAGAATAATGGACACTTAAAGATATCCAGAAAAGAGCCATATACTTTTATTATTTCCCTTATAACTAATACAAAATTTAGGACAAATTTAAAATGGTGAAATTATGCTATTATCTGTACAGCAGAGATTTGGAATTTATAACTGTGTCCCTTATAACTCTAAGCAACTTACTTCTCTTCTTTAGTCTCCATTCTTATATCCCTTTCAGATCTGGATTCTTTAACCTTAATAGATGCCTAATTTTTCCTTCAGAATTACCTACTTTCTCCTCATGGCCTCAAAGAGGGAATTAAGTGAGGAGGAAGAAATTTGAATGAATCTACTACCTATGTAGCTGAACCAAATAAATCAGGGTATTGCATTTGAATATTTAGGGCTTATGCCAGTTAAAATAGCTTAGCTGAAAAGGTGGCTTAAAAGATAAGGGATTTAATTCCTTGATTACAGAAGGTCCTGAGATATATTCCAGGGTTGGTTCATGGGCTCAAAACATGTGATGGAGAAACCAAATATCTCTCCACTTTGCTCTTCTGAGGCTGTCATTAATGTCTTCTCGTGGACCACAGGATAGACTTCCACAATTCTAGGTGTCACATGCTGACATGATGTCTGGTCAAAAACAGGGAGTGCTCCCCCTGTGTGTTTTTGTCAAAGAGAAAATCTCTCTCTTGAAGCTCGCCAAACTTCCCCTACATGAACCAGAATTCTGTCCCATTTTCATACCTGAGTCAAGCACTGGGATGGGAAATGAAATGATGATAAGAGGTTAAGATGAATTATGAATTCTCCCACTAGGAATGAGAGACAACTCAACTAAATTTTATTCTGCCAGTTGAGGAGTAAGTAAAGAAAGTCACTGTTGAAATACCCACTACTTTAACTTAAATTCCCACTTTGTACCTTATGAACTTCTTAATTTTATGCAATTACTTAACCTCTTTTGAGAGGACAGATATGGATGTAAATATAGAATACATATAGATACAAATACAGATATGATATGTTTTAAAATAAGTCTGTGTTGTCGGAAATATAGACATTTATTTGAAAGTACCTAGCAGAGAGCCTCATACATGGTAGAAGCCAATCAATATTATTTAATGTGTTTCTTTCATCTCTAGGCCTTCCCCCTTTCTAAGGCCCAGTTACTTCCCAAGGAGTATGGCCTAAATTTGATTCTTTCTTCAAAAGTCTCAAATCTAAAAAGTGAAACTTCTTAGTCTTTTTTACAAAGCTGTTTAGACTCTGTACTTAAATATTTCATTCTACTGTGCTAAATATCAGGGCTGCCAAATATTAATTTATTTGAACAGTGGATTACACACCTGATTCACCCCACTATATACACACACACTAAATTAAATTCTGTAACTTAAACCAGTAGGAAAACCTCATCACTTACTTTAAGAAAGGAAAAAAAATAAACAAAACAAGCCCTTAGTTGGATATAAAAGGTTTCTTGTAACCAGTCTCTACATTTTTGTCTCATCCTCTCTCCATCCCAGACATATATATTTAAGCTTTAATCACACTACATCAGTTGTCCACTGTGCTTTCTGTGATAATTTCCAGCCTCTTTGAATCTGTTGTTGCAGGTTCTTCTGTCTGGAACACCCTCCCCATCATTCTTCATTTGATTAATTTTTCCTCTTTGAGACTCATTTCAGAAACCATCTCCCTCCAGAAATCTTTCTAACCTCCAGGATTGAGTAAATATACCTGTTTTTCATTCCAGAGCACTTTCTGCTTAGCATTTATCATTAAATATTGAATGTAGTTATTTCTGCATTTGCCTTCTTCAATAGAATCTTTATGATAATTATATCAGATATGTTCCTGACAAAATTCCTGGTGCAGAAGAAACCAAATGTGAGTTGAATTAAATAAAATACATTTGTTTTGTATGTTCAGTACTTTGAAATGGAATACTAAAGACAAAGTACCTTGTATAAATGCGAGAATTTTAAAAAGAAAATTAAAAATTTTTCACCTAAAAGGGTTTTGATATAAAAAATATAATAACATTCCTCAAGCACTTACCATGAACTTGTTATGCTAAGTGCTTTTTACATATTTTCCCATATAATCATACAAACAGACTTGGAAAGTAGAAGTGTTTTCCCAGTTTTAAAGATGAGAATACTAAGGAACAGAGAAGTGAACTTTCCAAGATCACACTGCTAGGAAGACATGAACCTAAAACTTTAATTCAGGTTTTTTGTCCCTAAAGTTCATGTTTTAGTTATTATACTCTAGAACAGAGACCATTCATTCTCCATATATTATCTTACTTGTAACCCATTTATAATTTGAAAAGATCTCAAAAAACTCCAAGACAACTAAACTTTACAGGGAAAAAAATCACTTAAGCAGACATGAGAATATAACAGCGTTTTATTACAACTTTTTTCTACCTTTCTTTAAATTCATGTTTGTTCACCATCGGCAGTACCTGTGTTGAGCTATTGCACTGAAATTGTTAAAACATACTTTGCTGCACTGTGATACAACCTCCTAAAAGAGTTATTGACAATGTATTTCCCTAAACAAAATTCCCAATTTTTACTACTATAAGATGGTACTATCCTCTTCTTTCTTAAAGTAGAATGTTAAAGATTACCTTTGTTACAAAGAAAGGCGCTTAAAAGCACTGATACATTTATTAAGTTTTATTTTATTGTTTAAATGTTATCTTGTTTATATAATAATTTTCATCATTATTTAAATTTATCAGTTTCCATATACACCCACAAACTATTATATACCTATATCAAATCTAGTAAAATGTGTTAAAAATTCATTATGTCATTCAGAAATAAGCTGAAGTAAAACGAAACAAACAAACAAACAAAAGAGGAAATAAAACAATGACATTAGTTAACTCTAATATAGATCACTGCAAATATTTCACTAATATTAGAATACAGCTTCCAATGTAAGGGGCAGAAACTGAAGATATTTTTTAAGCATACATAATATTTCATTTCAAGATGTATTAGTAAACACTCATGGATTTATATACTTGAAAATATAAAATGATAAAAAAAAAAAACTACTTCAGAAATGTCAAAATTTGAGCCTGTATGAATAAAAGAAAAACTGAAATACCTTTGAACACATGTGTATAAGGTTCAGAGCTTTAACTCCACAGTGAAAACAGAAGTTTTTCTTATGGTAAAAATATTAAGTGATACAAAAGCATTTCCAATATCATTTTATCATTACTCAATATCTACTACATACTGGGTACTCTATTTTGGGGTAAATTATTAAAATTAGCACTATTACGTGCAATCAGGTTAAAGTTTTGTTAAATATTTCATTTTCACCTAACTGGTGAAATTAAAAACTAACTGTATGTTGAACTTAAATAATTTGTGGGAGAAAAAAGAAGAAAAAATAGTTTTATTTTCTTCTAGACATTAATTTTTTTTAAAAAGTGATTATAAATTTAGAAAATATACACATATATGTTTTAATAGAAATTCATGAATTCATGCTATCATATATAATACTTGAAAATAGTTTAAAATTTAATGTAATTTAAAGAAAGAGATAAAGTTATAGTTTATTCACAATATGCATAACTCTTAAGAATATTCCCAGGAAATAACATTATAATAGAGGTGTCTTACATATCTTAATATAAATATGAAAAATAAATGTTTAATTAATATATTGATATTTAAACTATTCATTGATATTCATATTGCTATTTAGTAAATCTGCTAAAGAAAACCTAAAATGTTGTAAAATACATATTTTCTTTAAATGAATACATTTTAAATGGTTAGCAAGAGAACAAATAGGTAAAAACTTTCTTCACGGCAATGAAGTAATGAATATAAAAAACTTACATTTTTTCTTAATTTTTGATCCTGTATAAATTTATTTTGAAAAATATAATCACAAGTATGTGTAAATATTTAACTAAAAGATGTTCTTTGAAACTTATTTTTAACAAGAGAACAATTAAAATAGAAAAAAATAAAAGTAAAGTCCAACGTAAGGGAATTGAGCAGATAAATTGTTTACAAGTAATAAAAAAATGTGTACCACTAAACGTGTTATAAATAAGAATTCTAGGTAGAAAAATATGTACAAGGTATAAAATTAAAAGCCTGGTTTGAAACAGAACGTGAAATACAACATCATTTTTGTAAAAATTATACACACACACAGACACTACATACATTCATTTCCATATTAAAAGGCATTTATCATAATGCACAATTTATTAGTATAAAACAGTAGTGGCTATTTCTAAGTGGTGAGATTACAAGTGATATCTTCCTCATTTTTGCATATATTAATTTTTCTGAATATAATAATATTAAATTTATATTTTAATTGTACAAAAGAGAATGTAGTATATGAACTGTCTAGTGGTCTATTTCTCCTCTAACTGTATGGAATAGTTGTAAGATAATAGAAAGATGTCAAACAACATGAGTTCCAGTCTTTTCCACTGACAGGCCGTCTATTCTTAGGCAAATCACTTCTCTGAGTGTTAAATTTGTTTTCTGTAAAATAACTGGAAAACCCATTTTTTTAAAAACTCTTCTTGAAAACAACTTCAAGTCTCATATATATTGGAAAGAGCAAACATTAAAATGTATTTATATGGTAATAACCAAAAGGGTATGCAACCTCAGTATTTATGTGTTTACTTATAAAATCACACAGAAAAGTTGAATATCTCAAGTGTTGTTGTTACTGATGTTCTTTTGTGGATGGTAAATATATTAAATCCTATAGATCTGACTTTCTATATAAATTGAAATAATCTAATTGTGGAGCCAGGGCCAAATATCCTAGGTCTTTGTCTTTGTACATCAAGCTGTCTGATCCCACTGCCGTGCAATGCCTGTTAGGTGTTGGACAAATGAATGGCTAGGCAGAATGTATAAATAAGTACAATGGACTAAATCCCATTGAACTATTTTTGCATGACTTACATAAATTTCAATATGAGATCAGTCTGAGCAAGGCTTTAATTTTAGGCCCACAATCACTGCAAATTTTTCTATATCCTCTGTATAACATCTGTTGAAAGTCTTTAAATAGCAACATTTAATGAATCAAAACTGAAAATTCAAAATCAACACCTTTTAAATTTTTCACTGAGAAAAAAAAATTTAAAGGTCTTCATTTTAGTCTGTTCTACAGTATATGGTTTATTTTTCCTTTATTAAACATTTCAATGTTTGTAATTAATGTATTTTTCAGGGAGAGTAGAGGACAATGTGAAGAGAATATTGATTGCCATGTCATGAATAAGAAAAGCTTTAAAAATCCTTGTCCAAAAACTATATTATTATTGTATCATTATGCTCAATTAATAAAGATTTTTCAGTACAATATTTTGCCTACTGATAAAAAGTTAACAAAAAAATATATAGACTTCAGGGAAATGAAAATAGCCTGTTCACTATATACCTACTACAACATTATTATCAATGATTATCTGAATGCTTTGAATACAAGGGATTATTTGCAGTGATAAATAAATGTAATAAAATAGTCAGTGTAAACTCTCCCTTGTTAGCATGAGAGTGACTGCAATCCAAGGTCGGTTCTTTTCTTTCATTCTCTGCTTTCTTCTTCTCTCTCCAACCATAGAAATAGAGCTCAGTTATTTCTGCATGGGTGCAAGGTGAATGAGGCTGTCACTTCTCCTTGCAGTGCTATTTATTACAGGTCACTGACATAATGCAGCTATTTTTTTAAATAAAAAAAGTTATATGGCATTATCTCACTTACTCGGGTATTTGAAAGGAATGTGCAGAGTGTTATTTATTTATACAGAAATCTGCCAAGCGAGAGGCATCATCTTGCTTTGAGGGGCCTCCTGCTGGAAAACTGAACAACCCTGTTATTATAAGAATTAAAATACTGAACACTGTATTAAAGAAAACATAATACAATCCTACAGTGTGGAACTGTTTCGATTTTCAGCCTGTACAAATACATTATTCCAATAAGAACAAAACTTAGAAAACGTCAAAGTGTATCACTAATTGAGAATATTTATATAGTTTTTGTTGTTCTCAGCAATGAGATATACACATTTTCCATACTTAATGAGCAGTTCTTGGTGACAATATCACAAACTTACTTTGACCATAAATCAGTCTAATACAGTAATAAATTAATTGATAAAGAATTTGTTTTCTAGATTAGTACATCTCAGTTTGCAGTTTTCCAGGGACAGAGAGAGGCCATCCCTAGGAAAAGTCTTAGAAAAAGTAATTCTAATCATTGTCTCTGATTTCAACCAAAGATATGACACCAATTAGTTTTCCCTCAATAATGCTCTCACTACAAATTATATTCAAGAATAAATGTTATTTTTCAATTACAAATCATATCATTTCATCTCAGAATTTCCCAAGACCCACCTAAAAATCTTGAGAAATATGTAGATATTTAATAGTGTCAGGGCATTTAAATATGTTTCAATATTTACATCCTTATAAAAACTACAGAGCATAAGAAAATGCTCTAAGAAAACAGCAATGATGCATGAACCACTAAGAATCAAAATATTTATGTAACACTCTACCATTTGGGGCATTGTAAGGCCCTGCTAGGTACAATTTTGATCCTTGTTGTGAAGTCCATTTTTACATAATAATTTCTAAACAGTATGGAGAATTGAAAGCTCAAGTCATTAAGTGAACTTGTTCACAGTGGAAATATACGAATAGGACCGGCAGAAAGGGATAAGTACTATCTTGAGGTAATATCTACTACCCTAGACTCTAACTCCTGCAGGAGAAGCAGTGATCAGGGAGAAGGCTGGGGGTGGGGGGGGGGGTGAATGTAAGGTCTCAGGACATGAATAGTTGCATGTTAGGCAATAATCCTAGAGATTTTCATAAATCCTGGGACTATTCCAGTCAAAAGGGACAGCTGTTTATAACCTCCTCTGAAATAGTTATTTGGGACTACCACTGCTTCGTTCTTGTGTGTTCCCAGAACCGTATGCACTAGTGTTCCTAATCAAGATTTCTAGTCAATAAAAATGAAATGCCTATAAAACCTAAACTACTTTTCTAAATGTCATTTCTCAAAGTGCTAATAAATCCAGAGAAGCTTGCTATCCTTCTTCTTTGCAATATAATGGAGTATAGATCATTCATCCCAAATTTTTTTAAGTAGATAAATTCTATTTAATTGAAATAATTTAAAATCTTATCATTTAGAAATATAAGAATTATGATTTAAACTGATGTTTAGTTTTATGTAATGTAGATATGCCAAAATTTGACCAAACAATACATATCACTTCCCAACTCTCTTTTTAGAAAAACTACAAATCATAATCTTCTTTTTTGGGAGTCTATTGATAGTGATAGAGGCCATGCTGATATTAAAGCTACTCCTTGAAATGATAAAGGGTAAATTAAATGGCTACTGGAAATTGGCTTCAGTAAAATATAAGGAAAATAATTCATTTTAAAAATCAGTAATTTTCTGCTTTTAAGCTATATTCATTTCAGACGAATATTTCCACAGACAATCCACTTCAGTACATTTGCAAAAACTAAATAAAGGTACAAACGAAATAATCTGAAAGAAATTAAAAATTCAAAGTGCCATGCACAGATTAAAACTATATATCAAATCACTACTGAAGAAAATAAGTGACAATGAAAAACATAGCAAATTCCTCCAAATTTACAAGCAGAAAAGAGAAAAATTGTTTTGATTTTTGGTGGGAGGTGTTGGGGTGGGGTGTTAATTCACAGATACAGGACACCTAATGAATACTATGGTACTTTAAAGTCAAAATTAGTACCCAAACTGACAGAAACTGAATGTCCTTTACTACTAGGAAAGGCACTCTCTAGACTGGTTTTTAAGTAGGCTAGTGACTGGCAGTGAAAGATTAAGATTGCTTTGTAAGAATAGAATGAGTTGGTTCCTGATTCATGGATGCAGTTAGACCCACTCAGGGGTGGAAAACAACAGGATCTAAAACAAAAGCCAGCACGGAGCGAGATAAAGAAAGGAGAGACTGTCTGAATGTTATGTGGTGGTCATTTCATCTCTAGCAGTCTAATTTACCCAGTTCGATATCCCTGCTTCTCTCATAAACTGAGCATATTGTCTTTCTTTAAACTCAAATCTTGAATGTTAATTACTCTCATTTCCATTACCTCAAACACCCTCATTGTAGAATAGGACTAATTCAAATTACACCACCAAGTACCTGGCTAAAGGTTACTATAGTAACAACTATTGTCATTTATAGAATACATTCATAAAGTCTAATGTGCTCATGGCATCTTCATTTAAAATATATCAGGACATCTTAATTAGATAAATACAGATAAATATCTTTTTAAATGTCTTTTTATTTAAAGATAGATATAATACTTTTGTCCTCTAAATTTGTAATCAACCATAGGTTAAAGAAAATGTCATATTAATGATAAATAATAACAAAATCAAAGGAAGAAAATCAGTAGTGTGGACTTGGACTATGGTTCAGTATTCCAGTTTATTGGTTTGCATTTAAGTAAAAAGAATTGTTGTAGCTACATGAAATCTGGATCTCAAAGACTGGATTTTTTTTTCCTCAAAGATCTCAAAGCACCTACGAAATAGATTTAAAATTTAAGAAGGTATTAATATATGACAGTTATTTTGTTCGTCACATCTAAAATTTTCAGTAATTCATGTGCTACAGTAAAAGGTCTTTATTTCAAGGGTATAAAGCATAGTTCTATCGTCACATCTAAAATTTTTAGTAATTCATGTGCTACATTAAAAGGTCTTTATTTCAAGGGTATAAAGCATAGTTCCAGAAATTCTGAAAGAAACCTAATCACACATCCCCACTGCTCACACTATTTTGAAGCACCACCTGACAACAGAATAAGATAATGGCCTGTGAAGGAGTTTATGAACTAAATTTCTACCTACTTCTTAGTCTAAAGGTAACAAACTAAATCTTTAAAATTTTTATTTACTTTATTTGCCAAAATGACCAATTCATAGTATCCTTGAAAGATACCAGATTGGTACATTGGAGAAGTAACTATTCTCTTACTCTAACTCACTGGCTATAGAAAGTTAGAGTTTGTTGCCAGCAGTTAACTTTAGAAGAGCAAAATTCACCCTCTCCATTTAATAATACTGTTTCTAGGCATGTAAGGTTTTGAGGTGTTCCAGTGTGAGTGAGCGAGCACTATTGGCATACCTCTGCAAATTAAAAACTTGATGATGACATACATAAACTTTATCTGATTCCTAAATTATCTAAATAAATGTGTTAAAACCATGATACAGGGAAAGCATTTTCTAATCACAATTTCCAGATTATCTTCCATGTGGCAAAATCTGTTCAGTATTTGTGTATAGGTCATGATGGTTCTTCTCTAGGATGCAGAGATATTTCCAAAAAACACATTTGGTCATACATCATATTAGTCATGCCCTATCTTGAACACCTTAAATGCCTATAAAATGTAACATAAAAACTTGATTAAAAACCATTTTCTCTTAAAGTCACTTTTAAAAACAATAAGGATGAAAAGACAGAAGATTTGAGTTTGCCAGGTAAACATAAATCTTCGGAACAAAACAGTCTCTTTAAACTTTTTTTTTTTAATACCAAACCTATAAAAACAGAATATACAGAAAAAATGATTTGAGAAAATTGCCCCTCAGAGAGAGCCAAGCTCTTTTCTAAATAGTCTACTTACAATACTCACACCAGACCACATATACAATGATTCTACAAACCAATTT
This sequence comes from Macroglossus sobrinus, assembly GCA_004027375.1. NCBI lineage: Eukaryota > Metazoa > Chordata > Mammalia > Chiroptera > Pteropodidae > Macroglossus > Macroglossus sobrinus. The sequence goes on along the minus strand of PVKZ01000452.1, from coordinate 796,209 downwards.
TGCATCATCTGTTTATAAATTTAGGACACAGAATGTCAGATTATGAGAAAGGGAAAGTACATGGTCTTCTTACACTTAACATTTTGTAACTTTAAATTTATGATGCTTCCTTTTTTTTGCTTTTAACTACCTTAGTTAAACTACTACTACTGCTACTACTACTACTACTACAGTACATATATTATTAACATTTATTGAGCATTATCTATACAATTGACAGTTTTACATATACTATCTCATTTAATCCTCACAACTATAAAGTTCTTATTAGTATTAGACCCCAGCATTAGATAAGAAAACTGAATCTTAAAAAGATTGAGTAATTAACTCATCTTTACATGGTTAAGACTCAAACTTGGGTTATTTAATTCTTAAGTCTAACTTCTACTTCAACTCTTTGCAATATTTACTTAATTAATATTACCCATTTTAAAAGCTGACTAAACTGGTTACTGTATTTGAAGTATTATAAGTGTACCAAAATTGTAATGTGACAATAGAAAATTAGCATACATTGCTAATATACTTGACCCTGTTTCTAAGTTTGGCATATCAACATATATATCTGGTTATTAATAATTATTATGGACATAAAATAATTGTTAAGGGCCTAAAATAGTTAATAAACTAATCTATCTTGTTACCATCCTTCTTAGAAGTTTTAGTTTATTTTTGCATATAAAATATTGATATTCGGATCATATGAAATTAATAGGAGTTTGAGCATCACTGATCAACCACCTGCACAGGTGTGTGCCATTTGATAAATAATTTAATCCCTCTAAGCTATTTCCTTGCCTATGAGGACAGTAGTCTCCATGTCGTGAAGACTAGGTGAGATACTGTACCTTAGTGTCTTTAGCATACTTCCTGACACTGTAAGCCTTTAATAAATGTTAGATATATGATATGGTCTCTTGGCTGTTTACCAAATGAAGAGTTGATTTGTGTTTTTACAGAAATTTATACTTAAGTCTAAAGTATAACCCAAAATAGCCAAGTGGATTATTAGAATATTGCCTCTGCAGAGAAAGGGCTCTGTGATCTTGGTCAATTATGTAATTCTGGGTTTCATCTTCTTTATCTAAAAAATGGAGTTAATATCACCTACCATTCAGGTTTCAGGAAAGTAATGCATAAAATCAGCAGCACAGTCACAGTGCTTGGTGAAGAGGAGGTATTGAAATGGATGGAGACTGCAGACGTTGAAGAATGGTGGTAACCAGAAAGACTTAAGACAGAAAGTACATATGACATAAATGTAGTTTTCACACCAGGAGAACCTAATGTTAAAAGAATGGCCACAAAAAAAAAAAAAAAAAGCAAAAGACTGTATTTGGTGTGTCTTTCCGTGTGTATCTAAAATAGATAGTACATGTGGTTGAAATGTCAAAGGCCTTGAAGTAAAATGTCTCCTAATAAAGAGCTACTTCATCTGTAACTAAGTGAGGTGTATCTATGTGCCTTCATCTTTTTGTCTCCTTTTGATGTTCAGTTCTTTTAGGAAAGCACTTCTCTTTTGCTGTTTCTCAACAATTTACTCTCCGCTCACAACTGGAGGCCCAGATTTCCAATTTCCAGCTTGATGTCCCTACCTGCTTCCATATTTCTCCCTCTGGTTGAGTTAGACCCAGTTGGATAAATACTTGCTGGGATAACCCAGGAGCACAATGAAATACATAGATTTTTAAGCTTGTATACTTTTATTCTACATTGCCTGGTGTTTAAAATTGGGAATGATGTATTTGCGATAATACGCTGGCTTAGTGCTATGAATTTCTAATATAAAAACTGTTGAGAAAAATAAGAACACAATATTTTACATTTAACAAAAACAATCTTTAAAAGATCCTTCACGAATCCACTGATCTATGAAGAGAAGTTATGAGGGTGAAAAGCATTTGGGTGAGAATCCCAGCCACAGAGGCATGAAGTTTGTGTTACATTGTCTATGGGTTGGACCCCAGGAAAGGATATTTGGGCATGGTGTGCCTGTGACAGACTCTCAGGGTGAAAAGGACCATCAGAAGTCATGGAATGGAACCCAATCCCTATCCCCAACATCACTGACCAGTTGTTCCTCAGCTGCCTCATTCATTCCTTATCACAGAAGAGGTTAAATCAGTGCCTACCACCCCACACATGAAGGAGCTCACTACCTCTTAGAACAGACCAGTCCAGCTTTGGAAAGCTCTGTGATAAACTCCTTGATGGTGTTCAACTGAAATATGATGCCTTACAATTTCAAACAGCTGTTAATGTTTCTGTTCTCCAAGGCTACCCAGAACAGTGCTAATCCCTCTTGTATGTAACAGCCCTTCAACTTTTGAAGATAGTTATCATGCCCCCTTCATAAGCCTCCTCTTTTTCATGGTGGCATCTCCTTCTTTCCTTAATTATTCTTCAAATGAAATGGTACTCCATTACTGTATTGTAATACAGTTTTTCTTTGAAAAAAAATTACAAATCACATGTCCAAATATAAGTTAGCAAGAGTATCATAATTAAATTTACACTCATATTTTCTATCACAATATCACATTTTAATTGGGTAAAAAAAAAGTTTTAAGTCAGATGTTTTATTCTTCTTAATCACCACAAGTGGAAATAGAATGTATGGTGCCTTCAAGGGATAGCCCCATGTCTTATGTGATGTAATAATACACACATGTGGGACAGCTGACACCTTGCCAAATAACTGTTCATTCTGATTCATAATATAAACATGCATTCTGGCTATTAACACACATATTATGGCAATCACAAATTCTAACTGTGAGTCTTCAGCAGCTCAATTAATAGACACATATGACACACCAGTGTCCACACCCACTTTAAGGAAAATTCATACATCTGCATTATTTAAGTAATGTGGGCTGCCTCACTCATTTGAATTATCCTAGGATAATTCAATCTGTGAACCAGACATTCTTTCTATCATTTTTAAGCCATTTCTTTTCAAACTTCAAGTAAATAAAAAAGTACCTATGTATGCTATGATACATAATTTAGAAACATGCCTTCTTCAAACTGGCTAATACTAAATTGTGGCAAAGTTAGTATGATACTATTCATATTTCTATTTAAAATATGACAAAATTTTTATCATGTGTAAGGGTAACAGTCAAAGTTATTTAGCGACTATAATGGCAAAGGCAAATCAGAATGAATCACAGTATATGCCAAAGCAGAGATCTGAAGGTCCATAACTGAGCCAAGTATTAATTCTTTAATTGTTTGACCTGTGAAGGTCTGAGGAAAAAGTGCCAGGGAGTTATCTGGAAAAGCCAATCTGATAACAATGTATTTGAATATTTTAACAGTAAGTAAAAATCATAAGAAACTTAGAACTTGAATGTTAATCCTGGTAATACAATATACTTTGTTGCTCATACCCTTGCACAATGGTTTACAGGGTTTTAAAAATGCCAAACAAAAGTCTCCACATACTTAATAGAAATAAAAAGAAATAAACACTGAAGTTATATTTCATATTTCTGAGCAAGAAACATTAGAAAGCATTTTATCTTGATTTGGTATAAAATCAAAGATGTCTTTAGTTTCAAACCTTCGTGTGATATATCAGCACATATACAATTACTACAGACTTTAATCAAGAGAGAAGCTGTCTGAAAAAAATTAACCTTGAAATAACTACTGGAAATATGATGAGATGAACAATCCATGAATATGAGAATTATTCTCTGTAGTGAGCTTAATTATGGGGAACGTAGTCTTGAGCCATGACAGAACTCTAACAGACATATAAATAGTATTATAAACTTTTCAGAGACTTTACAATTTACTGTGCTAGAAAATACTTCTAGGAATGTTCCCTGAGATATTCCCAAATACGGATATTATTATACAAATTCTTGACTTTTTCTAGAATTACATTTCCATTAAGTGTTACATGTTCTATGACTAATTTTTCTACACGAGTTAGCCTCATTTAGAAATTTCCCTAAAATTTCTCTAAAAATTTTGGATAATGGCACTTTTTACAAAGACCGAGGTCTGTGTTTTTGGTTTGTTTGTTTTATAGACACTTTCTGATAATTATTGGATTCCATCCTGTTGCCTTTTATACAAATGAATGATTAGTTCCAGAATACAAGTCAAACTACATGACAAATTCAAATCACAAAATTACCATAAAATAATAGAACTTCTGATTTACTCACAAGTAGTCAAAATCCTTAAATACCAAAAGTTCACTATCTATGCCCTTGAAAGAAAGATATTTTGGATGTTTTGACATATTTATTTTCTGCAGGCCTAGAATAACTGAAACGTTTTTGTTTTTCCTTTTTTCTCATTAATAAATCTACCTTTACAGTACTTAACCTGCCAGTGAGAAATATGGTACTTACAGAAATTTATTTTTATATAGCCTATAAATATTGAGTGAAAGCTGTTAAACTGTGCAAGACAAACTTCATCTGTACCTTTGAAAGAGTGACTGAGTCGGTTTGTAGGAGTGAAATAGCATGTATCAGATCTAAATTTGCTAAACAAAATTAGCTGCGTGCCATTCTGTTTGTCTTATCTCTTTCTCTGGCTCATGGTGTGCTAATTCTAGCCACAGCAATATAGTAAGTACAGAAAAAATAATGAATGTCCCTTTCACCAACAGTTGCAGAAAATGTTTCTATTTCAATTTATCTCAAAGCTTTTTAGACTTTCAAATTTCATACTGTACTTAAAAAAATTAAAAAAAGAGAAAAGACCACTAAAGAATTATAGCTGAATACCAATTATTTCAGTTTCCATTAATTCTAAGTACATTTTAAGAGGTTTCGATATATCACCAGGGACATGAGCCTGCTAAATTTGAAGTTAAAACAACTGGGAAACATTATTAACTGTTTAACTCATATATTTACATAGTAAAAGTGTGGCTCAAAATATACATTATTTTATCATTACTTAAATGTGTTAATATATTAGTTACAATGTTAATAAATATCTGAGCTAAGCACTGACGTTAATTTAGATGTATTGTTTGATTTACAGCTAGTAAAAATGTTTATTGTAGTTAAAATGATGACATGTAGTTTAGCCAGAAAGTAAAAGTCAAAGATAGATTTTTATCTGTGCTAAATAACAAGTTATTAAAAATTAAATGAGTTCTATTTCAGGGGGCAGGGCCTTAATAATATAGCTTTTAAGTACCCAAATTGGCAAGATTCTTTAGAATCATAATTATAAATTGCACATGAGATAGTATTATATCACCCATTTTTAAAATATGTTGAGGAAATAAACATATACCTGGATTGGCCATGTTCATATTTAGAAATAGTCTGAAAATTATTTCTATATAGTACATTATTTTATCCAAATATATACTGAGGTGCTTCACAATGTGATTTTACATTATATGATGAGTTTTTTTTTCTTGAAGCAACGCATTCTTCTATCTTAATAATGGACACTAACAAGAGAAAAAACAATTAAAAATCACATAATGAAACCCCAAATTCATAATACAAGGGGATACTTTTACTTCTTAGATGTATAATTTTCAAACACAAGAAGATTTACCATAAAGTTGTTTTTTTAAAGGATTCAGCTCTAGAGCCCCTCACTTGCGCTGGTGCCTACCAAGCCTCTGTACTTATATTTCTGTTTCTGTATTGCTTATAAAGAGATTATTCCAATTATATAAATGCATGTCTCAAAAACTTGTATATGTCTCTGCTTTGAACTCTTCTCAAAAAGACAAGGTTTATATGATTGTTTCCTTAACATACACAGAACAAAAAAAAAAATAAACTCTGGAGAATATAATGGAGGAGGAGAAACACATAGTAATCTAAAGAAGGTCTCCTTAAATAATATATTGGACGAGTTCCTTTATGTGGACACAAGGAAAGAAGAAAGTGCTATTGACATGAAGGTGACAATAAAAGGAGAATTTGGTGTTCTACGCACTCCCTTCTTGCATAGTGGGGCAGGCAGAGTGGAGGGGCCACGACTTTGAAAGGTATGTAGCTTATGTGAGTGGGAGAGGCACACAAGGACCTGAGAAGGAGGAAGATCTAGCTGTCTCCTGGGACAGGGCAGACAAGCAATTTGTACCAGACTGATGCCCCAGTCAGATTTCCTTGTCTACAAAAAAAAAAAAAAAGAAAAAAGAAATGACAATCCCTGACTCAAACTTTCTTCTTAGGTATTCGTAAAGGAAAATCGATCAGGAAAGTTCTAAACGAATTTCAAACAGAGATCTGAATACCTCCATTGCCCAATTCTCTCATTAATGGATTACTCTGCAGACTGTTAAGTTCGAAAGTTATATTAACTCCTTCAGTCATTATAAATTATTGTACAATTAGGGTATCGCAGTGACCTAGAAAGGTTGACAGTTTCTCTGAATGGGTAAACTGAAAAGAAATGTCAGAAAGAGCATTTTCACTGGTAGAATCTGACTCTATAAATACTATAATCGGTTCACCAATTTTCAGAATGCAGAGTGAGTGAATCACCTAAAAGAGCAGCTAAGAGAATCCCACTCACTTTAGTTCAGTTATGTTGCAAATGCTTCCTTTATAAGATCCTTTTGAAATTGTAGGCCTATGTCTAGTTGTCTATTTTAAGATACTAAGAAGACTTAGTTATAACTAAGTTATATTATCACATATATCTAGGAATAGAAATATGTCACATTCTGTTGGATTCCTTTCTTTATAAAATACTTATTAGCATTTCCCTGGAGGCAAACAGTTCTCCTAAGAGTTTGGAAAATCACTTAGTAACATATTTTCTCTACTGTGTTTTACTGGCCTTGTCTATCAGTCTTTAAAAGAAAAGGGAAGGTTTGGAATCTTGAGTTTCTTATATGCCCACCACAGTTCCTAACATGCTCCTGAAATGCACTTACTGCTTAAACTGATTGGGTGGTCACCTCACAATGGCACATACAGATGATGTATTAAAAAGATGGACATCTGAAACATATATGATGTTATTAACAAATGTTACCCGAATAAATTTAATTTAATTTAAAAAATTTAAATGGGAGATAAGAAACAATGCAATGGCCACATTAACGTGTGGACTAAAAAACACATGTTAAGAATGGTATTCACATATATTTAACGCATCTAAAATAAAACCAACCAAGAAATGCTTTGTGCCATATTATAAGCAGTTTCTAAAAATTGGAATGGGGACAAATGATACACTCTTGGAAACGCTCCATTGAAAGAAATACCTAGGAAGCTTGAGAAAGCAACTAACAAAATTCCCAGGGTAAATATGCCTAATATCTAGTATTAAGAATTCTATAACTATGCTTTTAGAACAGCTTACTTTGTGCATTATATTGTTTAATTACAAATAATAACCATCTGTGAATGAGCTTAAAATTGTTTCAGCAAACGTATTTTACTCTCTTTTAAAATAGTTTTGAAGAGCTCACTGTGTATGTGGCACCACAATAGTCTCTTCAAGGGATAAAAAACTTGTTCTTACAAAGTTAAAACTATAGTATGGTTTCAGATTAAACATCAGGTAAGTGGCATAGATAGAATTATTTATAGTCTAGGGTAGTCAGTAAAGGAAGATGCAATGAAGGAGGTATGATTTAATACAGAACTGAAAAGTTTCAACAGTTGGGATAGGCAAAGGCACCAAGTGAACCATGAGTCCCAGGGAAAAGGGATTAGCGAAGGCCAAAACAACAAGCAAGGCGCAGTCATGAAATACTGACTGGGTCAGCCTGGTTCTTACACCACATCATAAGAAACTCTTAAGACTTGATTAAAAAGGAAAGTGAAGACTATTTTTGGAGGCTTGGAACTTTACAACGGGAATCCACTGAAGCCTTCTGAATAGAAACTGGCAAGATAAAAATATTATATTAGAAATGGTCATCTTTCAGTGACAAGAGGGAAGTCTTGGAGGTTAGAGGACACTGAACAAGAGGATCAGTAAAATGCATCTTGTAATATCCCTGCTTTGAGGATTTAAGGACTAGATGAGGTCAATAAAAATGTTAGGAAATAGGTTTTAATAAGCCACGCAAATATCCTTAAAAAAAAACCACACTTATTTAACTATTCTAATTCTAGACAAAATGATCAGATGAAAAGAATTCTTGAAAATGAGTGTATGTCTAAAAGAAATATTATTGTTTTATTTTTGTTTTTTATAGATCCTTATAAAAAGAAACTCATATTCTCTAAGATTACAGGGAAGAATAAGTAATTATGACAAAAAAAGATTTTAATAAAAGGAGAGTTCACTTAAAGCAAAATAGTCACTATTATCCATGACCTCAATTATACATCCCCCTGCAAATGTCAGGGACCCATCCTGAAATGTAGGCATACACAACTTATTACTCAAACTACAACCATAGTAGATGTGGTCGTAGAATTCGGAAAATCCACTGCCATTTATACCAGTCCTAACCAGCCATGAGATATCCTCAGCAGACCACAGATGACCAACAGATGCATCTTTTGAAAGCAGGTTTACAATCCCACTTGTATCTGAAAGGCTTAAAACCTGAATGTCTACCTACACCAGATGTATATGGGACCAGGCATAAGTAAAGGTCAGAAGAGTAGTAAAGATATAGTAGATGAAACTGATTATTTATAAGTCTAATCTTTTTGGAAAATAAAAAAAAAAGTTTATTTCACCATTTATTTTCTTCTCTTTAAACAACTTTAGACTATTCCAAATGAAATGTGTGTCTGCACACACATACATACACGTGCACATGTACATATTCATACAGCCTTGATTCCTATTACTTTAACTTTCTGGATTCAATAACCAAAACTTACATATTCTTATTGGTGTTAGCATGCTTCAGTAACCTGTTCGGAGCCATTCTTGCCAAATGCCCTACAGCTGAATGCCCTACAGCTGGAGGCCCTACAGACCGGGTTAAAGTTGCCTGCTCAATCCAGGAGTTGTGCAGACAAGCCTGGTCTGTAGGGCCTCCAGCTGTAGGGCATTCAGCTGTAGGACATTCGGCAAAAATGGCTCCCAACAGTAAACCCTACAATATTGGAAATAATGTGACTAACAATAAGGATACTGACCTACCTCTACCTCTCAAGGGAGGTTTAATGATATTGCACAGGAAATTTCATAGCATCTATGTTAATGTTTTACAGGGGGTTCATTTTCATCTCAAATTCCTAACAGGAACTGACTCTCCCTGCCAAAACAAGTATCAAACCTCCCTTTTGTCACTATGGCCTATCGGAATGCTGATCATGTCCAACAAAGCTCTGGCACTTGAGGGAAGTCAACTACAACCAGAAAGAGTTAAGGCTAAATGAAACAACACTGCAAACTCACAAGGCCCAGAGGCAGCAACTTGAAGAAGCCAACTAGAGGGAGGCAAATATATCATAGAAATACATTTATAAAGTCTTAGTATTTAAAGCTTAGCTTATGCACTTATGTAAAGAATACAACTGTGATATTAGTAGGGGCCTGAAGAAAAAAAAAAAAAAAGGACCCATCAAAGACAGTGTAAAAAATAAATAACCTTGGGTCCAAGGACTGGCACTGATGAATCAAAAGTATTCCCATGGATTGGCTGATTAGGAATCCCCACTAACTGGTGATGAGGGATTCATTGCTTATTCTTTATAATCCATTTTATTTATCCATGCATATCACTTAATACAGAAAGGAGAAATAACCATTTTCTACTTATTAGTCATCATTATAAAATCTCACATAAAAGAAACTTTTGAAGGTGCTAGTATTCACAGAATCTAGTGTGGACAACTCTTATCTGACTTTTAGGGTCACAATTCTATGATCAGAATAGGCCCTGCCAAGTAAAATAGATCCTCTTACAGAATTATGTCTTAACAAAGTTTTTTTATTTCTTTAATCTTAATGTGCTGTAAATTATAAATGCAATCAATGATTACTTCCTAAATATAAAGATGATGATGATCCCACAGTCGTCTCCTTGAAAAGAACTTCACAGCCTGATAATTAGGCCCACGGTTCCAGTCCATTTGTTTTAATTTCAATTTTGCAATTCTCTTTTAAAACGGCACAACCTTGTCTTTTATTCTTTTAAGTGTCTGCAGCTTTTCAAGTAATTCTATACGTGTTAACAAAAATGATAATGGTGTCAGGATCTGCCAACTAATACCACCTAAACTTCCCACTTTCCCAGTTTCACCACTTAAGGAGGAGAGACTAGAACTAAATCACTGGTTCCTAAGTAGTACTAGATTTCTGTGAAGCCAGCACAGGGGAGGGAGGCAAAAGTAGAAGGGGAGTGGGGGGGTATTACCGTCAGGGACACAAAGCTGGCATCTCTCTGCAGTTTTACAAATGCAGCTCTCTTTCCCCTTTTACCTGCTTAAGATACAGGGCTACACACATGAATTCACTTGAAAAAAAGAGGCCCACTTACACAAATAATTGAAAACCAATGGATTTATTTTTCTAAAAAGTCTCAGCATCCTTTTGCTGTCTAACTAAATCATTTTTAAAAATTCATGTTAATTGTTTAGGTATCACTTTTAGCTACACTGATAGAGATAAGAAAATTGAGACACAAAGCAAGAAGTCTAACCCAAGATTACATAGAAAATGTATGACCAGAATTCTCTTTTTATCCTGGTGCTTTGTTCTGTAGCATCACACGTCAAGGCTACTGCTGCACTATCTACAGCTGAGGCATACACCATTCCCATTTAATTCTATGTGGCTGCTGCCCCCTGGAGTTGTGCAAAGCAACAAGCCTACAGAGCAATCACTTATTCAAGATGGAAAAAAAAAAACTATAAACAATTATTGCATGTTTAAAAAAAAGCATTTTCGAATCGGGCCCAAAAGGATCAATTTAATTCACCTCTGTCACAAAAGGGAAGTAGTTTTCTTCCCTCTTGAAAAATACAAATAAATACCACTGTTTTAAGTGTCATATATAAAAACCAAGAAAGTGGCTGTAAAGATTTGATTAAAGCATTGGAATAATAGGTCAATTTCTTTAATAAACATGTCAGAATTATCAACAGCTCAGAAAAAGAGAAAAAGTCATATACAATGAAATCTAAAGAGACCATAGAGCAATTCTGAAAAATAATGTTTTGGGAAATGACCTTCAAGTACAAATGCTTTAGAGTTAATAACCTCTTTATTTCATTTAGACAGATGCTCTTGTAACAGAGATGGCCTGCTAGGAAGTTTACATTGTTTATTAACATATATGCACATGTTTTAAAAATATCAATTAACTTGTTATTGGAATATAGCTCAATATCACAGAAGACTTTAAAACACATTTTTCAGAAAACTGCTTCACATCGGAGAAATAGAGAATACAAGACATCACGACATGCATGTCCCCCCAGGGTACACAAGACAAGTCACAATGACGTGGGGTGAGTTGCTCCAAGTATTAAGAAGAAAATAGAGGAACTGTCCCTACAGTGTAGAAATCCTGATTTAAACCACCTGGCTATGTCCTGCTTCACACTTAACCACAAAAATAGGCAGTTAAAATCTTCAAATTATACAGAATAGCTAGTTTTAGGAAACACCACTTAGGATCTTTTAATTTTAAGAAAAGGAAAATTAAGTATTGTCGTTTTAAACTGTAAACTCCAATCAACAACTGTATTAGAAAGTATGAAATGTAAGGTTTTATTCTAACTTCCCAATATTTATAAGTATTAGAAAATGAGTATTAGATAAAAGATTAGATAAAAGAAAATGAGTATTAGAATTTAATATGATTAAATTCTAGCCTGCACAACATACTTAGTAGATCAGTGTAAAAGATAACAATGCAATATACTTGACTAGTTTTGTAGAACAGCTAGCTGTTGGCTTGAACACACATAAGCTAATTTCAGTGTAAATATTAGCATCTCTAGGAAGCTCTCTCTCTCAAAAACGGTGAAATTAAACAGAGTAAGGACCAACAAGTTTACAGGTAACAGATCATCTTTTCTGATGTTCCTTGAACATCATTTATTTCATTTATATTTTTGTCACAAATTATGCATGGCTATCCAACAGGAGGTGACACTAAAATTAAGCTAAAATATGTTGCTATTTTTTAATATGTTAAATTGTCTTAATAATTAGGTTAAGATAAAAATGTCACCACTTTAAAACACTGCAATGTCTAAGGCATCCTAATTCAATTCATTGTCTAAAACATGCACCTTACATAGTTATTAATCTCAAGATGGCTCTAATCATCACGCTTCAGAGAATATTTAGAAAGAGTACAATTCTCTGCATCTCTAGCATTTTTCAAATGGCAGTAGTCTACCTTCCTTCCTTGGTCAAGAGGGGAAAAGAGGGAAAAAGAAAGGAAGAAGGGGACTTCTCTGTAGAAAGATCTGGCCTTGGAGTCAGGGCTTTTGAGTTGTGCTAGTCATCATGGATCGATGCCTTTTTATTTTCTTTCAGGAATAAATCTGAGCAATGGAATGGCTTGCAATTGTCCAACCAACCAGCCATATCAGATTTATCAGAAAGAAAGAATGAAAACTGGCTCAGAGGACTCCTGCAGTGGCTGAGTGGCAGGTTGCTGGGAAAGACACACACAAAAAAGATTACTCAGTAGTGGAGGAGAAAATATATATTCATATATATATATATATATATATATACACACATATACATATTCATATATATGTGTGTATATATATGAATATATATACATACATATATATACACTCAATAAATAATAAGATGTTAAAAAAGAATTTATAGTAGTGGAAAGGGTGAATACATATGACAGATGATAAATAGTACTTCTATTTAAGAACTAAAGGGATGAAAGCTCATGAATACTAAATGTTTGAATCCACTTTAAAGGAGGAAATATGATTTTTCCCTCAAATGAATGCAAACTCTAAAATTCAGCCAATGCAAACTTACTGTGTCCCAGTTAGAGTAAAAAATGGGTAAATCTTCCATGAAGCACATGCCCTGGTAAATATTCTAATGTAATTTCTTAATTAAGACACATTTCCAGTGCCTAAATGAAAAAATATATATAAAGCAGTAAGTGCTTTGATTTTCAAAAACATTGGCTTTTGATGCATGCATGATTAAAATAAATAAAAGCATTTTCATTTAAGAGAAGATCAGAAGACAGGAATCATGAAACAAGCAGTCTTTTCGGTTTTATCGTCAGTCCACATTATAGCATTTTCAAGTGATGTGCAGTTATAGTAATAGGTATAAATTTATTTAGAAGCATTCTGAAGCAAAAACAATACTATTTAAAAGACCCCTTTTATGTATTAAGAATTTCAAAATTAAAAGAAAAAGAAGAAAACATGGGTTTGCTTATAGCAAACATGTAAGAGGATTTTTTTCTGAAAATATATTTAACATCTTTTGAATCATTTAACTAAGTTTTATTAAACTTTTTCTTCTCAAATATAAAAACGACCCCTAAGTTTGGAGTGATGTCTTAAATATGTAGAAAAATGTATGTTCTTTTATTCAATGAAAAGCAGGACTAAGTTACTTGCAAATAAGAAATGGGAATTGAACTTGCTCATCGCATATCTATTAAAGGTGTGTAAGACTATCACTTCAATACTACCATATATTTAATTTCAATGCAAAGGTGATACTGATTATTTTTCAATCATAACAGGAAGATACAAATTTTGGAGTTATTCCTTTTGGTGGTAAACGCTTTATAACAGCCATATAGAGGGCCTGTGGGTATAATATTTCTTCATAAAATAAATCACTGGAAATGAGGTAGTCCTCCAGAATTACTAAAAACAATCGCTTTCTCTACAGCTAATTTTTTTCCCAAGCAAAAAATAAAAATAAAAACAAGTCTCGTTCCCTCACGATAATTATAAGAAATATCTTAGATCTATACAACAGAATCACCCCCCATATTTTTATTCTGTTCAAATAGAGCAGTAAATAAGGTGCATTCCTTCTGCTTCTTAAGAAATTAGCATTTCAAAAATATGCCACTTTCCCCTGAACTCCAAGCGTGTCTAATAATGCGAGAAGCAGATTGTCTTCCCTCGTTTCCTTAATTTGTTTCATCTAAAAGCAATTCACTCAACATCTTGTCGCCCTCTGGCAGCTTAGTTTACTTATCCGCACTTAATTTCTCATTTGGACCAAAACAAACTCCTCCAAACTGCTACTGACTGCTAACCGCGAGACGAGAGACACGCAATATGTATTTACTTGGAGCATACAGCCACACATACACAGCCACAAACACATAGATCTTCACTCATATCCCAGACAGTAACTTGGTTTCATAAAAGCACTACATGAAAACCAGCTGAACTTTTCCTGCCAGGTGCGGCAGGGTTGAAGAGTGGCTAGGGTGAAAAAATAAGTCCCCAGGGGCGTAAATTTACAGTTTCCAGTGGGTCACCTTAGCATGCTTGTTGCAAATATACCAGAGATGCACCCGAGAGCTTTTCTTTGTGCGGCCCTTTCATCTAGACCACTTTGTGTTTTGAACAAGTGAGGCTCGGCTTTGTGCCCCCAGAATTTCAAGTACAGGATCACACAGGGAACGACAATGGCACGCTAATCCTCGCGTTCTAAATGGGCTCACTTGTGGGTCTGGCAATTCGCGGGGGGAAGCGAGCAGAGACCAGCGAGGGCGCGAGTCGGTGTCGCCTGAGACGCGGAAGAAGACAGCTGCAGAACTAATTTGGATTACATTCCTTGCAGAAATTCTGAAAAGGGCGTTTCGGCATAGCTCAACCCCAGCCACAGAGTTAATACCAAATTGCTGCGCGGACACGGAGCTGGGTACCCCAGCGGCTGAAGCTGAACCAGACAGCCCCCTAGAAATTCCTCTTGGCTAAACCTGCATGTCACTCGCAACTGCTTTTGAACTGGTCAATGTGCATAATCAACCCATTGAGGGGGAAAATATGAAGGGACTCGGAGTGGAGAGGGAGATAAAAAGGGATGTATCTAAGAGCCCGCTTGGAATCTCAAGTCCGTGTTGGTGTGTAATTCTGGAGGTGGCTGGAGCACGGGACCTGGTATGCATGAAGAATTTCAGAGTCATCGGGAGGGTGCAAAGGACCAGTACAAACGAAGCGCATTGTGCCATTCGAAGGTCGTTCTGAAAGACTCTACGATTGTAACTTGTTATTTTCTAGGCAAGGAGGGGGAGGCGGCGGGGGCGGAGCGGGGAAACTACGGCGCGCTGTTTTCTTGGTGAGGTCAGGACGACACCCTCCCGGGGCCCCAAGCTCTCCCTATCGGCACTCCCGGGGGCTTTATCTTTTCTAGCTGCCTCCCACGCTCCCGGGAGCAGCCCCGGAAGGTTCCGGAAATGTCTCCGGCTCTCCAAAAGGCCGCCCCGTGGCCGCGTCCGACACCGGTTCTTTTCAGTCCTTTCCTGTCCCACTTTCATGCCCAGGAAACTCAAGTGTCAGAAACTTTGCGCTCCCTCGCATTGCAGGTACTGTCGTTAGCCCTGCCTGCCACGACGAGCCAGCCTCACCGCACTGCCTCTCCAGGATCACTTTTTTTTTTTTTTTCCCCTGGCCTGTCCAGGTACCTGGGGCTCAGGCTCTCCAGCAAACAGTAGCCGCGCGCTGCGCGCAGCCGCGCCCACCTCGGGTTCCGTCAATCCGCTGGACTAGGCGGCTCCGCAGCCGCGCCGGGCAGTAAACAGAGAAGTTGGAGGGACTCCGGCCAATAGCAAGTTGAACTACAGGAACAACTCTTCCTGGAGGCAAACCCAGCAACCCACGGGAAAGCCGGGCTCCCGGCTCAAGTATGTCAACTTTTTTTTTTTTCTTTTTTCAAGAGGTCAGGCAGGCAGGCAGGCTCTGCTCAAGTCCATGGGGCGAAAGCTCCGGGACGCAGGCCGAGAAGGGCCCGAGCTGCCGGCCCTCGGGCCAAGGCGGGCCCGCCTGCCGCTCCGGCTGCCCAGGCTGGGCTCCAGCGGGGTCTGACCCGGCAAGGCTCGGGCGACTGGGGGCGCAGTGGCCGCTGGCAGCACACACAGGTGCAAAGCCCGCGTCCGGAGCCCCACTCTCCACCGCCCTCCCGCCCACAAGCACCCAGCTGGCACCGCCCCGGGACCCCAGACCCTCTGAGGCCCGGGCGGTGCGCACTTCTGCTGGGACTCTCCCCTCGGGGTCCCAGACGCAGAGGGTAGCGTCTCCTCTGACTCGGGGTTTGGGTCTCCCACGTCCCGCACAACAGGCGCGACCAGAGGGATCTCGTTCAGGCTCACAGAAAACGCGCGAGAAAAAAAGGAGGGGGGGGTAAGGAGAGAGGAGAAGGACAGGGGTGCAGAGTGATTTTTCACGATAAATAAATGCATGCACACACACAGGGTAAGTTTGGTGACAGAATGAGGGGCGACCGAGAGCCCAAGGAAGAGGCCCCTGTGAGGTGGTCCCTCCTCGCCTGAGAGCCAGTGGGTCTCAGGTTAGACGAAGGGGGCGAAAGAGCCAAGCCCGCTGCAGCAGGTTCAACAACTGGAGCGCGAGAAGGGACCGCGCGACCCACCTGATTGAGAAGCGCTGGGCTGGACGGTCCCCGCCGCCACCAGAAGGCTCACCCAGACGCACAGTCCTGTCGCCAGCTTCATTTTTTGGAAGTCTCAGATCCCGAGCTGACAATTACATGTCCAAATGGCATATCCCCTTTCGGGCACGCGGAGGATATCCCTCTGCCAGGCGCGCGTGGGTGCGCCAGGGGGACTGGCGCGTCGCGCGCGCGGTGCACTGGCTCCGAGCGCCGACCACTGAGTCCGCGATCGCGGGTCTGAGGCCGGGGATCGGAGGAGGGGGAGAGTGTGCTCGTGAGTGTGAGTGCGGGTGTGCGCGTGTAAGAGGGTGCTGGAGTGTGTGAGCGTGGAGCTCCTGGCCTGACTGTGCAGCTATTTCCCCGTGTGATCCTTCGCTCTCCCGTTCCTCCTCACTTTGTCTATTTCTCACTGGTTGGGCAACAATAAAAAGGAAGGGGGGGGGGAAGGTTTCCAAAAAAAGTTGATTGCAAAGAGGCGGTAGGTTTCCGGCCCCTAGACCGAGCCAGGCTATGTTCGGCTCCCTTTTTAGTTTCCTTGCACCTCCAATCCAAACTGGGAAGAAGGGAGCGGGAGGGGGTTTGAGGGGGAGCTTCTTGCTTCTCCCCCGATCCAGTCCTTTTTCCTGTCAGCTTTCCTCAGACTTGTCCGGCGGCTGCGGTAATTAAAGCTCCGAGCGTCATTTCCAGCACTCCGCGGTCTCCAGCTGCAGCCCCACAGAGAAATTAATAAGACTCCAGGAGAAAAAAAAGAAAAAAGAAAAAAGGTGTATATGGGGGGGGGCGGATAAAACAACCCTCCACGCAACCAGGCTGACTCTGCTCAGCCGCGCAAACCCCGCCCCTGCTCTGACCCTCTAGCCACGCCTTTTCTCCCGCCCCCTCCCCCAAAGGAAAATCTTATTGGCTCAGCCACTCCCCAAAATCCTCGGCCTCAGGAGTTAGGAAAACACCTGTCAAGGAGAGGGAGCGTGGTGGTGTGGGCGGGGGAAGCTGGATTTAAAGGGCTCACCCGAGGCCACAGATTGAAACAGAGGTCCGGGACAGCTGGCCCGCGGAGTGCCAAAACACTGGAGGGATGCTTACAGAATGTATATTAAAAAAAAAAAAAAATTCACCATTTTCTCCATTGTCCCACAGTGCTCACCACAGACTGGACTTTCCCTAGAAACAGAAATAAAACGTGACTTTAGGCATAAAGCTTCCTTGTCTATCCACCTTCCACTCCACACTCAGTAGTTTAAAAGCTGATTCAGTAACTGATAATCCTGGGGATATAATCACCTGTTTTCTGTCTCTCCCATCATTCCCGCCCTCCCGAACTGACCGACACTGAGTTAACCCAAAATTCCGCATTTCTAAAGCTACGTACTTTGATTTTTTGCTTTATGGGTCATTTCACTTTTACCTTGGGCTCTAGGACAACTTAGTTTGGGGTTTATTTTCATTAAGCGGATTCTAGTCCAAAGGTACCAATTTGGTTCTAAAGGGCTAAAAATTGTCGCGGTCCTGCACTGTTCAGTCTGAAAGAAGAAAACCATGTCAGGATAAAACCAACCTCAAATAATTAGGCTTATTCTACAATAGACCCAGCTTTAGGCCTCCTCTATGTTCTCATTATGCAAGTTCACATTCCCTAATCCCCAGGTCTAGCTATGGGAGTGCCCATTGCTAGCTATGGGAGTGCCTGGGCTTTTCTTGATCTAAAATATCCTAGATTGGGTCATATCAATGTAAATATATCCCTTGCTTTTTACAGCTCTGAAACTGTACACTGGGCAGAGGCCAGAATCTCATACAAGTAGTAGGTTATTGGTTTGCTATTTGCGCATTTTATGTATGAATTGTTTCTCTTTTTCAGCTTCTCTAGAAGCAGCAAATGCATAAATAATAAGCATCATGGGAACTTAAAAATCAAGCCATCCTTCCTCTTCACTCATCATTTGAGACCTGCCCACTCCTCCTTCATGTTTTTTATCTATAGCATTGTCCCCATAGAATTTCTGTGAAGCTGAGAACAAAGAGAAACAGCAGCCTCAACTCAGAAGCCTAAAGTCTTCCCTTTCTTATGCCCACAGCAAGTAACAGGCACAGAGTAGAGGCCAAAACAAGCTGAGCATACTGTTTTACTCAGAAGCAGCCAGCCACAGGCATGAAGAAACTGAGCCTAAAGCAGATAATAGTGACTTGATCAGAGTGGTACTGACTGCAGCAGAACTGAACACACTGCTATTTGGGATTATCTTTGCTTTCTATTTTTATCCCCCCATTCTCTCTACTTTCCACCCTCCCCACTCCCCTTTTCTTTCAATCTCCATCCCCTTTCCTTAAATCTCATTCTGCTTCCTATGATTCTCAGACACCTCTCTTTCATGAATGCTGCTTCTTTTTAATTTTTCCATTCTGTCTCCCAAATAACAATTTAAGTGATTAAAAAAGCCCAACTTCTTGCTTTCAGAAAAGTTTAACTTTCTGTTTTGAAAAAATATATATATCTTCTGCTAACAATTATGTTGCAAGAGGTAAAGAAGTAGATGGTGTATTTTAGCTTAAATTGAGGGAAATTTTTTTAAATTGGATATTGTGATGGTTTTTACTCACCTACCAATTTTATAGGACTTCTGTAGCAGAAACTCTCCTAAATATCTTGACTTCACCCATGCATCTAAAATAATTCTTGTCGAAAGAGGAATTTCAATAAACATTCATTGGTTTAAAAAAAATCTATATGTTTTGGATGCTAGAAAGCCCATTGAATGTATCTACCAATAAATTACTTGACACACGCATGATTTGCCTCTAATTTTCAATTTGTTCTGCCTCGACCCTAACCAATTGAAACAGTGATTGATACCTGGCCAAAGTTGGGTATCTGACAAGCAGCCTATAAAATAAGTTGGCATTAAAGCTCTACCCCCAAAAAGCATCCTATATCCTATAGTAACTGGTCTAACCAATCAGAGTCTAGCTCAAACAATTTGAATATGAGACCCCAGAGACTTAGACCTGAAAGTGGTGCCCTGTGTGGACAAACTACAAGAGTGAGAAAGTAGACTCCATAAGCTAGCAAGATTCAATTCTTTCTGTGTCTGCTCTCATTGGCTTCCCATCTCAGAAGAAAGGAACATCAGAATAGGGGACATTGGCTGCACAATGTGGAAAGGACATGCTAACTGGGTTGCTAGATTATTTCTAAGCTGGATCTGTATTTCTTCACTTCCCCATGTATCCACACAATAAATCTCTATCTGTTGAGTTAACTGAACTATTTTGCTGTTATTTGCAACATGGAAAAAAAATATATGAGCAACCAATCTGTTATTCGGCAAATCACTGGTGAATACCTAGAATTATTTGCTCAGTAGTACCCTTTTTCTAGTAACTGCCCTACCCTCAGTTCTAATTTTTTGACTTTGATCTACCTCCATGATACAACCACCCCTACTCACTGTTCTAATTTGGGCCACTCAATAAGCTGGACCAATCAAAATACGTTGGTGATTGTTGAATGATTGAGAGAGAGTCATTCCCACGGATTCTATTCTCTGGGAATTTTATACATGGGAATTAAAGAGTTTGTATGTAGTCATTCGCTGGTAGTTTTTGAAATATAAAAGCTCAGAGCTGGCCTGTCTGTTTCCTGCTATATAAGGATGACCAGGGTACAGCAAGAAAGCATGAAGCTACCATTTTAAAGAAACAAAAGTCCACATAAGTCTAGGGAATATTTATGCTCTTCTTGTGGCTTAGTTGTTCAAACCCCTTTTTTCCTTAAGCTAGTTCAATTTTTGTTTTTGTTACCTGAAACCAGAACAGCATGAAATGGTAAAAGAACTTCTCTAACTTGAATGAGACCATTTAGGCCATAATGCCCTTTGAGGAAGGGCAGTTGATTTCCATCACTGCCTATTATCTTCTTCATCATCTTTCTAAGTTATCTTGGGGTCACAAGCAATTCACTTAATATTCTTTAGTTTTCCTTCCCAGTTTCTCCTGATTTCCTTTGGCTGAAGCCATAACCCCAATGTAGAAATTCCTTTGGCCTTTGCTGCTTCCCCACATCCTCTTCTTCATTTCTTCCATTAGTAATAGAATTCAAGGAGAGACTTGACATCATGAATGACAGAATGCTACTGGTGGGAAAAAAGAACACATTGATCTCAGCGTTCACTGTTGAAGTAGAAACATTGTCCCAAAGTCTTATATATCACTCCAATCTCCAGCATGTTTCTTAAACTTACCTAAAGGTAAAATTAGAGTTTGCTGCTTAGACATTTTGCTATTGGCTACAAATGTAAATTTGGAACAGATATCAACCAAGAAAGAAAACAAGACCCTATAATAATTCAATGATCTTCTCCTGAACATTTAAAACCATAGAATCTTCATTTCCATCACTGCCTGTTATCTTCCTCATCAACTTTCTACGTTTTCTTGGGGTCACAAGCAATTCATTTCATATATGTGAGCCAATTACCACATTTTTAAAGAAAGGGACTGTTATGTCCCAAATCGAAGATTTGCATCTATGATTTATTGAGTGCAAGTCAAATCAGACTTCAAATCTTTTTTATATTCTTTCCTTTTTTCCTCATTTAACCTTAGACATACCTCTTGTTATGAGGCACAAACTCAGCCCATCTTAAAATGCTTTAGGAAAATATCCAAATAAGCTCACTATCTATTACCACGAAGTACTCAAGACTTTGGATCTTTACTATTTTATCAGCCAACAATAAATTTTGGTAAATTCCAATCAGGATCACTATTATGACAATCAATCAAAACAGACATAGTATTGGTGGTTTTGTTTGTTTTGTATGTTTATTAACTAGTACTTGAAATAACATCTTTGCTCTTAAACCTCAGAGTTCCAAAGTTCTGATATTTTGGTGTTCAATATTTCAAAGATAAAAAAATCAAAACAGACATTTTTTTTAAATGCATTAGTATCCATTAACTAAAGACACATTTTTTGTTACCTTAGTTAATTTAATATTCAAAGAAGACCTCTCAAATAATATTAAGAATATTTCACTTTTGGTTAATAAATGTTTTCTTTCTAGATACACAATTAAGCCTTAATTTTTTAAATGTTAAGGAAAAGTGATTAAACAAATCAAATCTGTGTCGCTTTTATGTCCATTCATCAATGTCTGTCCAAGTTCTTATGAACATTTTTGGTTTGTGATTGAAACTGCAAAATTATTTCAGCTCTTTGGACAGATTATTTTTTTCCAACAAAATTATGCAAAAATGATTTTCCTAGTAAAACCTTTTCCTGTTATGTATCTGCCTTTTATATATTTTCTTAATCTTGTGTCCCACATAGTTTTTTCTACTACTTTGTAAGTTAAAGACAAAATGAACCTTCAGTAACAATTGCCAATTAAAAACTAAGAAAAAGAACATTTCTATTTTTTTTCATGTTGCTATACTTATGAATAAGTGAACTAATGAGGTTACTTATTGAGGCTATGGTTGTATCTAGCCTGAAATCTGAACCAAAATAACATTTGTTAGTTTCTTTTATGTTGAGCTTCCTTCCTTCTGTATTTTTAACTCAGCAAAGAGCTTGATGGTGTTATGGCTAACACACAGATTTGTCAAAAGAATCCAAAGTTACATCTGCCCTGTACACAAAAATGGATGTTATTCTGACAAAGTTCACAAAGAGTTCTTAGACTTTTTCTTGAACTCCTGCCAAATAGTCAACTAAAGTAATCATTTAGAAACTATGTGTTTTCTTCTCAGGTTTGTATAGGAATAGATGAATCTTCAAAGCGTCAGCAAAAACGTTTCTGATGGTTCAGAAAGGGTCCTAAACTTGTTGAGTCTTCTTCTTTCAGCACTTTAATAACCTGACACCTCCCTGACCAATCAATTACTTCTCAGTATAACCCAGCTCCCTATCCTTTATTGTCATTCTCCAATTCTCTTGGTGCCTACCTTACCACACCTCTCCTCACCTCTGAAAAATTTGTCATGAGGCCCAAGACATCTGGCAGGTTCTCTTCTTTGTCCTGGCTCAAAATGACTCACAGTTTTCTACTTTTCCAGGTTATGCATGACAGAGGACATTCCATGATCCATAACATTTAATACTATAATTCACCAGTAGAGAGGGTCTAGCAGAGAAGCCATTAGAGTTGTTGACTCTCACAAAGTAGTAGCAAAAGTTATAGTAGAGAAATGGCAAAAGTTAAACTTTCAATCATTTACTAATTAAAGTACTAAGAAAAGGATGTGTGGTGGTTCTTATGTATTTTGTACAGATCAATCTACAAATGTTTTCCCTTCTGACATGTCATAGAGGTCTCTAACGACTTTACAAAAACAAACATTGGTTGATATAACTGTTTTGAAGGTTTTAGGTTATCATTTAAGAAATCAACCATGAATATAGTATCATTCACATCTACTTCTGAATATTTAAACTGCCGATGCAAAGAAAAATATTAGTACTGTGCTATTATATTAAAGAAATAAAACTTAAGAAAGATACAAATATCCCAATAGCTAATAATATTGAATTCAGTGCAAAAAAGATTAGTATCCAATATAATTTTTTAATATTAGGAAAGGTCAGGCTGGACAATATTTTGAAACTGAGGAAAGAACATCTATATTTACAAAAACAATTCAAGCAAGGAAAAAAAATCTAAAACTATATAAACTTATAAAAACATTTTTTTTTTTTTTGTTCAGTGAAACTTTTACCTAACTGTGATTGGGAGCACTTATTTTAATAATTTTTTGACAAAATAGACTTTCTCAAATATACAGTCTATTTAAAATCATCATATTACTAGTGTGTAATGCTATAATGTATATACTGCCCATAGGGGGTTTTTCATTATGAGCCTAACTTTCAAAATAAAACTAATTTGTAAGTAGTTGATATTACTCTAAATTGTTGAATGAAGAAACAATCCACTAGATACTTTTTGTAATATTTGCTTACATTAAGTATCACCACTGACAAACGTGTACTTTATATTTTCAAGAGAATATTAACAATTATTAGGATATAAGATATTTATATTAGCTAATAATACATGTATTTTGACCACATTTTATCTATGTAGTCATTTCAGGTAAACATTGAAAGAGAGAGAAAAATGTTCTCTATCTAATCAAATACTGAAAGAAAATTAAAAAAATTGTGATAATTTACTGTTGTCTATTAGAATGAGAAGGTAAGAGAGGTCTGCTTCATAACAGCTTAATGTGACTTTGTTAAATGAATACTTTTAGACAAATGGAATTACTACTTGTCTTACTGCATCTACTTATCTCTCCCAACACACTGCAGAAGATGTTATGCATTATACTGAATATATAATGATCACTGTAGATGTTTTCTGCCTCTCTAATATTTTTAAAATACCGTCTGAATACTATCATTGTGTTCTTTGAATAATAACTCTCACAGAATTACTTAAAGATCACAAATCTGTGATAGTATTTACCACTAACCCAAACTAATTTTAATTGCGTTTCAACACCATTACATTTAAGCTTCATGTTGCTTTCTAGTATTTGATGTGAAATAAATGCATTAGCCACTGATGTGTGTGTGTGTATACACATTCATATATCCATAATACCCAAATTTTTACTGATTGTAAAATTAAAAACATTACTTTCAGCTTTCTTCTACTATCTGAAATAATAATCTATTGCCTTTATCCAATTTAGTATGACACTGACATTTAAAAATTCCAAAATAAATATTTCTAAGGTATAACCTCCTCCCTTTACCTTTTCCCACATTTTCCCCCATCAACAAATTGTTTTTGAAAGAAAATATTTATACTTTTATTTTTAAATGAGGAAGGAAGAAATTAAAAATGTATTGAGCATTGCATTGCACGACCCTATGTGAGGTCGGCAAATATCGATGATGACAAAGTGTTCATTACAAAGGCAATCAAGAGACAGACGATGAAAGTATATTTTAAAATAATAAGAAAAAAAATACATGTATTAGGTAACTGGAATATTTTATGCATATACACAATTATATATTCAAATTTATGACTTGAAAAGGGTTATCCTCTTGAAACTCTCCTGCTTCAGAATGTTTGAAGTGAATGAAAATTCACTATTAATGTAAAATTGGCACTTTTATTTTTCTCAGCCACATAAAATCAACGAATCTGGCAAGATAAAAATAATTATTCCAAATATTTAAAGAGAAGTGTGGCTGAGTCTGCCTTTCGATAAACAATGACTAATTGTGCTGGCTAAAATTGCACCTTCAAGATTGAAAGGCACAAATCCTAAAAAGATACTGAAGATGGTTCCCACTCCTGTGGCCTTCACTGTACATTAATCAGAAGTGTTTGCTTTGCAAATCTTATAATACAAAGCAATTATGGTTGTTCCTAAACTGACCTCATGTTTATTTATTACTTCAGCTTTTTAGCCCCAAACCTTGTCTGACCTTTTTTTAAACATACAATTTTTATGTTGCTTTTTAAAGGTACACAATACAGTAATTTTTAATGTATTTGTGCCTGGTATAAATGGAGAAGCTGTGTGATTTGCTCAATCTGTAATGTGTGCATAGTGAGTCTGAAAAATATTCTAGTCACTGTTCATGCAAACTATTTTACTCTAGGGTCTTTGTTAGGATGAAGAGGCCCTTCTAATACCTGAAGGCCATGACACCTTGTTTGGTCTTAGTCTGCAACATCAACTGATAAGTAATGGAGACTGTAAGCTATAGGACTCAAAGCAGAAAAAAACACAAACATTTATATAGCATAGCAATTGAAAGTAAAAGATATCAAAAATGCATTGCTAACTACTTATCTATTTTCTCAAGTTTACCTGCTCTCAGCAAGTGCAACTCATGTAGACGGTTGCATTCATCGAGAAAAATAGTTGGAAAGCATAAATCCACAGTCAAAAATAGCAATAATGCTCTTTAACTGGCTAATATTATATTGCCACAGGAATCCCCATTTTGTGACTTCTGGTTGAGCAACAGTGGCATCCAGTGGCCATATAATTGTTTCCACTGTTAAAAGTGTGGCAGGCAGTTCAGGCAAACAGTACTAAATGCTTCGGATGTGTTTTAGCCAGAGCATAGGAATTTACTAGAGAAAGCAAATAAATGCCTCTGTTTTCAGAGCAACACTGGATCAAGTCTAGGTCATGAAATTTGGCTGTGATGTATACTAAATACTGGCAATCTCTCCAATACCCCTTAAAAGAATTCATTTAGGATACCTATTTACTGTCTACTGTGTACACTCATGTTGACTCCATTAACTTGCCAGTCTGGGAAATTTTCCTACAATGAACTAGACACCATTCTATGAAAAATATCCCACAAGATCAAAAGCTGTAAAATAACAGTCAATCACATATACTTAATGTTAATTTTGTACAAAAGTGTTTTTGATGACTCCATATGTTAAGTATGGCACCTAATATTTATATGTAATCCATGGGTGACATTTGGAATCAGCTTAGTGTTGGGTATTAGTGATGAGTCCTGGACCTAAAAGGTGTTTGCCCCAGATTTATGGGCCAGCCCAATAAATTCCAGTGATATCTACCTCATACCCAGGGGGTTATGAGGCTTAAATGTGATAAATAAAACCCTCTAGCACAATACTTGCAAGAGTTTTGTGAAGTACAGTGAACAATATCCATGACACCATTTCTGTTCCCTTAACTGCCACCTGCAGATATTCTTTTTGGGAATGCTAAGGGGCATCACATTGAAGCTTTTTGTATTTAGGGGGACTTATCCTGGGAAGGTTCTTTGGAATTTTAGCTGCTTAGTTTCACCTTAATGAGGCTTTAGGTAGCTTTTGCTATTTTTCTCTCTCTTCCTCCTCCTTCTTCCTCTTCTATCCTTGGGACAGAATAATTCCTGCTTCCTTCCATGATACCTCAGTGAAACGAACATTAACAAAATAACTTTTAGAATAATTATTTAAAATATTTCCATAGAATACTAGGTTGTCATAAAGTCAACCTATTATTTGATGGTCATCAAGGTAATTATTTTTCAATAAATTTTTTTAAACCAGAAGTAGACTATCAAAAATGAAATAATTCTGAGGAAGAGGCATGTTTGAATACAAGGTGTTAAGTGGGGAGACTAGTGAAGCTGGAAGAACACTCACTCCTAAAACAGTGTAAGAACTGATTAAGTAGGGAATGGTCCAGAAGCAGCTGGACATAAATTGGTAAACCAAGGCACAAGGTTCAAAATGCTAAGCCAATTCTGATAAGAATCATCGGCAACATGGAACTCAGTACAGAAAGCAGAGAACAACAATTGTTCAAGATATCCCATTTAAAAATCAAGCAATGGGACAATCTTGGTCATATTCAGTAGATATGTTAAGTAGAAACAGATGTTTTGGTAGAACCTAAACCAAAGAAGAAGTGCTTGCCGGCTGGACCAAAAAGCCCTTTTTAAACATCAAAATATGCCAGTCTGGAATGATCTGACACTGGAAGCATCACTATTATTAAGACATTCTTTGTGCGACTCATTTCTATATTCTTTATTCAGATGTAAAAACTCTATAGGAATGAAAACATTAAATCAATAATCCCTTGTATAAATGTATTACATCACATGCTTTTCAATATAAAAATACAGAAGAGGACCTAGTCACATATAAAAAAGTAGGTGGGAGTTGATGAAAATAGAAGAAAAGGGGAATTAGGAAGCACTTCAGGCAAATACAACTTTCTTATTCAAAATAAGTCTCCAAAGCTATTAAACTAAGCACACAATCGAGCAACTGCCAGAGAACACGTCAGTGTAATTTCCCCATGTCACCTGTAGGGAAGACACCACAAAGAGTAGCTACTTTTCACCTGAAACAGAAGTACAGAAACCTTCTAAAATGTATTATATTTTCTCTATATTTCTTTTTCACTTCTGTTTCAGGAAGTAACATGAACTTAAGGCATATTGTAACAGACTGAAAGCAAAAATTCAAAGTAGAAATTCACTCTATGGCCATTACATTTTTAAAAACACTGCTCAAACCATTCAGGATGGGGGAGCTGCTTCTGTGCCTTTCATGTACAATGGAACCCTATGCCAGGCAACAAAGAAGTGAGTGATTGGCTAAATAAACAGGCACTTCCCTTGTAGTATCTCTTGAAGGGAAAGTGGTTGTTATTAAGTATACACTATTTGAATGAGGCAATTCAATTGGAGAGAGCTCTATGGTAAAGAAATTAAATGCCTGTGCGCCCACACACACACACACACAAGTTTCTTGACTATTTAGAAATAGAACATATTTTCAAGAGTGTCTTGATAACAGGTTGTGTGTGGGCTGTCAGCTCGCGTTGGCCTGTTAAAGCAATCGTGATTCAGCATTCTTGGAAGAAACACTGGGATATAAAAATCCTCAATAAATATTTTCAAAACATGAGAACTACAGGAACAAATTCTGCTGTCCTTTTGTGACAGAGCTGGAGAGAAAGACTACGCTTAAAATTACTCGTCTGGATATTCCTTTTCTCTTCTCTTCCAAACAGCAGAGCGAAAGGCCTTGATGTATAATTTGTTTTCCTGCATTCTCTGGTTACTAGAGGGAATCTACAATAGATACAGTGTTGATATCAGATTTATTTTCAGGATTTAAGAGATGATGTCAGATGAGTGGCAAAGTCACATGAAGCAATAAAGTTGATTGTGAAGTCAGCCTGTCCTCACAGTACCTATTGTCACTTTGTTTACAAAACAATGGGTTGCCTATTTCAGGAACAAGAATGTGTGTTTGTGTGTTTATGTGCTTCTGTGTTTGTTATTTTATTAATATAGGAAAGATTTCCAACATAGCGGGAGAGTTTCTTAGATAATAATGAATTAATATATCCCATATGTAAATTAATCAGTATATATGTTATGTATGGCTAAAACAGTAATATTTAGGACTCATATTGCCAAATTATCAATCATTTTAAACAACTGGTAAATAATAGGGAGGATGGCCCTTATGTTAAGGTAGATACTTCAAAAGATTAGTGTTATAAATTTATAGTCTTTGACAATATCTCTTTGGGCAGCTGTTTCTGAGGACAGTATGAAAGCTAATGTTCAGAAGAGAAGAAATAAGGGAGATGTTGATTTAGTACTGTTTTAAAAGTGAGTTATAACCCAAAGATGGTACATCCTAATCAAAGGGGACTGAGATTTAAGACAATGTCCTGATGTAACTGGAATCCATAATCTCAAGAAATGTGCCTGTTTTTGAACTTGACTTTCAATATTAGACATTAGGCAAGAGTATTACTGTGTGTGTATGTGTGTATGATTCATAAGTTAATGGAAGAAAGAAAGGATGGACGGAAGGAAAGAAGGAAGGAAGGAAGGAAGGAAGGAAGGAAGGAAGGAAGGAAGGAAGGAAGGAAGGAAAAAAGGAAGGAAGAAAGAAAGGAAGAAAAGAAGGAAGGAAGGAAGAATTAATGTGGGCTATGTTGGCACCAGGAATTATAAGGCAAGAAACTTCTTATCTGAAACATAAATTGGACATAATCACTCTATGGATTATCTTCCCTTTCAGAACTAAAGAAACCAACTTTAGGTGTGCTTCAGTAACTTGTTCGAGATGGCAGAGCTAGTAAGGGCTGACTTGAACCTAAATCTTTTCAGTGCTCTTTCTACTATATCACAGGAGCCTGTGCTCCTCTGTCTATTAATTGCTCAATTTTATGGCTCTTTACAGCCATTTTCCACTCTCACACTCTCAGAGAAATCCCTAAGTAACAGAACTAAAACAACTATCCTAGAATATGGGTAAGGGAAGGATTCATTTTTGCCTGCCAATTTCAACTACAAAAGATTTAAGGACTCCCATGTACAGATATAGGACACAATCAACAGGAGACAAAGCTGGGATATTTTATGCAATCTTAAATGCATCTCTTAAAAATGCAAATTAGGTGCTCAGATATAGGCAGAACATACTATATCTATAGCCAGTATGGCTGTACTTTGACTAAAAAGTATGTGTGTGTGTGAGAGGGGAATATTACTACAGTATGATTTGTCATGGTCCATCCCCCAATCAGAATTGATTTGACATTCATTTTTTCTGACTTTGCAGTTTGCAAGGTTCAAACTATTTGTTTGGATATTAAAATATCACATGTATCGACAAAATTTATTTGTTTTATTTAGTAACTATCACATGGGTTTTAATGAAGCCATACCAACATAATTATGTGACCATGGCACTTATGTTTCACTGTTACTACTGATCAACCACCTTGGGCATTTACTATGCTAGGTGCTTTATTAAACTGTCCCACAGGACACATATAATAGGGCTACCATGTAGAGCACTGCACAATTATGTGCCACTATGATTTTCAATGGGTGATTATCTATGGCACATAAATGGGGTATACTGTCTGATTAACTCAGTTGGTTACTGTAAGGTTTTCATAAAATCAAGACTATGATTCTGCCAAATATAAATTACTAAAGACTTATGTGCCACAACTACCACAAATATTAAGATCAGTCCATTTATTTTCTTCTAAGGAATACCTTTACTCATGGCCAGACATCTTCCAAATGAGACTGGCTCTGAGAAGAAAGATACAAGAGCTGAGTTAAAGAATGTTCTCACCAACCCATTGTGTAATCAGAGGCAAAGTGGGAGATTTGGGGGAAAACTTTAGGTGTCAACATAACCCAAATCACTTACTTTCAAAACAGGTAAATACAGTCATTGCTTCATTTCTTGGTTGATAACATAATAAGCTAAATTTGTAATTCTGGCAATGCTTCTGTATCTAAACAGTGTAGGATTGAAATGACTTCGCATAACTGAACAGCTCTTCTTAGTTGCCAATCAGAAAGGGAAAGAGCCTTATGAAATTTCTTCTGGTTCAGTTTGCTGCTGGCTTTCTAAAGAGTAGCAACCTAGATGTAGCTGACAGTCTTTTGGCTCTTAAGAACTAGTATGTGATGAATCTGGAGGATTAGAAAAGAAGGAATATTGGACACATAGCAAGCACACACCCAGAAAACTGGGTGCTTGAACTTAAGTTTTGCACAAAGTGAAGTATAAATTCGGTCTTGATTTTTGGCAACGAGCCATCTAAAGTTGCCTAAAGAAAACAATGTTTTTAATGTTTTCAAATAATCACTCAATTCAGTGAACATCTCTTCAGTAACCTTAATCTAAGTTGTTAAACCTTACTTTAGAAATCAAAGGGATTTATTTTTATTTAGAACTATATCTTTTGCTCATTGCTATTACAAGAAAGTAATGAGCTGAAGATATCTTTCCTGAAGTCACATCGAGCTGGAACAAAGGTCTCCCTTATTCTACTAATAGTGATCTTGCCAAACTGCTTCTCATACCCTCAGATCCACAGCAACTAAACTCATATCAGACGTGCTCCAATCAACCAAACAACCTACCCAATATCCTGTGCACAAAACAAAGCTATCTTAATCCACATTCTATGGCCCCGAAACAACTAAGCAACCCACCCAATATCAGCACACACAAAACAGCACACATGAAATGTCCCCAAACCAACCAACCAACTAATCCAATACACTGACTCCCACCAAAGCAAATAAAATACTATCTGGAATGAACAAAACAAAAAACTAAATAACTTTACTAAGAATAAAAATGAGTCAAGAGAGGGGAATTATCAATAGATTACCTATTTTAAATTTAACATTAGAAAATCACCCCAAAAATAGTCGCAAAGTATGTGTTTTTAGAACTTGTTTTTTTTTTCATGATTTAGTTTGATTCTATCATATCAGATATATATGAAATTTGCATTAATTTCATGTGAATTGGCTCAGAAGAAATTTGAAATTTTTATTATGTCTAATTTCTTATGGATCTTCAAAAGGCACTGTGAAGCTTTAAGATTTCTAGTACATCATTTTCTACAATCCAGATAGGCTCAAAATGGATAAGTTAACATTTATAAATTTTGTTTCCTGATTTGGCAAAGGAAATATAAAACATAGAAATTATAAAGGAAAAACATATACAGACATACCTTGGAGATATCGAGGGTTTGGTTCCAGGCCCCTGCCCTAAAGCACATATGCGATCAAGTGAGTCACACCAAGTTTTGGTTTCTCAGTATATATAAAAGTTATGTTTATACTATATTGTAGTCCATTAAGTATGCAATAGCATTATGTCTAAAAAACACTCTACATACCTTAATTTAAAAAAAGCACTTTGTTGCTAAAAAATGCTAACTTTCATCTGAGCCTGTTGGGAAAATGGCATCTATGGATTTGCTGGATGCGAGGCTGCTACAAACCTTCAATTTGTAAAAAACATAAAATCTGCAAAGCACAATAAGGCAAAGCACAATAAAACAAGGTATGCCTGTACAAGAAACATTTGCATGCATTATTTAATAAGCTTAATTTCTAAAGTGCACCCCAATATTATTCTCAAAAAAATGACTGAGATAGACTGAACAACAACAAAAAATGCTAAAACAAGAGATTGGCCTAAATCAACAAAGTAGATCATGTGGTAGCAACCCCAAATCTAACAATTTTTCATTCAAAGCATAAGTCATCTTCACTATTCTTAGTAATTTATTAGTGTTGCCCTAGCTAAAATATAAAAAGCAAATGAAGTAATAAATAAAATTTATTTCCAACTCGAAGCACATTTTTTAGAAATGTGTGCACATCATTGCATATGTCCCTATATTACACCAGGTGAACACTGCCAGAAGCTTGTACTGTGTCTGTTTAAAACACATTTATGAGAAAACTTCTGGGAATGGCCACTGAAGGTTTCCTGTTTTCCAGAGAAAAACCCAAATGGATTTTTTTTAAAAACACAATATATATTTACACTGCTAACCATCAATCTGTTACATCTTATTCCATTGCCTTTTCCCTGTCTTCCTTCTTTATTTAAAAAAGAAATGTACATGTGTTGTACACCAAATATTTAAACATTGGTGTATTTACATGGTGCTTCTAGACAGAATATAAAGGTATGATAAGAGAATCACCAGCAGCAATAACAAAACTCTGGCCATTTTGTTTTCTTTGAAACTGTTACCTTGGATGTTGAATCCCTCCATAATTTCTGATAGTTTTAGAGAAAGGAATGGTGGCATATCAAGGAGAAATTAAATTTCATCATTTCGGCTTTAACCCATACACTATAAAAGTGACAGCTTGGTGCACTGTAGCTGACAGTTCCCATTAACAAGAAGCTAATGTTGCAGAGTCAGTCCAAACACCCAGTCACGGCCTCTGGCTACAGGAAGGTCCCCTTCATACTAGGATTCTCACACACACACACACACACACACACACACCCCGCCCCCATGGGAAAGAAAAGCTATAAATATTTCTACTAGTTTCCTCCTCAAAGTGATATAATGAATATTTACATGCCGGGACCCTTTCTTTACCCTGAATCTTCTTGGACAAACACCTCCGGAGATATGTTTTATTGGTTTGAGCAGGGGACTCAAGCTGGCCCTCCTTCCCTTCACAGCAAAGAAAAATAGCATGTGGCTGGGTTTAAGGTTTGGGTTTTGAATCACTGGTAAACAGTAGATAAAACAATAGGTGAAATATTTTGAATGTTTTCATAGGGTTTTTTTTTTCTTTATGAATGGGTGAGAAATACCAAGAAACAGCAGTTAAATATGAAAAACAAATCTTAGGAAATATATATGGATTAAGAAAAATGTTGAATGACAGTTCAAAAATAAACACTAAATGGACTTGCTGGAAATTTAAGTACAAGTGACTACGGAAAAAAAAAATCCAATTGTTGAATATATTTATGTTCCTTTGACAAGTTTTCTGAGTATTAGTTTTTCACCAAAGGTGCTGCTGGTCTGTATGTATTGGTAGTGTGAGGCGAGGGAGAGGCAAATAATATTTTTAAAAAGTGTCACTGTTTACACAGTGCTCACATTATTGTTTAGGACACTTGCAAATCACATGTTTTCCAGAAGATGCCAGGGAGCACAGAGGTTAGGAGCTAAAACACAAGAGCTAGACTGCCTAGTGGCGACCTGGAGTAAGTCATTTAACTTCTCTGTAATTTGGTTTCCTTCTCTGCAAAGTGGGAGTAATAACAGTGCTCAGCTGAGTTTGAGAATTCAATAAGCTAATATTTGTAAAATGCTTAGAATAGTGCCAATAGTGAAATAACAGCATTAGGGAAACACACAGGAATATAGTGATAGATGAAAGAGCTCTTGCCCTCATCACCTCATCAAGCTTGTTGCCTACTCAAGAGGAGACAAATAAGTAGTTTACAAATCCAAAAATGTGGGTAATTGCAAAGTCTAAGCTATGTATAAGGTACCCTGGGAACTCAAAGGAACTATCCACCCAACTAAAAGGTTTGGAGGATGTCCAAAAAGGGTTCACAGAGAAGGTAAAGCTTGCTTGGATACTTGAAGGATGTATATGAGTTCACAGATGATAACAGTTCCGGGTGGTTTGAACTTTTTAAGCAAAGGGACCAGAATATGCCACAGCCATGTATGAGATACTTGCCATATTTGAGTCTAGGAAGACATTTTAATATGTGTAGATTACAGAGTACACCGGACAGCAAGAAGATGGAAAGTCAGGCTGACACCATGTCTTGAAGAGCCTGGTGCAAAGAAGTTAAGACATGATCATACAGGGTGAGGGTGAACTTGAAAGGGTATAAGCAGGAAGTGTCATGGTAATATTTACATTTTAGAAAGATGACATGAACAGAAAGTTGAGAATGAATGGGAGGGGAGTATCAGGAGTGTTCTAGGGATCCACTGATTATAATATAAAGGGTAATACATAATCAAGTAAAGAATTCAAAAGAGATTGAAGAGGATCTACAAAACCAATTCCATGGTTAGAGTGGGAGTGGTATTAAGGGATGGGAAGAGTCAAGGTTGAATCTCCAAGTCTGTTTTTGGGGACTGGATTGATGAAATATCACTCTTAAGACAAAAAACATTAGGGAAAGCAACAATTCTACTGAAATATAATGAGCTTGCATTTCATTTGAGATCGATGTCCAGAATGTATGTTTGGAGTCAAGAAAGCAATTCTAGTCCGGGATTCATGTTCAAAACCCAATCCATGCATCATCACCTCCAGGGATCTTCCTTGAAATCTCACATTGATTAAAATGTTGATTTTTCTGTGTAGGATGCTACAGGACACTTAATTGTATAATTTACCACATTATATTGCAATTTTATGCTTATAGCTATATCCTTTCATTTATTCATTCTCATATTTATTCATTCATTGTACAAAAAGTTTTAAAGATATACCCTATGTTACACACAGGCCTGATGCTGAAAATTCCCAGTGAACAGTGCCATTGCGATCCTTGGCCCGTTGGCACATTCAGCCTAACAAGAAAATGCTTGTTAAATCAAATAAAATAGATTTGGGGATGATGAGTATAAGTGATATTGATCTTAAACATTCATAGGAAAAAAGAGAGGAAAAAAGAGACTTATGCTGAGTGAAGATGGAAAACCCTCATATTTAAAGGGTAAATGAACTCAGGAAGAGTGTAAAGGAGAGTAAAAAAAGTAAAGTTAGATTCAATAGAAGGAACAACATAAAATTATTTTTTAAACCAAGGAAGCAGAGCTTCAGTGAGTGAATAATTCAGTGAAAAATACCACAGAGAGGTCAGTGAAGAAGAGCTCTAAAGAGTATCAATTACATCTTGTGCATGGGCAGAACATCTCCAGGACCTTCAACCCCACTGTTTGTCACTCCTGTGAATCTGTTAGGTCACATAAGGGATATAATTAAGGTTATTAATCAAATGACCTTAAAAAGGAGATATTACCTTGGATTATCTGTTTAGGCCTAATCTGATCACACTGTTCCTAAAAAATAGAGATCTTCTTTCAGCTGGTAGCAGTAAGAGTAGCAGAAATTGAAAGCAAAGGATTCCACATACTATTGTTGGCTTGAAGATGAAAAGATCCACTTGTCAAAAACTTGTCAGTCCTACAACAAAACAAAAAGGAACTGAATTGTCCCAATAACCTGAATGAACATGGAAATGGAATCATCCCAGTACTTCCAGACAAAGTGGTTAATTTTATGTGTCAATTTGACTGGGGTAAGGGATATCCAGATAGTTGATTAAACATAATTTCTTGGTGTGTCTTTGAGGGTATCTCTGGAAGAGATTTTTATATAAATCAGTAGACTGAGTAAAAATCATCCCTACCAATGTACGTGGGCATCACCTAGTCCACTGAGGTTTTGGATAGAACAAAAAGGCAGAGGAAGGGTGAATTTACTCTCCCTTGAGCAGAGACATCAATTTTCTCCTATCCTCAGATTTAAGTGATCCCGGTTCTTGGGCCTTCAAATTTGACTGAATTATACCACTAGATTTCCTGGTTTTCCAGCATGATGATGGCAGATCATGGACTTCTCAGCCTCTATAATCCTGAGAGCCAATTTCTGTATAACCCATTCACACTCTCTCTCTACACACATACACACACACACACACACACACACACACACACACACACACACACACACCATTGGTTCTGTTTCACTGGTGAATACTGACTAATACACCTGCCAACTAAGAATCAATAGTGAGAGCACCCTCAGTGGTATACAGGGGACAAGAAACCAAAGTGAGTTAGGAAGAGATGAGGTGGGAGATGTGGAAAAAGAGGAAATTTTCCATTTCATAATTCTTTTATTTATACTAATTTCTATTGTGCTCTATGTAATTTTTGTGAGAGGATTTATATATAAAGGCTGTTTGTTGAATTTTAATCCTTTCTCTCTCCAAAATACAACCTAGTTCAATGAGTTTAAAGCAATTTGCATATTTGATAAGCATTTCCCTAATCTCTCTATAGATAATAAAAAAAAATAAATCAAACAGAACAAGCCATACCCAAATTTCAAGGGTCAAGATACATTTAAAAATCTATTGTATTTTCTGTATGCTTACTAAACATCAAAATGTTTCAAAAGAGATTTCTTCAAAGTCCTTTTCTATAATTCAATATAGAAAAATACATAATTGAAGAACTCTTGATATTGCACTGTGAAGCAGATTTCTCTTTAGTTGAATTCCCATTTCCTTTATTTGAAATTGTATTAAAATAAATAAAAATTATAGTGGCACTTTTCACAGGAAACACATAAAATACATAATTAATTTCAATTTATATTTCAAACTAAACGTTAACTCCAAAAATTATAGAATGATGCTAATTATGATACTTGTTTTCATATATATTTACACTTGTTTTATATATATTTATATAAACATATATAAATATATAAATATATATTTCATATATATTTATACTTGTTTTATATATATTTATATATATATATATATATATATATATATATATATATATACACATACACACACATATATATATTGGAATACGTGTGTGCATGTGTATAGGTATAGGTACAGTTACAGTTTGGTATGTGTGTGTACATAATTCTTTCATAAAAATATGAAAATCATGTTTCAGAAAATATTCTTGATTTGAATTCAGAACATTTGATATAATGTCAGTTTAATAGACTGACATTATGTGGGAAGCTCTCTCTATTATGCAACTTGGAGTGATATAAAAATAAATAAAAGACAATTCTTGCTTTCCAAAACCCATATTTTAGATGAAAATCCAAACAACTTTTATAACTGTATGCATTTGACTATCAGATAGAATTAACATAATTAATCAGGTTCATCTCATATTTCCTAAGATAGGCCGAGAAAGAGTAAAACTAGTATTTCTAGCTCTTTTCTATGCAGGAATAGGTCATTTTGTTTCATGTGATTCAACTATTACAAACCCTGATGCTATAGGTTTAACTGAATCCAATAAATATGCTATAGGCTATGTGTTGAGTTTGACCTTAAAGTTTAAAAGCCTTGTCATAAGACAGCTTGTCTTCAAGGAGCTGAGTCTCAAACACACACTTCATTATGACAGTCTTATAAACAAAGGAATATTTAGGCACTTACCATTAAATCTTTGTATGTCTTTTTGTGCTCTTGGTTTTGCTTACATATTTCTAATAATACCTACATGGTATATAACTTGGAAAATAACCATCATCATTATATCAATTTAATACAAAATGCGCTTTAAAATGCATTATTATTTCTTTATAAATCTGAATTCATGCTAGATTATGTTTAAATGTGTGCCTACTTCAGTAAATTAGAAATATAAAATAAAACTGTTCTGATGTATTCAAATATGTGGTATTATGATCTTAAAAACACTTAAAGTGTGGAACTTGGCACATTATTTATACCAATTCCATGTAATTTATGAAATATTTTTTTATATTTTTATGTAATTTAATCTAATTTAAAACAATTTATAAATAATTCCCAGAAACAAACATACTTAACTGGCATGTAGAAGCCATAAGATATTTTTATTTACACATATAGCTTTAGACAAATCACATTTTAATTTATTTTAAAAGATTTATTTGTTCCACCGTATCATTATGTTTTGTAACCATACGATTACTTATAACTTTAAAGAACAATGCCAAATGCAAAGAATATCTTGCAGTCTTAAAAAAAAAAAAACTGTTGTGGTTATTGCCTTGTGTCATATACTTGATAAATTTGATCATTTAAATTTTATTATGACAGTTTTTTTTAAATAAAGAGCTACAATTTTCTTCATTTTAAAATAATGCACAATAGTTCAAATAAGCAACTTAATCTAAAACATAAGGAAAGCAAAAGCTGTTTGGATGCCCTGACCTGGTAGATTGCTGAAAATGACTGTGATGAAACTACTCTGGCTTGACAATAACTCTCTCTGTTTCTCCTTTTCTCTTCTTCTTTTTTTTCTTTTACAAAAGGATTATTGTAGAGAGTCTATAGAAAGTATAATGTCTTCAGTTTCAACATACAAATATATGTTTGTCCTTGAAGGAAAACAGTAAAAATAATATGACAAAACAAACACATTGTGTTTTTTAAACTAAAAATAACTCTGAAAGACACTTTTGCCTATACTCTTGTCTTTATAGCCATTTGACTGACTTCTTCTTGGTTTGTGTGCTTCTTCATTAAAATTTTAATACAAAGTGAAACATAAATTTTCTGATATCAGTGGAAATCACTGCTGCCACTATTTGTAAATTTCAAACCTTTTTTTCTCTTTTTATTTCATTCATGACATTCATGACATTACGTAGATTAGTATTCCTCCACACAGAAAAGCACCGCAGTCAACACTAAGCTTACTAATGGGTCACCTTATAATTTTAGATCATACTTTTACAAGTCAGAAAAAAACCTATTTTAACTACAAGTCAATCATAATTACATATCAGGTCTCTTATATTTCTTTCAAGAATAAAATACAACCTAGCAACTCATTTGCATTGTAACCTAATTTTGAAATTACTTTATCAGTGCAATAACTCATTCAATAGAGCTTTTGTCTTATTGATGAAAAGGGAATCCACTTGGTTAGGGAGTACATACATTTTTTAATTAAATTTGTGTTATTATTGTCCTTACACTCAAAGGGCCTGGTGATGGCAATGTTCCATGATGAAAAATATTATTGCTATTATAATGGCAATAGTCATGAAAATTTAATAACATTTCACTGAGATATGATGACATAATAAATGTTATTATTTACAAATTTGTACGAAAGTTAAAGTAATCAATAAGAATAGTAAATAAAAGTAGACATTAGGGATACAGAGATGGAATAAGTATTATTTATTCCCATAACCTAGTTGAAAGATAGG
Organism: Macroglossus sobrinus; assembly: GCA_004027375.1. NCBI lineage: Eukaryota > Metazoa > Chordata > Mammalia > Chiroptera > Pteropodidae > Macroglossus > Macroglossus sobrinus. Next base: position 756,917 of record PVKZ01000452.1, on the reverse strand, counting down.
TCTTATATATACAAAGATAAATAACAACAAGATGGCCAATTATAAGATTGTGTAATCAAGTTTGTGAGTCAAACTTGTAACACAAGTTTGTGAGTCAGGTTATGGGCAACTATTTGAAGAGGCCTTTGTAAAGAAGGGGAGTGGTTCAGCGATTCTAAGAAGAGAAAATCATAGCCATAGACATGTATGTGGCATGTTAAGATGATAACAAGTAAACTGGAGCAATGATATAGACCATTCAATTGGGAGGCATATGGAGGCTTAACCTGGAAAAGTGACCTGAGCCAGATTGTGGAATATTTTGAATATCCAACCAAGAAGAAAGGAGTAAGTTGCCTAGGAATTTGGATATGACTGCATAATGACTTCAGTGGGAATTTAAAGGGGAACTGAAGGAGGTCAAGGTCATTTTTCTAGAAAGAATTTGTGGGACTAAAGGAGAGGATAATAGAATAAAAAGTTAAGAATGACATCAAGGTTTTAAATCTGGTTCACTGGGAAATAAAGACAGCATTTCTCTATAAAATATTATTAAAAATGTTTCCCTCGATGTACAGCTAGAAGAAATTTTCAACAGAAAACTTGTTCAAAATTTACAGTGGAAAAAAAACCTACTCAATTCACAGAAGTGATTATGTGGGAATAACAAATGTTAATTTATCAGTATGGACAATGACAGGCATCAGGAGCACAGTGTCAGTGTGTATGAATTGTGTTTCTGAGCATGCATTTACTTAGCCTTCTTGCAATTAAGTTTAGAATTTCTACATGTAATGTTAAACATGAGCACTTATATTAAATTTTATGTAATGCTTAAAGTATTTATAAGGATTCTATGCATTTTTGAAGGTTTACCGAATCATATAATTTTGATTATTTTTGAGCATTTAATCAAAGGTTTGAAAGTTTTAAAAAGAATAAAGCCTGCTGGACCATAATTAGACTTTCTAAGATACCGACAAGGAATGCTTATTAGACATTAAAGAAGAAATAAAATAACTCTAGGACCATAATCAAGAAGAAAAGAAAATATTGAAAAAAGAAAAGAACAAATTTAGATTTAAAGAGTGAAGTGCCCTAAAATCAATCAAATAGCAATACCCAATGTAAACAATTGCCGAGCTCAAAAAAAAAAAAAAGAAAAGAACAAAAAAAAAAAGGAAAGAGCAGAGATCAGAAAATAAGTGTTAGACCCATGAGTACTGCAAGATAAGATCTTGAGAACAAGAGTTAAACACACTGAATAAAGGCAATTTTATTTCAATTTTAGCTATCAATAAAATATTCCAGAATATCATGTTACCCCAAGTGTAACTCATTAAGCTTTAGCAGGCCATCCAATCCTGAATAAAAATAAAATGGCTTTTATTTGGGTATACTTGAAAAGATTACACAAGAGAAACTACCATGAGAAAAATAAGAGTTTCATTTAAAATATAGTCACAGAATTCTATATTCCCCTTTTTTTTGTGTGGAGAATAAGTCTACTGTGATTAAAAATTCTTTTCTAAAGGTATTCATCACCACCACACCAATATTACAAGAAATGTTAAAGGAAATTCTTAAAGAAGAAGGGGGTGGAAAAGAGCATAAATATGAATAATAAAATGACAACTAATGATAAATGGTAAGTAACAAATACAAATATATCAGTAATCACTTTAAATGTAGATGGACTAAACATTTCAGTCAAAAGGTATAGGGTAACTGAATGGATAAAAAACAAGACCCACACATATGCTATCTACAAGAGATCGACTTTACATTAAGACACACACAGACTGAAATAAAAGGGATATAAAGAGATATTTCGTGCAAATGGAAATGAAAAAAAAAAAGCTAAGGTGACAATACTTATTTCAGGAAAAAAAAACAGACTTTAAAACCAAAGCTATAGTAAGAGACAGAGAAGGACATTTCCTAATGATAAAGAGATCACTCCAACGGGAGGCTATAACCCTTGTAAACATTTATGCACCCAAAATGAGTATCTAGATAAATAAAGTAAATACTGATGGACATAAACAGAGAGACTGACAGTAATACAATCATAGTATTTAACACCCTGTGATGTCAATGGATAGAACTTCCAGACAAAAAAATCAAGAAGGAAACAGTGGCCTTAAATGATATATTAGACTGAATGAATTTAATTGTTATTTTTAGAGCATTCACCCCAAAGCAATAAAATATATATTCTTTTCAAGTACACATGATACATTTTCCAAGACAGACTACATGTTAGGCCACAAAACAAGTCTAAGCAAAGTCAAAAAGACTGAAGTCATATCAAATGTCTTCTTGGACCACAATGATATGCAACTAGATATCATTATAAAAAAAAAAACTAAAAAGCATAGAAACACATGGAGGCTAAATTACCTGCTACTAAATAATGAATGTGTTAACAATGAGATTAAAGGGAAAAAATCAAAAGATAACTTGAGACAAATGAAAATGAAAAGACAATGACCCAAAATCTATGGGATACAGAAAAAGCCATCCTAAAAGGGAAATTTATAGCAATATAGGCATACCTCAAGAAACAAGAAAAATCTTAAACTATCTATCTAACTTCACACCTAAAAGAACAACAATCAAGGCTCAAATTTAGTGAAAGAAAAGAATAAAAATCAGAGCAGAAATTAAAAAAAATCTAAAAAGACAATACAAAAGAAACCAAAGGTGAACAATGAAAAGATAAACAAAAATGACAACTTTTAATTAGACTAATCAAAAAAAAAAGAGAGAGGACCCAAATTACTAAAATCAGAAATGAAAGAGAAGTGACAACTGACACCACACTAATATATAGAAGAAAAAAATACTACAGACATTTATGTGCCAACATTGGAGAAACTGCAATAAATGAATACATTCTTAGAAACACAGAATCTTCCAAAATGGAATCAAGAAAAAACAGAAAATCTGAACAGACCAATTACTACTAACAAAATCAAACCAGTAATCAAAATACTCTCAATAAACATAAGTCCTGGACTGAATAGTTTCACATGTGAATTTTACCAAACATTCAAAGAAGAATTAATACCTATCCTTCTCAAACTATTCCAAAAATTCAAGAGGAGGGAAGGCACCCAACCTCAACCTAATTTTATAAGGCCACCATTACACTTTAAAACAAAGTGAGAGACAAAGAAAGACATCTGACTCCAAAGCCAGAAAGTGACATTATGAAAAAAAATTACAGACCAATATCTCTGATGAACATACATGCAAAATTCCTCAACAGAATACCAGCAAACAAATTTCATCAATAAATAAAAAAGATTACACACCATGATCAAGGAGGATTTATTCCTGGGATGTAAGGTTGGTTTGATATCTGCAAACCAATTAACATGATACACCACTTAAACGAAATGGAAGATAAAAAATCATATGATCATATCAATAGATGCAGAAAAAGTGTTTGACAAAATTCAACATGCATTAATAATAAAAACTTTCAGCAAAGTGGAGTAGAGAAAACACAAAATAAAAGCCATATATGATAAACCCACAGCTAACCATGCTCAATGATGAAAAGCTAAAAACATTTTCCTTAGGATCAAGAACAAGACATGGGTGTCCACTTTCACCACTTTTATTAAGCATAATAATGAAAGTACCAGCCATGGCAACCAGACAATAAAAGGAAATAAAACACATCCAAATTAAAAAGAAGTAAAATTATGATTATTTGCAGAAAAGATGATACTATATAGAAATAATGCCAAAGATTTCACCAAAAAAATACTAGAATTGCTAAAGTCAGTAAAGTAGCAGGGTACAAAATTAATATTCAAAAATGGGTGCATCTTTATACACCAATAATGAACTACAAGCAAGAGAAATTAAGAAAACAATCCCATATACAACTGCATAAAAAAATTAAGATACCTAGGAATAAATTTAACCAAGAAGGTAAAAGATTTGTACTCAGAAAATTATAAGACATTGAAGAAAGAAACTGAAGAAGATATAAATAAATGAAGCATATATCTAGCTCATGAATAGGAAGAATTAACATCATTAAAATGTCCACACTACTCAAAGCAATCTATAAATTCAATGTAATGCTTCTAAAAACCAACAATGGCATTTTACGAAGAACTAGAACAAATAATCCTAAAATTTATATGGAACCATAAAAGACCCTGAACAATCACAAACATCTTGCGAAAGAACAAAGTTGGAGTATCACGTTACCCATTATCAAACTATACTATAACACGAAAGTAAACAGCATGGTACTGGCAGAAAAACAGACACTGGCAGAAAAATAGTTCAATGGAACAGTATGGAGAGCCTAGAAATAAACTCACATCTATAAATTCAATCTATGACAAAGAAGGCAAAAATATACAATGGGGTAAAGACAGTCTCTTCAATAAATGGTGGTGTTGAAATGGGAAAAGTAGGCAGATAAATGCAAAAAAGAAAAAAGAAAAAAGAAATTGGGCTACTTTCACACACCATATATAAGAATAAAATCAAAATAGATTAAAGACTTAAATGTAAGACTCGAAACCATAAAACTCCTAGAAAAAAACTTAAGCAGTATATTCTCTGACATTGCTCTTAGTAATATTTTTTCTGACCTGTCTTCTCAGGCAAGGAAAACAAAAGAAAAAATAAACAAATGGGACTACATCAAACTAGAAAGGTTTTACTATAGCAAAGGAAACCATCAACAAAATAAACAGACAACCTTCTGAATGGGAGAAGATATTTGCCAATGATACATTCAATAATGGGTTAATATCCAAAATTTATAAAGAACTCATATAACTTAACACCAAAAAACAATCAATTAATCAAGTTAAAAAATAGGCAGAGAACCTGAATAGACATTTCTCCAAAGAGGACAGACACATGGCCAATAGACATATGAAAACATGCTGAACATCACTACTCATCAGAGAAATACACATTTAAATCACAATGAGGTATCACAGCATACCTGTTCAGAATGGCTGTCATCAATGAATCAACAAATAAATGTTTGTGAAAATGTGTAGAAAAGGGGTACCTTGTGCACTGTTGGTAGGATTGTAATTTGGTACAGCCACTATGGAATACAGGATGAATGCTCCTCAAATATTTAAAATTAGAACTACCTTATCACCCAGAAATTCCACTTCTGGGTATTTAATCAAAGAATTCTAAATCACTAATTTAAAAAAATATACGTACTCATATTCATTGCAGTGTTATTTACAACAGCCAAGACATAGAAGCAACCTAAGTGTTCATCAACAGACAACTGAATAAAAAAGAAGTGGTACATATATACAATGGAATATTACTTGGCCATAAAAAGAATGAAATCTTACCATTTGGGACAACATGGATGGAAAGAGATGATATTATGTTAAGTGAAATAAGTCAGACAAAGAAAAACACCATATGATTGCACTTATATGTGGAATCTAAAGAAAAAATAAATGATCAAACAAAACAGAAACAAACTGATAGATACAGAGAACAAACTGATGGTTGCCAGATGGGAGGGGATTTGGGGGCTAGTTAAAAAGGTGAAGGGATTAAGAAGTACAAATTGGTAGTTACAAAATAGTCATAGAGATGTAAAGTACAGCATAAGGAATATAGTCAATAATATTGTGATTACTTTGTATGATGCTAGACTTGTCAGGGGATCACCGTGTAAATTATGTGAATGTCTAACCACTATGCCATACACTTGAAACTAATATAAAATAATATTGAATGTCTACTCTAACTGAAAAAAAATTTAAATCAGAAAAGAAGTTATGGCTTAATAATGAAAAGAAAAAAAACTCTTTGCATTAGATTTCTTTAAGGTTCAAGTTTATCCTGAGTTTACAATACATGAGATATTCTCTGTATATTGCCTGAATACAGAAGTAAATGCTCTGCACTGGTCTAAAAATCCTAAATGTGAGTGATAAATAAAATAATAGGCACTTGTTGTTAATGGGAGCAAAATGCATGCAAAACGAGTAGATATCCATTAGTCTAGCTTTTTGTGAGCGTGATTTTACTCGGTACGTCTGCTCTTGATAACAGATTGCCTACCAAAATGTCTACTATGAAAAAGGTATATGGTAAATGTTTATTAAGTAAATTAGTGTATATGTGAATATGAGATTTACAGAATCTTAAAAAGTAAAAAAAAAAAAGTTTCAGAAATACTCACTTTTGTACTTGTAGAGAGTACATTTCTTGAAGGGGCTGACAACTTGCTAAGCCCTTGTATTGGTCACATGGAAATAACAAACTTTGTCATCCTTTCACTTTTCTGACATATCTGAACTTTTAAAGGGATTATAAGTCAGTGGTCCCCAACCTTTTTGGCATCATAGTGCTCCTATGAGAATCTAATGTCTGATGATCTGAGGTGAAGCTGAGGTAGTGATGCTAGCACTGGGGACTAGCTGCAAATACAGATGAAGCTTCACTTACTCACCTGCCACTCACCTGCAGCTGTGCGGCCAGGTTCCTAACAGGCTACGGACCGGTACTGGTCTACAGCCTGGGGATCTGGGGAGCCCTGTTATAAGACATCTTCATAATTTTATTTTACTTCACACATCCTCAGAGTGGCTAATTTTTGTAATACTAACCTTTCTCCAATTCTTAAGTCTCTATGACTAAAAGCTATGTTTTACTTTAATTTTTTCCCCCTTAAATCTCTGCTTTCTGGAAAACCAGCTCCTCTAATAAAAGAAAATGAGAACCCAATCTTAATCATTTTCCTCTTTGATCCTGAGGTTTTTTTTTTTTAATATGATGGATTAAATCACCTTTTATGTACTTCATTTTACTGCATTTTCATTTAGCCTTTTACTAATAGAATCATGTTTTAATTTCAAAAAAGAAAAGAGAATGCTGGATGTGTCTTTAGAGCCCAAGACAATTGAAAGTATTTCCAGAAGTGTGTATGTGTGTGTAACAGCAAGAGATAGACATCATCCTGGTTCACAATACACAATACACATTCTAGACGTATTTATGAAAATAGAATACTTGCCATGAAGAATGACAAACAGTCCACAGTATTTCAATGTTACATATTTAAATAAATTATATTGATCAAATCAACTGAAGTTAATTTTAAATTATATGTTTTGACATTTCTCAGGCTATAATTAGAAGGTCCATGTGAAAAGAAACACAGAGCGAGGTGAAGGCAACAACAATTGTTCTATTACCAGCATATGGTGCCTATTCATGGTCTGTAATCATTTAAGCACTTATATGATACAGTTCTATTTTTAGTTTATTTTAAGCATCATTAATGCATAAGTTCTATGCAAGTATTTTTATTGTAAGTTTCCCATATGGAACTACTATAGAATTAAACCTAAAATAACTATTGCCTTCTTCAAGGTCATTTCTAGTGATGATCACAAGAAAGAAAAAAAAAAAAAAAAAGCTTACATTGTACCTAAGGAAAGAAACCAAGGGAGTAATAACCTTATTGGTTAATGTGGCTACTGGTATTCTTAAAACATACAATCAAGAAGCGATTGGTTTAACCACATTTTTATCTTTTTGTTTTCAGATGTGTTTCTTGCCAGGAAATTCCTTTTTGTGCCAATAAATTCTAAAATCAACTATAAAATAATTGTGCATATCTTTCTTTTGCAAATGTTCAAGTAGTAGTAAAATATAAAAATACTATAGGTAAAGGAAAGTGTAACACAAATAAATTATATCTCAAATACAGTGAGATCATTTGTATCAGAATACGAAGGATGTGTTTTCACTCTTTTATCACATGAAATATTTTTGGTACTTTGTATGTTAACCAGACCAGCTAAACTACAAACACATGTAACAGAACACATCAGAAAAATTTTTTTAAATGCTTATAGAATTTATCAATTATAATTTTCTTAGATGCAGGCAGAATAGTAAAGGTATTAGCTACTGCAAGAAAAGGCAAGTATTATATTTATCAGTTGTTCACCTAGCAGAGATTTTTTTTCTTGTTTATACTGCATAAAAATTAGCCTAGATTTTCTATAAACATTTAAAAATAATTTAAGATGTTTTATGTAATGAAATTCAGTTCTTAAATATTACTGTTCATTCCCCCAAAGAGAAACGACATCTTCTTCCTCCCCTGCCCCCAACATCTAACATGGAAGATGTGGGCTGGGGAAGATAATGCCTTTCTAAGAAAGGGCAGCACTGTCCCCTAGTGGGCATATGACATATTAAAATGGTTGCACAAAAGGGAGAAATAAAAAGTTTTAAATAAAGCAATTCAATAACAGGAGTTTAAATGGATTGATGTGTTAGTGTTAGAATTGTACCTGGAAGGCATCCGCTTTTCAAATAATAATCGTCTGCACATGATATTGGTAGTCAACCATGATTTATTAGAGTAAATAAAATAAAATTAAGAAGTCAATGGATTTGTTTCAACTTCAGTGCAGATATAAACTATATTGCCATTGCTGTGAACCTTAGAAATGTCACTCAGATTTCTGTGACACTGCTTGATCGTAATCATCTAAATGTAAACCCAAATATCCCATCCCATATCCCCACTAGATCATATATCCTCCCATGTTCCTACAGCATTATTATTTTTCCTGCATAGCACTTGTCATAGTTTGTAATTATAACAGTGTAACAGTTTGCTTAAAATCTGTTTCACAAGACAAACATGTGAGGACAGAAATGGCCTCTTAATATTCACCACTATACTATATCCTTAGTTCTCAGCACCGTGTCTGGCACAAGGTAGGGACACCGGGTATTCTGAAGAATTAAGCCAGATAAATAATTTATTAGGAATAGAGGTGGGATCAAACCATACTCACAGAGTTTCATGCTAGTTATTAAGGTGCTCCTATAGCTACTCAACTAATGATGAAGCATGAAACAATACACACACACACACACACATACACACACACACACACACACACACAGTTCTCTCTTGATCTACCTCTACAGGTTTCCAGGTACTTCTCTCTGACTTTCTTAGTATCCTTGTCTTTCAATGGGACATTATCATTTAGCTTTTGCATTCCCCTTCTTTATTGGGCTTTGAAATATTGCTGTTTTGGGTGAGGACTCTAGTTACAGGTGACTTGATTTCTTAAGTTATATTCTTCCTTTGCTAGGGAGGAATTTCAATTCTTTGCCTTAATGGTTTCTCAGTACCAATGGTTATTTAAAATTCTGCAATGACTTGGTGATGTTTCTCTTGCAAATACTTCTTGGCGTATGCCTCAGCTAATCCAAAAGTTTAGTTGTCCCTTCCATGAACTATGTCCAGCCCATAATGACTGACGGAGTCATAAATCATGGCCGATGATGGCAAATTAGCAGTATCTGGGGGATATTAAGGTAACCCTGACTCTCCTTATGAATCTAACTTGCTTTGCACTAGTTTAAGCGCTGCAACACAATTTGCTTTTGGAAATGTAATTAGAAGATTAGTTAAAATGCTACTGGTAAATAGGAGAGATTTTAGTATAGCACAGAAATCCCTTTGATTCTTCTATGACTTTCACAGCACATTAAAGGTTTGATCTACCAAGTGATACGAACTGAACAAAAAATAGACAACACATCTGAACACAGAAAGCAGTGGTGATGTAAGTATTGTAGACGTGACTTTGGATTCTCATCCAGTTGGACCAAGTACCATGACTATTAGAAGTGCTTATTATGTGATTTTTCTTGTCTTCTGCACATTTTGCTTTGCCTTGGTAACTCAGTAGCTTTACTCATTCCCTATACCTGCTTCCATCAAGGTATATCCCCCCTTACCCTGATTTTTAAAGTCAAGGCCAATATCTAAAGTAGTATATATTTATTGTAAATTCAATGTCATTTAAGCATACATTTTTAGGGTTGGTATTATTTTTGTTAGTGTTCTGGTCACTAAATTGCAAAGGTTTTGTGTTTCCTTTTCCAACCCTATATTTTTCCTGCATGCCCTATTATTTTTAGTGTGTTAATTAAAAAAAAACATAAAGTTTTTTTCAGAAATGCACATTTCCTATGTAATAGACTATGGTAAACAGAATATTGCCTCTACAAAGAAGTCCATCCCCTAATTGCTGGAATTTGTAAATATGTTATCTTATGAAAGATAATTACAGTTGCAGATAAAAGTAAGATTATCCATTAACAGACCTTGAGGTGGAGAGATTATTCTGAATTATCTGAGTAGGTCCAATATAATTATTGAGGCCTTAAAGTAGTAGAAGAAGAAGAATCAAGAAGAAAAGGACTTGATCCACCATCACTGGCTTTAAAGATGGAGAAAGGAGGCCATGAGTCAAGAAATGTAGTCAGCCTTAGAAGCTAGACAAGGCAAGAAAATGAATTCTCCCCTAGAAACCCTAAAAGGAACATAGCCCTGCCAAAGCCTGACTTTAACCTAGAGAGAATCATGTCAAACTTCTGACCTACAAAACTATGAGATAATATATTGTCTTGTTTAAGCCACATTTGTGGATATTTGTTACAGCAGCAACAGAAAACAAATACATAGACGCGTCTTCAAATTGCTGCTTTTTATCGCTACTATTAATATATGTAATGTTGCACAATTGTATCTAAACCATTTAAGTTAGAATTGCTTTTATTAATTCAGTAAAAGGCATATTTTAAAATCTCCTTTATAGGTTTAGGTTGATTCAGGGGTTACATATAACAATTAGATGTAGATTGCCATTTATTCAATTCCAAACACTCTTTTAGAGTAACCAGGATAATTCTAGATGAAATCATTGTATGTATACATTAAACACACACAGCACACACATGAATCTGGAGATAAACCAAGGCTTCTCCACTAAGAAGCAAATGAGGAGCAGGCTTAAAGTCTTCGTAACATTATCACCACCAGCCCATAACCTGATACCTGCACTTTACAGGGGGGCCCATATAATTTCCCACCTAAATTTCCCTTTGAACATCATTTGATGTTTGATAATCCTCCCCATACTTTTTTCTTAAAAACATTTTGAACTCTATTCCTTTTTTTCTAATTCCTGGTAATGAATTATTTGCTGTTAATGAATTAATGGAAGATGATATATTTCCTTCAAATTAAATAATTTAACAAGATCCTCTAGGGGATATTCACTTAACCCTTGACTTTAATTGATATGACTTTCAGGAGATAATAGTGAGCAGGTGGGAATTTTCATCCTTCAAATCACAAGTGGCCAACCTTAATTGTAAGGCTGGGGGCCATGCATCTAACAATTCACTGTTTAACCCCAGCTAATTAGCAGTATTTTTCTCTGTCTTTAAAACAGGATTATTAATGGATGACTTATGAAGTAAACTGTATTAAAAGAAAGTACAAATCTTCAATATTTGTGTTTTTTTTGGGGGGGGTGATTTAACTTAAAGACTTAAAGATATATTTATTTATAATCTTAAATGTAGCTATTTTAATTATAAAAGCCTTAGAGGATAGATACTATAAATATCTGAAGGGCTTTCCTATAAAAGAGATTGGACTTATTTTGTTTATCACCAGAAAGCAGAGATAGAATCAAAGGATAAAGTAGAAGGGAAGCAAACCTATGTTGAATATAATAAAATTTCTAAAAAATATTGATGCCAAAAATAGCATTGGTTTCCTCACAAGGTACAACACCCCTGTCATGTGAAGTGCTTAATCAGATAGCATTAAACAGAAATAAAAATTGTAGAATTTATTCTGTTTTCAATAGACTTTACAGATAGAACTCATAGAGCTCTATTCTGGGGCTCAGACACCTTCATCCAGAATTGGTGTCTTTCCAACTTTTGGCTCTGCTTTCCAAAATGTTGGTTTTATTCAGGTAAACTCTTATACTAAGGTTTGCAAGATAGATATCAATACCTTGAAGCTAACATCTAATCTTTGCAACCACTCCAGTTAAGACAGAGCTTCACTTTTCTAATAACAGTTCTGCAATTGAATCTGCTTTGCCTGGTATGTATCCTGTGACCAGAATCGGTCATGATCAGGAGAATTACTTTATTGACCAGAACTATATCAAACCAGTCCTACCCCATTGCAAGAACTTAGTGGAGAGCAGTAGATTCCCTTAGAAAACCAGAGTATCATTAGCACAAAAGAGAATGGATGTTGGGCAGCCCAAAACACAGATACTGTTTAAAATGAGACTTTGATTTCTAAGGTTTCTTTCAGCTCAAAGATTCTATGGCTTATAAATTTATTTCCTTCTAAAAATACAATCGGTAGAAACATTCTCTAAGAACTGCAGATTAAATTTTAATTTTGAAAGAAAATTAATGCCTTTTTTTCAAAAGTACATTTTTTGATATGAGATTTCTTATATAAAGAACTCAACATTAGCAAGGATGAGAATTTAGATGTACTCTAGGTAACATTATTTATTATATCTTAATAAGAAATATTGCACTATGTATATTTTGAATGTTATAGAAATTATGCTTGATATTGCTCCAAATTTGTGTTTGTCTTCCTTCACAGTAAACCATGAATCCTGCTATGTAGAAAGAAATAATCTTTGCAGATTCTATTTGTCAAACTAGTAAGGACTTGAAAATATTGTAACAGGGTTCAGTTGGGATGATGTGACATGTGTTGTTTAACTAGATTCAGAACTGGCCTCCTAGAAGTCTCTGAATATTATATTTCTTATTGAAAGATCCTTTGCCAATGAAAGAAAATATTGATACTAAGAAAATCAAAGACCTCCATAAACTTCTCTGGCCCTAGAGCCAAATAATAATTCTGAACAATTTGGTGTTTAATGCTAGAGAATTGTTAATGTCATTATAAACACTGCTGCTAATTTTAGAAGTCACTGTATTCCATTTTAGGCTAATATTCCACAGAGGCAGCATAATGTACAGATTAAGAGTACAGAGTCTGGCTCCCAAATATCTAGATTCGCATCCCACCTCTAACACCTACCAGTTGACTAATCTCCAGCTATGGATGGCAATGGTTGCTACTAAAAGAAGCATTATGAAGATCAAATGAATTAATATTCAAAAAAATTAAATAGTGCACATTACATAATAAATGCACAATAAAAATAGATCATCTTTTCCTTTCCAACTCTGTCTGTGGTGTGCAAAGAGATAACATTTATATAATCAGTGATTAGCTCAATTTGATCATCTTTATTGCCCATTTAACAAAGGATGACTTAATATAGGAGGTGGTCTGCTTATAAGTCTGTTTCTCTTTGGGGATTAATTGATATAACATGACATAAAGTGACATAATTTATAAAAAAGAATATAGAACTTGAGAGTTATTTTTATTTCTTGTACTTCATTGCTTCTGCAAATAGATCTGTTCTGCAGATTAGATTACTCATTGAGTACATTGCTACTTGATGCTGTGAACTATAAAAGTAAAATAATTGACCATATTCATCTTGCTTCTTTTTTTGTGACTCTAGTTTTATAAATAAGCATTCTGTCACCCAAGATTGGAAAACTCAACAAATTCAATTTAAAAAAAAATGTTTTAAAAGTTAGATGCCATATTTAAATGAAGTATTATTTTAGTCTACTTCTTTTTGAATATTAGCTAAGAAAATCTGGAAGTAAAAGAAAAAAATTATTTTATATGTAATTGCTTTATTTATTCTTATGCAGATTAAACAAAATAAAGAATATCAGGAATTTTTTTGCAATTCTCTTGATTCTCATCACTCTAATTGCACTGCAATCATTGGTCTAGTCTATATGGGTAATTTGGGAGTAGAGTTTGGCACACAACTTTGTGAGGAGAAGAACAGATGCCAGGATGGATTCGTGAGATGAGCTATGAATTTAATTGCATTCACATTGTTTTATCAAAATTTATTCCCAGAACTAATATAAAGAATCCTGCCTATCTGTTATTTATCAAAGCTGTTAACTCCTGCCAATTGTAAAACATGGAATGCCCTGCCCATTCAATTTTAGCAAATAAACTAATAGAGCAGCCAATAATTTTTTGGTCTGTGTTATAGTTGCTTGATTGACATTGGTTAGTCTGGGTTCCCTCTTAGAATCCATAAGTCATTTTTAAAAAAAAAATTTTTTAATTTATTATGGGCAACATTGGTTATGAAATTACATAGGTTTCAATTGTATAATTCTACACCATCTGTATAAAGCGCTGTGTACTCACTCCCCAAAGTCAAATCTCTTTTCATCACCCTTTATTCTTTTATATCTCCCTCATATTTCCCTTTCCCTATGGTACTACCATACTGTCGTTTATGTCTATAAGTTTTTGTTTGATTGTCCTGTTGGTCTGTTGCTTTCAGTTTTATATCATACATGAGTATGAAATTATATGGTTCTCAACTTTTTCCATCTGATTTACTTTGCTTATCATGATATTCTCAAGATCCATCCATGTTGTTGAAAATGGCAGTATTTCATCTTTTTTGATGGCTGAGTAGTATTCCATTGTATATATGTGTCACATCTTCTTCATTATCCAATCATCTATTGAAGGATACTTTTGTTGTTCCTATGTCTTGGCCATTGTGAATAACACTGTAATGAACATAGGGGTACACATATCTTTATGAATAAGTGTTTTCAAACTTTGGAGGTAGACACTCAGAATAGGGATCATTGGATCATATGGTAATTATATTCTTAATTTTTTTGAGGAACTTCTATACTTTTTTCCACAGTGGCTGTACCAATTTACATACCCACCAGTAGTGTATGAGGGTTCCTTTTCTCCACAACCTCTCTAGTACATTTTTACTTGTCTTGTTGATAAGCCACTCTAATCGATTTGAGGTGGTATTTCACTATGGTTTTGATCTGCAGTTCTCTAAAAGCTACTGAAGTTGAGTTTTTTTCATATGTCTGTTGGCCATTTTATGGCTTCTTGGGAAAAGTATCTGTTAGGTCATCTGCCCATTTTTTAATTGGATTTAATTGTTTTTGTTTTTGCTGAGTCGTATGAGTTCTTTACCTATTTTGGCTTTTAACCCCTTATCATAGGTGTTATTTGCCAATATCTTCTCTCATTCAATTGGTTGCCTTCTTGTTTTGTTGTTTGTTTGTTTGTTTTCCCTATGCATAAGCTTGTTAGTTTGATATAGTCCCATGCATTTATTTTTTCTTTTACTTCCCTTGCCTTTGAGGTAAAATTCATAAAATCTTCTCTAAGACCAAGGTTCATAGTTTAGTACCTATGTTTTCTTCTATGTATTTTATTGTTTCAAGTCTTATGTTAAGGTCTTTGATCCATTTTGAGTTACTTTTTGTCTTGTTTTAAATATAGAGCTAGTCAATCAAATCCTACTTTCATGCAAGTTTTAAGAAAAATTTAGCTCCTGGAGAAACATAAAATATCTCATGATGGAAAAAGAGAGCATATAACCCACAATTACATATTAAATTATAATTGAGATTGAGAGATACTTTAGACAAACAGTTTACAATTTTTTTCTTTTAAACCTTCTTATATTTAATAGAGATATAGGTCTAAAAAATGCTTCTTTTAAATATTCCTGCCAAAATTTCTAAGCCACAAATGCTTGATTAGTTGAAAATTTGACATTTGACCTAAAAGATACTCTTTTCTCAAATGTAGATAATATCAATAACAGCAAAGAGAAATCTTTCACTAAATGACATATTGATATATATAACAGAAGGAGTATATGTTATAAAACATATTTGATTATATAAAATGTATTACTCCCTTACATTAAACTTTGCACTGAATGGTATATGCTATAGTTACATGTTATAGTTTCATACTTAACTTTTTACAAATAAATGTCAATGTTTTGATATTAAAATTTATAATGTCTCAATGGTACAATAAAAAATCTAATATCTAAAAAAGTAAATGAACATAAAAAAAAATAAAGAAACAAAAAAACTGAACATGTTTAAAGATATGGTTTTCCTATTTAAAAAAAAATTTTAATGATGAGTTTACTGACATTTATGAAAATTATATATAACGTTTTTACTCTGACAAAGACTTCGTATACCAAATTCTGTCTAAAATAAAAGTTTTTATAACTGAATTATAATCCCCAAAAGAAAGGAAATGAACCTAAAAAATTAAGAAACTCCTTAGCTATTGCATCACAAATAGAAATCTATAAAACTTTCATAGCTGTATATAAATTAGAGTTGAGGGTATTACATAAATATCTTAAACAGCCCTGTTGCTCTCTTAGTTTCTATCAAGTGTAGGGCAACTGCTCAGAAAATCTGGAACAGCTAATTCTCAAGAATTCAGATGTCTAAAACATTGCAGTTCCTGTCTTGTGATCCAACCAATTTAACATGTATATTTTGGTCTGTAATTCATCTTTTGAAAAATAAGCTGTTTTTCTCAAATGATTTATTACTTTTCAACACAGTATAAATAAGCTAAAATTTTAAAGAGAGATGAAAGAATTTACCTCAGTAGGCCACCGATATTTGGAAAAAAATGTCTTCCGAAAAAAATCAATTAATATTTTCATATTGCTGTTAGAGTAAAAAGATAATTTAGGTTAGAGCAATACATCGTTTAGAAAAGAAAGGCCATGGGGTCATTTGCTTGGCTTAGAAATAAGTATTTCTTGTGTTATTTATATATAAGTTCTTTCTACCTGGGTTGCAAAACCTTGTAAGATGAAACCATCTTATATATAGCTTTATTTATATGATTAATAACTGCTGGTGATAATGGCCTTGGTGATGCTAGCCACTCACTCCATCAATATTTTTCATCTGTTAATTGTAGATAACTTCTATTTGTATTTTTGTGCTTCCATAATATTTTTGTAACAAATTTCATCCTCCTCTTACTGGTTTTCCTGAGATGTCTATGAACCCTATCTTTCATATTTCAGGTTTACTAAAAAAACAGAATAAGCAATAATAAGTAATAAAAACCAAATTTAGTATTCCAAATGTAGATTTTAATATTAATGGAAAATGCTATTCTATTTTTTATGGGTTGAAATTTTCTTTCCAGAAAAATTTGTTGAGTGGTATAAATTTAATTTTATAAGTAAAACCCTTTGACAGCTCAAAAAGCTATCTTGATTTTTTTTTGTAACTTGGAACTAAATATACCTTTGAATCTCCAAATTGACAGGGGCATGATTTTTTTAAGTTCGTACAGAAAGTATGTTGTACAGTAAATAATGAGCGACTTATCTGAATCACTTCCACAAAAAGTTAAGCATGAAAGCAAAGAGAAGCTATCAGTAGTGATTACTATTTGATCTATAAGCAATGATTTTCCAATAGTCTACATGACATGTGCCTAGAAATATTGTCGATCAGTAAATCATTGGTGGCATAACAATTTGTTATGTGGGTTAAACAATCTTTGACATTTCTCAATTATTGACATTAACATTTGAATTAGAAAAGAAAATTGAAATACAATTACCGTTTAGAGAACAATTAATCAGTATAGCCATCCATCCTCATCTATAATGTGAAAGTATGGAAATGATCTCTGAAATCCCTTGGCAATCTTTAAAAACCTATAAGTCTTGTCATTTCTTTGGAATTCTTCCTGTAGCTCACTGTAAAATAATTTAAAGAGGTAGGGAGATTAAGTAAGGAAGCAAGAAAGTGAGGAAGGAAGGAAGGAAGGAAGGAAGGAAAGAAGGAAGGAAGGAAGGAAGGAAGGAAGGAAGGAAGGAAGGAAGGAAGGAAGGAAGGAAGGAAGGAAGGAAAGAAATGAAGAAGCAAATATGCAAAAGTTGTTAATTAACCCCATTTCAGAGACTTTTCTTATAAGGTCAATGAACTTCCTGACCTGATTTCATTCCTTTCTCTTACCTATACCTGTACATTGTTGGAAATTATCTTCACTCTTCTTACTCAAATGCATGAAATAAATTTGTTTCATGAGCAGATAGCAAATTCAGGGTAATATTTTCTCATTATGTTATACCTCTTAAAATAAAGCAATAACTTCTTATCCATTTCAAAATCCCACTTGACTTTTTCATTTAATATCTTTAAATTACATGGAATAGAAAAGGCTTTGATATTCTTCCCAAGATCCTAAATCTGTTTTAAATATTCAGCTACTAACTTTCACAATATTATTTCATACTTTTAAAAGGTCATTATGATATTTGACTATTTGGCAAACAACACACTAAGTACAGTAGTCCCTCCTTATCCGTGGTTTCGGTTATCTGCAGACAACTATGGTTCAAAAATATTAAATTTCTCCAATTGTCGACATTGTCTGTTCCTGACATCCAACCATAGACATAGTGATGACTTAATGATCCTCCTGAAGTATCATCAGAAGGTCAACAGTAGCCTCTACAAGACAATGCTTCTGTCTTTCATGTCACTTCATCTCATACATAGGCATTGTATCATCTCACATCATTACAAGAAGGGTGAGTACAGTACAATGTTATTTTGAGAGAGAGAGAGAGACCATATTTAAGTAACTTATAGTATATTGTTATAATTGTTCTATTTTATTAATAGTTACTGTTTATCTCTTATTTTGCTTAATTTGTAAATTAAACTTTATTGTAGGTATGTATGTATAGGAAATAACATAGTGTATATATGGGGTTCGGTGCTATCCACCGTTTCAGAAATCTGCTGGGGGTGGGAGGCAACCTTAAACATACCCTTTGTGAATAAGGGGTAATTACTATACTGGTAAACCCCAAGTGTTCTATAAAACATTTTTCTTACAAAGGTCCTTTTTATAAATATAGTTCTTTTCCTTAAACTTCTCCATTTTTCCCCATAAAAACATTTATCCAATGACCACATTTGATTATAATAATACCATAAATAATCCATCATCTAGGCAGCACTCTTTGAACTCATCTTTTGGGGCTCAGAGGAAGTAGGATAGTGAATAGAATAACGTATCTTATTTTGAACTCCACGATCTAAGCACCAAATTGTGAAGGTAATGAGAGGCACAATGTTCAGATGTTCTGGAGTTGTGCTGAACACAAGACTTGGCATGAGATGTAATATTCAACTATCATTACTACAGACCATGTTTGCTAGGAGTCCAGAGATAATAGTCTTCAAAAAAAATTTTTAAGCAATTTCTATGAGCAAAATTTGGTATTTACGGTGTGATATGGAAAATGCCGAGAAATATATAACTCTACTCCCAATGAGATTACAATCCAGTGTAAGATAAGCAAGTGCCAACTAAAGACAGACTAAAATACCATAAGGACACCACTAAGGAATCAAAGGAAGAAGTGAGAACATTTCCTGAAGGCAAAGAAGCAAGATTCAACAACAGCACAGAATTTGGTTGACATTGACTCCAGACAAAAGTCTGATTATCTAATTTTATGTGAAGGCTAGAAATCTGGATTTTAATGTGGACTCTCCTATAATGTTGGAATTTTTAAAAAATAAACATGCAGTCAAACAAATGTACAGGCTGAATTTGGCACACTGACCATCAACGTGCCAGCTTTAGAACAGAGCAGAGGCATTACATTCGGAAATACTATTTTAAAAATGCAGTACAGGATTTGGGATCATGATATGAAAAACCTTGTAGCACTTAGAATTTTATCCTTAACTGAGTTGGAAATAGAGACAATTGTGGGTTGTTAAGGAAGGCATGAAATAAAATGTCTAAAACAATGATTAAGAAAGCTGAGTTTAGCTGCAGTATGTATGTTGGATTAGAAGGCTCAACTGAAAGGAAAGAAATCAATTAGAAGGATGTTGCAACAGCCCAATAAGAATGTGACAGAGGTGGCAATGGAGAGAGGGAACAGGGATTGTAATTAGAATGTAGAAATACAGGCAAAGTTAAAAACATGCTGCTCTTCCTAATATAAAGCAATTTCATATAAAAATTCATTTTCTGAAAAGCAGGCTAGATATAACTAAAAATATTTCCTGGCACAAAGTTGGCATTATAAAAACTGTTCAACTATTTAAAATAATACTAACTACTGGAATAGATACCACTTTTTTATATATAGCATCTCCCTAATGGCTTCCCTTATCAATACTATTTGCCTTCCTCTTCAAAATTGCTCCTTTGAAAAAGCCAAGACTTCAAATTTTATAGTGCCGAATGTTTATCTATAGTAGAAATATAACTTCAGAGGAGAGGATTTTCACTAACTTTTTGGTGGAACAATTACTTGATAGAACCCATGGTGAGAATGACTTTCACTTCACTGTCCTTACCACTGTTTGTTTATAGCTATTTTTTAGCCCTGATATAGATAAAGAGAAATATTCACATATTCTCTCTCTATTAAACATGTATGTGCACATATACATTTATATGTATGTATATATGTATATAAATATACTAAAAATATACTATAGATAAAATATGGCCACTGCTCTAAAATCTATGCATTTTTTTTATTTTTTTTACTTCATAGTACCAAGCCTGTTTTTATAATCATCACTTAACAAATGTTTGTTACATTAAAATAAACTCCCTCACCCCACCACAATATTTGAATAAAGTTGATCTTATTCAGAAATATGGCAGAAAGTGAGTCAAAAAAAAAAAAAAGCTGTAATCTCTCACCCAATTCCTTTTATTGCCCTTTACATGTGAAGCATCTAACTCCCTCCTCCTTTCAGGTACTCTGAGCTCAATACCAAAGCTTCATGGTTGTGTGCTATGTAACCAGTGCCCACCTACCCTCCCCCCCATATTCCATAGGGATTTACAACTCAAATGTCTGGTTTGAGATAAGAAAAATGCTACTTGCTTTTTCATTTAATTTCATCTATATCTGTTGGATGTCCTCTATCTCCAAGAGAGCCAGGCAACCTCGGCAGAGTAGTAAATCAAATACCCAAAAGAAAGGCAACTCTAGAAAAATTTAAGGATAGGTGTTAAGTGTTAATGATTAGCAATTTTGTCCATAAAGTATAATTCAGAAAGTGTGATAGAAGTCATTTGGAATGAGTCAAGAAAATAAAATGGCTGCAAGAGGTAGCTGAAAGATGGTGAAATAATTAACTTGTTTCCATTTCCACCCACAGATTTTCTTTATGTGGATTTCCAAATGAAAGTTAAGACACTTGACAAAAAAGAACACGTTTGCTTTGATGTAGTTGCTGTAGAGTTGCTTAGAGAGAAAACAACCAACAAACCAACCAACAGGTTCAGTTGCTTACCCAGCCACTCCTGATTCAGAGAAACCTGACTCATCCTTATGAAACTTGGCTCAATTCGGCATCAGTATTTGGAATGTATCTTATCTCCCAACATACCATATGGACTTTGCAGGTTCTATCTTTATGCTGAATCAGGAATTCTCTTCATATACTCACTGAATTTGCTATCGTGCATTAAAAAATTCACATTATAGAATCTAATCTTATAGCAATGAGTGATCTTCCCATGTTAATTGTAGCAAAGAATTTTGATTGCATCACCCATTCATTATTTTTTATTGAAGTTATTACTGGACCCTTAAGCTGTGAAATCACATATCTTTTAAGTAAGTAGCAGCTTTTTAATGTTTACAATACAAGAAAGTTTAGGGGTCCAAAAGTGTTGCAATTATTACCTTAAAGTAGGTAATTCCTTTTTGAATCTCTATTTTGGCAAATTTTTCTCTGCTTCTTAATGCTTTAACTTCCTATTATTTTCCAAAATGCATGCTCAGTTTTTGTCAGTAGGAAAATAGGAAGTATATTAATTATCTTCAAGTACACAGAGCACAAAACATTGAGTAGCACTCATTGGTACAGTATAAAGAGTATAATATATGCAAGGAGAAATAAAACGAGATAATTAAGTAAAAACAATAGTAGCAGATAGCAAAACAACTGCTTGGTTTACAAGACAGATAACCGTGGGAAGGAATGGTAATATGAGGTAGGAGGAAAACAGAGGAATTAAAGAGTTATTACCTTATAAAGCAGAAAACTTTCTTCTTAAAAGCCAGAAGAGTGTTGACTAAAATACAAATTCTATTTCTTGAGAAGTTATTATTTCCCTACAAACACTGGACATATTAAATTTAAGAGTGAGAAAGCTAAGTGACATTTCATACCTATTCTGTTTCAGCAAATTAAACAACCAAATTATTTTCTGATGAATCAGAGCTGTCCTTTCTAAGTTTATGGGTGTTGTCATTGGATACTTCATTTCCAAAATAATTTCAAGCAAGAGTAGCAAGATAATGGGAATTATCTGAACTTTGAGACTGGAGATTTCGGTTCTACTGCTGTATCTCTGCCTATTATTGTGTGATTTCAGTTTATGGCTTAATCTTCAGCCTCAGTTTCATCTACTAGACCAAATGGAAAAAAAACCCTCCAAGTTAGAGAACCAAGTGGTACCCACCTTTGTATCCCCAGCACTTAACAGAGTAGCAGATACATATAATTTTAATAAGTATACTTAAAAAATAAATTTATAAAATCAGGATAAAATTATTTACTTCACAGTGTGATTATGATGATTAAATGAAAGCACATTTTTAATCTATTTTTAATATAAATATAAAATATTTCATTATTATCTCATGACAAAAAATGTATTTTTGTTTTGCATACAGTTGTCAGTAGCTTTTTATATTTTTCTTGACTACCCTCTCATTATATGTACATATAATATTTATGTATGTGTGTATACCTACATGTATATAATTCAACTAATCTATGCTTGTATATCCTTACCTGTAAATTAAAGAAGTATGTTAATTATCTCCAATATTTCTCCCACATTATCTTTTATGGGCAATCAATTTATGATCTAATATTTTATATGAATGGTGGATGCACTTATATAAATATAAGATGAAACATTAAGTAAATTATTAAAATTTCTCTTTATCTAAATGATATTTTCAGTAAACATTAAGGCCATATGGCCTTTTTTTGCATCATGGAATACTAAATTTATTGTAATACAGAAATCAAAATTACAATGAGACTATCAAAATGTAAAAATCAAAATTATGAAAAAACTATCAAAATTTACCAAAACAAACCATCAAAAATTACAGAACACCAAAATTTCAAAAATCCTATAAAAATTATTAATTATTAATTATTGACCAACATGCTTAAAAATTTTGAAAAGAGTATTTAAAAGTATAGGAATTCCTTGAACTCAAGGGATTTACAATTTAAATAATGAGACCAGACTATCCTATCACACAATAGCATAATTCAAGATAGACTATAATTAAAAATCAGAGTTACGTAGACTCTAAATGCAAAGGAAATTTAAATAAGAAGAGATTTAATAAGACAAAGGAAAGGGAAGACATGTCAGGAAAATGAAACTTGAAAGATAAATAAAATTTGACAAAAGACAGTGAGAAGAACCTTCCAGGCAAAGAGAATATAAATCAAGATTGTTGTGGATGTAGAAATAATCTGATTTGTTTCTTTAAAAGTGAAGAAATCAAGTCTGACAAGACTAAGCATGTGTTTTGAGAAATAACAGGAAATAAGATTATTTGGAAAAAATAAGAAAGACAGTAGTGGGATTCCTTGAAGAATTGAAGAATTATACATCAAGGAGTAATATATTGGTAAGTGGTGAGTCCCGAATTAAGAACAGCTAGGAAGGAATTGCAGTCACTAATGGGGTGCCCCTTGGAAAGAAGAAGAGACCATGTAAGAAGACCAGTTTCTTCAGATATTACTAATAAATGATTCCTCATCATCTTCAATCAACCTGAAAGCCTGTCTATTCTTACCTTCCTTTTGATGCAGTGACATCATTTTTCAGGCACTAGATGTCGCTGTTCCACTTAAGCAAAATAAAATCTAGTCCTGAAGTCACAATTGTATCCACCTAATTACATCTACCTGTATGTAGGTGTTAGTCTGCTTTACTTGGTTCAGGCAACTTCAAAATAAAGCACCAGGGATTTGTACCGATTGCAATCTGAAGGAAAAGCAGCTCTGACATTCTCTTTGACATCTTCCTAAAGACTTTTTTGTAAAAGCAAATAAAATAAAAAATTAAAAAATTTTAATTTAACCAACAAAAAGAGAGAAATTAAGCATTTATACCACTTAGAAATAGAAAAATTTCTACTATATAAAAAAGTTTTACTAATTTTTATATAAACAAAATAAAATAAAACTAAGAGCATTTATTTGGAATGAGTCTATATTTGGTTTGTCTTGTGAACCTATCTATAAAGAATCATAGGTAATTTTCTTTTATCTGCCCACATCCCATAGATGAACCTACGATCTCCTTTTTGGGAATTTTTCATTGAGCATAATAATGACGGTATCATCAGCTTCACACTGAGAGAAAACAAACTAAAATACATCTGTTTTTCTTTGCTAATTTAGATTTGATTAACTGGGCATTCTTTGGGACTTTGAGTCTTGAGTGAATGGAGCAAGGGTGTGGGGACTGTTGGAGGTATTTCTTTAGTGGGGATGCCATGCTGATGCTGACCAGATTGTTCCTGCTAAGGGGCTTTCACTGTATTTCTTGTGGCTGATCACTCTAGAGCCCCCTTGATTCCTGGATGCCCCCAAGCCTGAAACTCCAGCTTCTTACTGAGTCCATGAGTCTTCCTCCCCTATACTACTACAATCCTAAGACACACACACACACACACACACACACACACACACACACACACACACGG
This sequence comes from Macroglossus sobrinus, assembly GCA_004027375.1. NCBI lineage: Eukaryota > Metazoa > Chordata > Mammalia > Chiroptera > Pteropodidae > Macroglossus > Macroglossus sobrinus. Next base: position 732,354 of record PVKZ01000452.1, on the reverse strand, counting down.
TATAAATTTCATTTTCTATACAGTAGCTAGGGTCAGTCTCTTTTGCTTGCAATCATAAGAAATAAAAAATCTGTAGCTTACAGAACAATACAAATACTGTGCCTGTATTAAGCTGTCAGCTTTGCCTTGTCAAGTTCATGCTTGCTGAATCTCTAGAGTTAAGAGAAATGGGAAAGAAAAGGTTCTCAAAAAAGAAATCTTTTATGTTCTTGGACACTAAACACCCCAATTCTGAACTCTAGCAGCCTTTTCTCCTAGAAGTATCCAGGCATTTAATTATCCTCAACCTCTTTGGTTCTAGTTTTTGGACATCAGCCTTTGGACATCCTACTTAGTATTTCCCTGAGAGAACTGAAGGAGCTGAAAGACGAAGCAACATTATTTTGAAAATTACTGGTAATACAGCCAGCTCTCAAAGCATCTGCAGAAACTTCAGGAATGCAGGCTGGCATTTCAGAACTGACTCATGGCCCAGCAGCAAGGAAAACTACAAACTGTCTTAGAAGCAGTTTCCTACCCTGATCCTTGATGTTATGATTTCTTTCTGAAAGGTAACCTGGTGTAATAGAAAAGTCAAGGGTTTAGCTAAAGGCATACCAGGATTCCATTCCCAACTCAGCTATTGGGTAGTCATATTAATGTTGATAATTTACTAATTCCCTGATTCTCAGGTTTCTTTTTTTCTAATGGAAAAATAATGCTGCTTCTCAAGGTGGTTGTGAAGTACATATAAAGATTCTTGCAAGGAATACACTAGAAATGTAATTTCATTTCAATTTTTCTGTCTCACCCCCTTTCCCATCCAACCCAAGGAACCTGATCTGGAGGCTTCAGATGTGGAGACACAGAAATAGATGGCTAATAGTCAATGGAGCATAAAAAAGAATCACACATTAAATACTTTGAGACAAACATAAAATTAGTAACTTTTAGAGCTTGAGAAAATCTTACTGATTTTACACATATGAGGAAGAAACTAATGCAGAGAATTTTAGCGTCTTTTCCAAGGTCACAGCTAATTAATAACTAGAAACATTTAAATGCCTTATTTTACACAAATTTCCAATCAATATTTTTGATTACTAAAAAACATGATCTGAAAATAAGATCCATTATAAGGAATTTGTGGCACAAAGACTCTTGCCCAGAGTGTTTGCATTTTAAAATACAGACAGAAAGACAAACATAGAATATTATCCAAATGGAATTTCCTTTTCCACAGGACATTCCTACCTGTCATCAACTAACAACACAGGTGTCCATCTATCTGGACAGGTGTTAACCACTTGAGTCTACAGAGCCTACAAATACAGAAACTCTGGAAGTTAATTTCCTTTTTCTTTTTATTGTTTTGGTTTAAAAATTAGAAAATACAAAGAAAAATATAAAGAAAAAAATGAAAGTCTTCTGTAATTCAACCACCTAGAATAATTGTTAAATTACTGCTTTCTCTTGGCCTCACATTCTCTCTGTCTCTGTCTCTCTCTCTCTCTCTCTGTCTCTCTCTGTCTCTGTCTCTCTCTCTCTCTCTCTCTCTCTCTCTCTCTCTCTCTCTCTCTCTCTCTCTCTCTCTCTCTCTCTCTCTCTCTCTCTCTCTCTCTCCCTCTTTCTATCTCATAGGAATATGTGACAAAAAATGTGATTATACAATGAATATGTTTCACAATCTTTTGCAATTAGTCTAGATTTTCAGCAGGCTTAATATAAAATGAATAATAGCCAGCAAACCCACAGCATTTCACAGTTTAAAAGTACTTTCTTGTGCGTTTTCTCATTTACCATTTGTGACCATGGTCTTTGAGGGAGGACGGACTATATTTAGTGGAAAAAGGGGTAGAGTTACATCAATAAGCACAAGTCCTATTTCTATCCAAAAGGGTCATTGTGGAGAAGAAAATACTAACACAATGCAAAAAGTGACTGTTGGCTCTTTAAATAAAAAAAGTAAGATGCCTCTCCTCAAGAAATTTGATTTCTCAACAAAAAGATAGCTACAATACATGTTCTGAGAAGAACTGCAAGTATCAAACAGAATTTATAATGTCACATAGCCTCAATATCTCACTGTACAAATATCTTATTAAATCTCTACAGTAAAGTAATATTAATAGTCTCAGAAAAGCAAAGTAATTTAAATTTTACTCATACTAATTTAGAAATATGGAGATTTAAAAAAGAGAAAGATAGAAATTCAAAGATATTAATAAACCTTAAGTGTTAAAATAATGTGATTATTGAAGTGGATTACTCTTTAGAGCTGCCTTATTTTAAGCCCTAAAAAATGTGGGTATATTCCATGACACAAGGAATTATGTCTGTTTTGTACACTGGTGTATCTCTAATGCCTCACTGTATCTCTAGTCCCTGGTACATGTCTGCAATAAAGGAGGTACTTAATAAATAGCTGTTTAATTAATATATTCAACTAAATATTCTCACCAACTAAGAATAGAAGCAACCTAAACTGCTCATATTCCAAAATTAACATTTTATGACTTTGAAATTAATTTTTAACTTATTTTAATTATGCATCCATTAATGAGAATATAATTAAAATATTTTAGACTCTACTTTTGCAATACATTATGGCATATGCAAAGAAAAAACATACATTACTCTTGCCTTTAAAGAATATATTCTCTAATTAAGAAATGTGTCTGATGTATTGAGAAAGGCATATTTGAAAGGAAACAAGCCATTTAGAAACGACCAGTTTAAGGTATTTGGCAGGCAAATTTCTCATTTTGCTCCCCACTAGTGGACCCTTCTCCAATCTTAACTTCATGCTGGAATTGCATGACCGTGCTTTCAGGCTGCTTAACATTTCATAGCTTTAAGGAGACACATCCAGGACTTCAAGGGAAATCTGGTTGAACTATGTATGCCAAATGGCCCTCTAAACCTATGATAAGGAAAAGGTGGATTAAACACTGAGTGTTCTGGAGGTGGGGACACCCAAGAGAAGCATAAAGCACAAAAATATATACTTATTTATCTGATAATTTACCTATGATTTTCCCTGATGGTCAATGTGAGTTGCTTGAAAATGAAATGAGATAAAGTGTCCAAAGTTCTTAACTCTTACATTGTTCCCAACAGTAAAAATAACAAGAAGATATTTGTTGTATTTCCTTCTATGTGTGTTGTATCATATAAACTGTGTTGAAATAATTTTTAAAGTCTAGGCTCAGGAAGCATTTTGAAATGTTCTTTTAAGTCTTAGTGTTTTTCTCACCCCATCTAAAAATGTTTTCTTCTTTTCTGCTTTTATGTGTACTCATCACCTGTCATGCATGTTGAAGAACAAACAGAATATGTGGCCTCTTTTGATTAATGACATAGGGACTAATATCTGATAAAGAAAACCATTTATTAATTACAAAAGATAGCAAGCTAAATATGGGTTTTCAAGTACAGTAGCTTGTACTAACTCTGACCACAAGGAAGATAAAAACTTGGAGGGAAGTTGATGAAACATTTGCAGAAAAAAAAAGATCAATATTAACAGAATTATGGTGTTCCTCAGCACACAGGTGGTACAAAGGGCATATGGATTCTCAGCCAAAGCAGAAACATAAAAATTTCCTGAAAGGGCAAAGCCAATACTTATTTTTAAAATGAAATATAAGATAATGCTGAAGACATTAATACATTCTGCTAGTGGATATATTCATGTGTATGTATTCATTTGTGAATATAATCAACTAACTGGTTCTGTTTTCTCAGGTACCTGGTTTATGCTGTTCTAAATTTTTTAAGATAGTGGACAAAGAATTTCTTAAGATACAGTCTTCTTGCCATACTCGTAAAACACTTGATGTTTGTCTATATCAATTTATTTAAAAGATAAAAACACCATTGCTTTCCATGCATACAACTTAAATCTTTAGAAAAAAAATTAGTTAAAAGAGGCCAAAAAATCTATTAGAAAATACAGTTTGACCATGGAATAAGAAACATGATTCTGACTTGTTTCTCATTCTAAAGTTACATTTAAGTGAATATTTAAAGTTTCTAATAAGTAATTTATTTTATGTGGGGAAGGAATAAAAATGTGTGTGTTCTTTTGGGGATTATGCCATACACATTTCTCATGTAGGTCTGTAGCTTTAGTTTCTCAATCACTCTTGTCTCTACCTTTCAATCAATGCTACAGAATCCAGCAACACTGATCTCCAGTGGGTTCCTTTTACTAGACTCCTCTCTTGGCCCAAATGTCTCTTGTATACCACTCAAATTATAGATATTCTGCTATGGGTCAAAACATTTGGTCACAAGCAAATCCCACCTCCAAGCTCAGACAAGAATGGCCAGGAGTATAGTAGAGGAGGAGACAGTGACAAAAAATATCTTGAGACCTTGAAAATGTGCCCACTGCATTACGCTGTCAGGCTCTATTCTTTCCTTCCTAAGTAAAAGTCTTTAGCCATAACTGTGTATAAATTCATCCACATTGGAAAATCTCTAAAGAACCAGGTAGGATTATCTGGTGGGGTAGCCTATGAAGTATTTAATTTTCATCAACTCAATGAGATAGATTGGATATTTATTTCTTTTAAAACAAGAAATGGAGTACAGCTTCAAAGTTTTAAAACTAATTGTGAGATTGTTTTTAACAACTTTTCTGAGTAGAATGAAACAAGAAATATAACTAATTGGTATTCCCTTTCTATAATCATACTGCTGAATTTACATGGGCACTAGAGTATTAACCTATGGAATATATTTGATCTACAAAATTGTTCTATATGTGCCACCACAAAACTCACATGGATGTTCTTATGTTTCATAAACATATTGACCACATCATATATTCAAACAAATCCAGAAAAACTGGGAGTTCAAATATCGTAATATTGGGATTTGTTTTTCCAGACCTAAACAAATGTTGCTTATAGACAGCTAGTGAATGGGTTATTTTGAAGAAAAGGATGGCAAAGGAAATATGTGGAAGAAAGAAATATTTTCATTATCCTCTTTCTAGAACATTTTAAAGAGCACAGTCAACTATCTGAATATATCAATAGTTAATTTATAAAGAAATATCTCATTTATTGTTTGTCAAAGTTTAAAGAATAACCAGAAAGTTTCCTCAGTACTCTAAGTAGTTCTTATTTATGACAATAATAGGTGTCATTTAGTGAACATCTATGTCATAAATAGTGCCAGACACTTTATATATATTTATCTTGTTATCTTGGTAATTCTCAACTTATCATCCTCTAAGAAAGTTATGATGAAATGCTTAATTTACTTTTAAATTTTCAGTGAGAGGCCCACAAACTAAGAGACAAATAAAAGAATACTTGATAATATCACCATACCAACTACTAAGTGTGATTTCAGCTATAACAATATAGATATGCTATACCACAGTGGAATTAAAAAAAAAAAAAACTGGGCCAGTAGAAACCACAAAATGCTTTTGACAGATTGATTCTAAAGTAGCAAGGATCTTAGAGATCACTGAATTTAATGCTTTCATATTGCAGATGGAGAAACCAAAGCCCCAAATAATGTTTGATTTGCCCAAAGTCAAATAGTGAGTCAAAGTTGTGAATAAGATTAAGCATTATAGCTTATGAATTAATTCTGAAACACTGGTTATTTTTAAAGTAGAATTTTCTCTTTAAAATGTATTCTATTTCATTTAAAAATTTAGATCTCCAGAATTTGTTTTTGGTTTGATTGGTTTTTGTTCATTGTATGTGTGTGTGTGTGTGTGTGTGTGTGTGTGTGTGTGTGTGTGTGTACTGTGTGTCACTAAAATCAGAAGTATCACCAAAAGATCAAAAGAGTCATGTATCAGAAAAGATTCTCTTTTCACTTTTACTTATACTTTTGAAGAATTAAAATCTATTAAAATTCTCCTTGAAATCTATATGCATTCGTCTACATATCAAAGACCAAGGATGTACTCTTTCTTGCCTACATAATACTGAGTTCATCAGCCATAAAGAAATACCAAATGAGGTATGGTTTATTTCCTTTACAGCCAAGTGGATAATTTTAAGGCTCATTAAAATTATAATTTAATTTTGATGGCTGAATAAAGATGGTGGTAGTTTCCCTAGCTGGTTTCTTTCATCTCATATTTGTTACCACAAAAGCTTTATTAATTATCTGCTGAGGCTTTTAGCATGATGATACTAACCAAAGAATAACAATTCTGTTTTTTAAAAATACATGAAAACTATTAATTTGGCCAAGCAATTAAAATAAAACAGCAGAAAGCAATGTGTATTTCCATATAAATAATTAAATGGAAGTTAGATGGGGGCTTTGAGATGACTTAGAGGCTAAAAAATGTCTTTGTTTTTCCTTTGCCAATGAAAAAGTTAAAATATAAACATCAAATTATCAATCTAACAATTTCTTTATGAGATAATATACATATTAAATTTGAGACTTTTCAAAAATGTTATTAAATAATGTTACAGGCAATATGGTGGTAAACTCGAGAGTTGAGTCACCTAGAATAGTACTCTAGTCCCACCAGTTATTCATTGTGCAACCTTAGATAATTTATCTGAGCTTTCCATTTCATTTCTGGATAATATTAACAACTAGCGTATTAATTTGGAATGCAGATTAAATGTAAAGTATTTAGAATGGTGACTGGCACATAGTAAGCACTCAATAAATAAGAATTATTATTAGACTGCATTCACTGATACCTACACTAATATATGCAAAGCTTGTATAGTTTACATAGATTAGAATAACAAGTTATTCTTAAACCTAATGATGTTTACTTTTACTATAAGTAATCCTCACTAACTAAATAAAAATCCACAATAATCTAATTCGACTCATTTGTGACTATGTTTGCTCATAGCAGCATAAACATATTTTTTTCTTTTGAACTGTACAAAAGTTCCCAACCTCTAGGGCCCTGATTGCAAAGTTGTTTATGCAGCCCCTAAAGTAGTTCTGTCATACTACCAGAGCAAATGGAACTGTCGTGTTACTTTACAATGAAATTATTGTCCCCATTCTTCTAGATTATCTGACCAGAGGTTGCTATTACTTTCTGGGTGAAATGATGCCTCTGAAGATTTGGTTGCTATTCCAAGTGTTGTAAGAAAGCTTCAAAAAGAGTTTTTAATCTCGTCTTTCAGTCTTTCTAGTAATATTTTTTTTTCATTTACTTAAAGAATCACAATAATTAATTACCATTAAAAGCTGGGGTGTTTAACACAGAGAAAAAAAGTTGGTTGAATGCCTTTAAAAAGCCATTAATAGTTTGTAAAAATAAAAGTTAAACATCAAATAAGGATAAAGATATTTGCAATAAATCTGAGAAAATAATGCAGCTATACTAATGGATAAGAAAACACTAAAGACTAATATAAATAATATAAAAATAATAAATGAATCATTTAAAAAAGTCTGGCCTTTCTAATCAAACAAATTAGAGTTAAAACACACCTACTCTTTCACCTACAAATTAACAAATATTTTAAGAGTAACACTATTTAATACATAGAAGTGATAGTGTCAATAAGACAAAAACTGTACCTTCAATACTACTAGAAGGGATAAATTGACACAGCTTTTCACAAAGGAAGTTTGGAAGCATATTCAGAACATTTAATAAGATACCACCTTTGACCTACTAATTTTACTTCCAGGAATCTACTCTAAGAGATTAATAAGACATGCAGACCATTTATATCAAAATATATTCACCACTGTGATAATTATGTTTTAATTATAATATATATAATATCAAAAACTGGAAAAATCTAAACCCCTCCCCCCAAAAAAAGTGCCTAAATAAGTCAAAATATATTTATGTGATAGAATAATACATAGTTATGAACAGATATATTCATGTATCATTAATAGATCCTTTTTAAAATTTCTCTGACTTTACAGTTCTCGTTATCAACAAATCGTTACTGAATAATACTGCATCCAAAGCTCTGTACAAGGTGTAGGTTTAGTAAGAGATTTGAAATCCTGAATCAGAACACTATTCACTGCCCCAAAGTATTCTTAATGATGTTAAAGAAGCAGAATTTACAATTCAGAAAGCAATGTGGTAGGTTTCAAACAAGTGGTAGGTTTCAAACAAGTCACACATTATAATTGTCACTTCATCCCTAACTAATGTTCTTCAATATGATGCAGTTAACATATGCTTTTTAAAAACAGGCTTATGACTCATTTTGTTATTTATGAAGAATTCTTAGAGGAAAAAAATCCTATCTGTTCCTATATCAAGAAAACTTACCCATTCCACTAGTGAATGTTGGGTTTTTACCTCAAAAATATTTTAAACTGCAGAATTGATAAAAAAAAAAAAAAAGTTTTCCTTTTTTAGCTTTTGTAAAACATAGAGACATGTTGATGGCCCACTTTGGTGGGTGTATATTTTTTGTATCATCCTTCATTCTACTCTTTTGCACCTATCTTTCTTTGTATTAATTTGTCTCAATTTTAATTTGGGTTGCTTTATTTATTTTATGCATCTTTGTAAACCACCTTAAACCCTTTGTGTGAGTGTGTGTGTATGTGTAAGAATATATATATTCTATTTATGCATATATATATCTATATATATATATATTAATAGAAGTTATGAGCAAGAGTTTAGGAGACAGTTTAGGCTAAGTTATGCAGTCATAAAAAGCCACCTTAATTTTTCAATGGCTCACAAACAAAAAAGGTCAGTACTTGCTCATATCATATGTTCATCAAGATGGGATTCACATCTTTGTTCTATGTATATTGATTTCCATTACTGTATTTTGTAGATATATGGGAAGACAACCAAAGGAGCAAGAACATAACCATCTCAACATAAACATGTATGAACTGAACTCTTTTGACTTTCGTCTTCAGAATTCTTTCATGCACAGTGCCCCCCCCGCACAGTGGATGGAAATTCTATTTGTCCAGCAGCTCAGGCAAAATCCTTTCAGTCATCATTAACTCCTCTCAAATTTCAAATCCAACCTACCAGTAAATTCTGTCAGTTGTGACTTCAAAACATATTCAGAATCCATTTCCTGCCACCTCCACTGCTACAACTCTACCCTGAGTCACAATGCTTTTCTCTGTATTACCATCCAAGTATTCTCTCTACTTGACCTGTACGTATCCTCCCAAATATTCTCAGTACTAAACCTAAACTTCTCCACATTCTATTTCTAATATAGCAGCCAATTTTTTAAAAAACACGTAAGTCAGATCATATCACTCCTTGCTCAAAACCTTTCAATGATTCTGTGTTGTACTCAGAGTAAAAGCCACAATCCTTTAAATGTATAATTTCATCTCCTATTATCTCTCTGACCTCACTTCTTACTCTACTTTGTTCACTCTCTGCACCCTTCCATACTTTAGCCATTCTTTCTGTCCTTTGAATGTGCCAAGTACAGACTCTCCTTTGGGCTGTTTTAGGCTATCCCATGTGGCTGGAAGGCATTATCCATAGATGGCTAACAGACTTGCCTCCTTCACATCTTTGTTCAAATGCCAGCATCTTATTAAGGCCTCCTGTGGCCACCCAATACCTCAGGAAATTTTCCCTCACCTTATTCTACTTTGTCATTTTTTAAGCACTTTCCACTTTCCAACATACTGTGTAATTAATTATGTTCACTGGGTGTTATCTTTCCCTAATGGAATGTTTGTTCTATGAGAGCAGAGATTTGAGTTTTATTCTTGGGTGTATTCCAAGCACGTAGTAGAGTGCATTAGTCAATAAATGTTTGGTTGATTAAGGACTATAATATTGTGAAGATTTTATCTACAGGACTTTCATGAGGGATCGAAAGCAGTAAAGAGGTAGTAGCATGTAGAGACAGGGAGGAAGGGAGGAAAATGGATAACTCCAAGACCTGCAATTTTGGCATTCTTTTCTTACGAAAATAGTCCTTGGTATAGAAATCCACTGAAAAACTACCCTTTGAAGTTTGTATTTTATAACTCGACTAGTCAGTGTTGTCTAATAGAAAATTTCTCAAAAAATTTTGAAACTTATAGCTAAACCAGTTAAGTTTACACACAAAAAAGATTGATAAATTTATCCTGAGGTATTAAAGATACATGAAAGAGATCCTTATAAAAAAACATGCAGGAATAATATTTAACTCTTTTGTCTCCCAGTTTGTGCTCCAGTTAGCTTTGGAAAGAAGTGGGAAAATGGCACGGTACATTGAATTTTAAATAATAAAATATCATATGTTCTCCCCTCCCCACACTTTCTCTTTTCAAGGATGTACGGGTTGACTGGAGAAAGGTGGTATGGGCTAATGTGCTAATTTCATAAGTAATTTACTGTAAGTGGGAAATATAAATAACTTTTACTATTTTATGTTTATATTATTTAGAATAAGGTACATTATTTAATTAGTACATTAAATTTCATTCTATACATAATATTGCTCACTAGACTAGTGACAGATGAAAAACAAGAGTCTGAAAGACTGGGATAAGCGTGTACACACCTTAACGACAGTAGCCATACCTTATACTGCTACATACTTATCTGTACCAAACACAGGGCAGCATACAGAGTAAGAGTTTGGAAGATATTAGTAGATAGATTAAATAAGAAATTAATTAAGCACAGTTTAAATACCAGTTATATTGTATACTTGGCTTTAAGGTGAGATGGACTCAGAGAATTTAAATCATAAATCTAGAAAACTGCTGAAACTCAGTATTATCACAGCATAGATTTTTTTTTATTATTCATAGCAATTCTTTCTGTAGCATAGCTTACAGTGGGCATTTTTATTATCAAAGTCCTGGAAGAAAACATATTGAAACTTGCTAATTGAAGAGAGTTTGATAAGGACTAAGTATTAAGGTATGGCTAAGGTTTATGGAAGAGGTACAGCAAGAGATAGTGCAGTTCCTCCAGGGAGCTGTTATCACTACAGGGCCTGAAAAATTTGAGGGTGGAGCAGTTACTGAAACCTAAAGAGAATAATTCTAGGAAGAAGGTTGCTGGACAGTAGTAAATTGCCTGGAGAAATAAATACCCTCAACTTATCTCTAATGTTCCTACCTCCTGCTGCCAGTGACTCCCATTGGCTAAATCCAACTGAGAGCCAAGGTCAACAACACCCACTAAAGTGATCTATGGAGGTCTAACTCTCAAGGCCCAGGAGAGAGTGGAAGGTAAATCCAACAGAAAATATCAGGCATAGGTAAAATCACTCATTCCACTCAAGATGGCAAGAATTTGTCACAGCAATTGCTAGAATACTGAATAAAGCAAATGAGAAAATGTTTCTTATCATATGCAAATGACCACTGATTTCAATAGAAGTTGTGTATAAAATTTCTAGAAAACTTACACACAAAAAAACATTACTTTTCCAATGATAAAAATTTTATAAAAATAGGTCAAAATGATTAGTTAGAAACCAAATAAATAAATCTTTAATATTTTATACATAAAATAGATTATGAAAAACTTTCATGAATTGATTACCACTTTGCATTTCTATAAAAATACAATTTCCTATTAGTATCATATGAATATCTTAAGGCTAATTTCAAAATTGATGTTTCACTAATATGTTGCTTATAATTCTTTCCATTTGCAGAATTCATTTTTGTGAAATACATTAATCTATTTTAATTTTAGTTTTTATAATATAAACCTTTTTATTTCCTTATAATCTAAATTTTATCTATTTTGTCAAGTATCATTTAACTCTGATAGATTTAATTACTCCTCAAAGCTGTTTATTCCATTAATTTTTCACTGTAGAAATCTCATTTTATCAAGCATACTGATAAAAATATATAGTTAAAAATAACTATATATTTGCAAATATAGTTAAAAATAAAAAATGTTGTTTAAATTGTCTTTGGTAATTTGTCATTTTCTCTATTTTATATTCTTTATTACAGGAGCTAAAAGGTTGGAGCTAAATTTCCAAGTATCCCTGCCATTAGAATCCATCAATGAGAGTCTCCTGCATGGGATTCTGAAGGCAAAAGAGAAGCAAAAATCAAATTGTTGCTTCTCTGGTAGAAGTTAAAAGAGGTAAGATTTTGACAGATTTTATTCTCTTGAAAATTATCTACTTTGATGCTAAAGGCAGCTGTGATCACTGGTGTTTCCTATAGATCTTGTAATCTTTGGACTACTTGAAAAATAGAAATTAATTTAATACGTAAAAGTAGCCTTTCCGACTTTAAATCTTCCTACCTTTCCTACGGATTTGTGAGCACCTAACTTACTGTAATATGAATAATAATAAATTTGTGAGCACCTAACTTACTGTAATATGAATAATAATAAATTATTATTCATAATTTGTATTATAAATTATTATTCATATTACTGTTCTATGAATATACCTTTCTGCTTGAAACACTTCAACTTGTTTCCATTTTCCTGACTGGATCTAAACCCACATAAAATTTGGTTTTATAAAAAGGGGAACTGCCAGACAAAATTTGTGACATGGCTTAGTGGTTAGGTGATGGGAAGTGAAGAAATTGTTATCAGAGAGGCTGCAGATATGGATATCCAGTAGGAAAATATTTGGTTAAACCATCACATGTGATAACTTAGAAGGTGTACCTACGGAGAATCCCTACAGAGCAGGACATGAGTTTCAGAGATCATGGTGTGCAGAAAAGAGTTCATGAGCAGGGCAGAGACTGCTACCCTAAAAAGGCCTCCTTGCAAGGTTGACCCTTGGCTGTATCTACAAACTTAGATTTCAGGAGGGTTCCCACCATTCCATGACAAGAATGGCTTACTGTGCCTAAAATGTTTGTGAACCAATATGGATTATGCTAAAAAATCTGGTTTACTTCTGGGAGACAGAAATTTTGGTATGTGCTGGGCAGAGAATGCCTACCTGACCAGTTTCCAGTAAAAATTATAAGCACTTTGAGCTTCCCTACTAGACAGCATTTCACATGAATTACCACAGCATGCTGGGGAAGTGAAGCACATCCTGTATGAATCCAATAGAAGAGAGCTCTTAGAAGTTGTGTGTATCCGGTTTCCTGCAGACTTCACTCATGTGCTTTTCTGTTTTATGATAACTGAAATTTGTATCATTTGACCCCCTTTCACCCATTTCACCCACTTTTCACTCCCACCTCTAATAACTACCAATCTGTCCTCTGTATCTATGAGCTCATTTCTGGTTTTGTTTTTGTTTTTAAGATTCCACATATAAATGAGATCATACAGTATTTGTTTTTTACTTATTTCACTTAGCATAATGCCCTCCAGGTCCAAATATGTTGTCAAAAATGGCAAGATTTCATTCTCTTTATGGTTGAATAATATTCCATTATATAGATACTACATTGTCTTTATTCATTTATCTGTTGGTGAACACTTGGTTGTTTCATGTGCCTTTTTTCTTTGCTGATTTTGCAAAGTATGACAGTATCCCGAGTCCCATTAATCCCAGTAAATCATCTAAACTGGAAGTGACCTGGGGGATTGCCAACACATATGGGTATCATTTTCTTCACATTTTGTAGAATGGGTGGCAGAGAGATCTTTTTAAGGAATTTCTCTCCTACAGTAGTGTCTTCATGTATCCTGCCCAGTTGATCTGAATAATCTCACTAGCTATGGACCAGGGACTGCTGTGTGTCTTGAATTCTCTTTTCTGAATGGACAATTTATTGCAGTTTTCCTCTTTGCTCCACCACTGAGCACTGGGTATAAATGCGCTCTTAGCTTCTAACCCAAATCTATTTTCTGTTGTCCTGAAACTCTGAAAACCACATTTCTGCTTTGCCAGCTAGTTCTCTACTAAGCTATGCCAAATGAGGATCTTCACAGGAGACCACAGTCTGAAACAGAAAGAAGAAATTCTATACTTCCTATTCACTTATTGTTTTGGTCTGTGCTAAATCAGCCTCATGTTTTCACACTGGAAGTGGCAGCCCATTCCAGTAGCAGCAGTTGAATCCAGTTTGCAGTTTTTACAACCCTCACAGAATCAGCTTTATTGAAGCTCCTCCGAGTCAACACCAACTGAGCAAAGATCATTTCTTAGAGGCTGAGTTCTCAGCCCCACGTGGCCTGTCCTCCTTTCAGAGACACCAGCAACAGCTGTTCAGCAACTGTGTTTCGAATTCCACATTTCAGCTTCACACAGCCTCTCCCCCAAGCCTCTAAATACAATAGTTCAAACTAATTCTCTTTACTCTCTCAGGCCTAGACGTAGTAGCTGTGACTTCTATGACCCCTTGCAGCTCTTATTTTAAACCCTTAGTTCTTCAAAACCTACTGATCAATACTCTGCATCAAATTTCCTCTTTTAAAATAGCTGATGTGATTTCTGACTCCTGACTGGATCCTGACTACTTGTGAGTGGGAGAGGACAGAAAGGTGAAAAAGGTGACAATCTGCCCTATAGTTCATTGGTCTGCAGACCATAAAAAGCCTCACCTAGACTTCCTCAAGAAAGCTGCATCACTGTGACACTCTGAACTATCAACCTGATGCAGTGATTGGAAAGGACTTCCTGTTACCATTCTTGGAGGGTGTGTGAGTGGTTTCCATACGTGGGAGAAAAGGTGAAACAGGTATCTGATGGCCAGAAAGACAAACCGTGGCAGAGACCATTCAGTTATCCACCAAACTTGTCTTCTTATAGGCAAATAGTTAGATTATAGTTTTCAGGTCCCTTGCTTTCAGATGTGGTCATGTGATGGTTCTGGCTCAAACTGAGTGATGTAACCAACAGCAGCTCATTGTCTCTCAGTTCTAGAGGTGAAGTCTGAGATGAAAGTATTGGCAAGGTTGGTTCCTTCAGATGGCTATGGGGTAACATCTGTTCCATGCCTCCTGTCTAGCTTCTGCAAGTTGTGGCAATCTTTAGCATTCCTTGACTTGTAGAGGCATCATTCTTATCTCTGATCTCTGAATTCATGTTGGCATGGTATTCTCCATTTTTAAATTTTCCCTTTTTAGTAGGACACCAATCATATTAGAAGCTCACCCTACTCAAATATGACCTCAACTTAACTAATATGTCTATAATGACCCTATTTTCAAAAAATGTCACATTCTGCTAAACTAGAGATAAAGATTCACCATGTGAATTTTGAGGGGACACAATTCAACTGATAACACTGGCAACACAAGATAGTGTGATGTATACCACTCCCCAGGCTGGCCCATAGGAATGCTCATATTGTAGGTTTCCCCCTCCATCTTAAAAAGAGTATCATTATTTCACTTAGACTTTTACCTATACCTCTGTGACAGTGCTTTAATACTTACTTTAGACTTATATATGCCTAATCCTCCTCTAAGCAAAAACCTACTAGAGAGCAAAATTTGTGTTTCATTCTTTTATCTCCTATACTTTCTTGCACAATGTAAGTGCTCAAAAATATTTGTTCAATTGAATAAAGTAAAATAAAGGTCAAAGCAAACAGGGAAATTATATTAATACAGAGTCTATATGCATTGATTCCTTGTGACTGTCAAAATTTTCAGCTAACCAATTGAAATAATTTTCTTTAAATTAAATCTATTAATTTTAATGAAATTTTCCATTCAGAAGAGTAAAGATTATTTATGCATAGAAAGCCTAAGGAAAATGACTCTAAATAATTTCATCTGGCCCTTAGACCACAGAGCTAATACGTTAATTGGCAATACTTAATACTGAAAGAATGATCCAATACATGTACGAAACCAAGAGTCAAAGAACATAAGCCAAAAAAATCAAATGATAGATTTCTTGAGTAAATATAAAATAAAAAATTTATAATAGACATTTAGACATTTATAGAAAAGCACTAGTGAAATTCCCTGAAGAAAAAAGTAATGTCTAAACTGAAGTAATTTCTAAATTTAAAAATAAACTGTCAATTCTTAATGAAAGTTGGATATTGAGAAGCACTAAATAAGTCACCAAAAACACTCTACTCTGTATAAGAAAGAGCAGTGTTGGATTTTAGGGCCATTTGAGAAGTAAAAATTCCAGAAATTTTAGCAAATGGAAAAAATATTGCATTTCCCCATAAATCAGTATATTTAAAACACCTTCAAGAACCTCCCAGCTTTACATATGAAAAGAAATGACTGAAGTAAGAATCAGTTTGAAGTCTTGAATTTCTGGAGAATGCAGAAACAATATTCTAATAATTATTTATGTGGTTAGTTGCTAGAAAGTCAATGTTAATCCATAATTCATTTTGAGTATTTCAGGTACTTAGAGAAATATGTGTAAAGTCATCAACAATATGGCTAATCTTAGACAATTTTCCATGTTTTCTGGTATAAAACAGTACTAATTGGAAGGCTCGCATTAGTCTTCCACTATGAAATCATGGTTTTCAACAGAAATCTAAGAAATTGAGTTTCTGAAAATAGAATGATAAACAAATAATGCCTTTGGTTCAGATAAACAGTGGTGGCTGGAATGACTTTATAAGTAACTATTTTGATGGAAATTATTAAACTGCACCCAAATTAAATAACTGGGGGGAAAAAAACCTTCATTTACCGCAATATAAGGTGAAATTATTTGTGATAATAGTACAAAAATAAAAAGATGGGGTACAACAAATTATTGAGGATGCAAAATATTAATATGGGCATTTTCAATAGATAGGACATTGACTGTAAATACATAAAAATTACAAGGATTTAAATACACTAGATATAATTTAGATAAGGGAAAGACAATATTGTATCTAGAAGGCAATATAGTTGAGGTTCAGAGAGCTTAAGTGACTATGAAATATACATGAGAGAATACAGGTGCATCCTCCAGAATATCTTCTAGTTAACCTTTTCTTCATAGAACCAATTTTGGATTACAGAACCATATTTCACCGAATGTTCATATTTCTCAAAATAATATTTTGACTACTATTTACAAAAATAATGTACAAGCCCAAAACTTTATATTTTTGATGAAATCATATGTGAAAAAATCTTGAATTACTTTTCAAATACAACTGTTACTATGACAGAATCACATGTAGACATTTTAAAAACCAGATGTCAACAAAGGGAATAAATACTATGTTTCCACACACATATACAATTGTATGGGAACCAGTATATTGATTATCAATATGTGATGGCTTAATCTTTTATTTTCTAACATGATTGTGTGTTACACATAGGCAGTTTATTTCATCTTATTTACTTTTTAAGAAATTGACTGGGGGCTTTCAGTAGACAAATGACATACTAAAATATTTTACATTTTAAAAAAAATTGCAAATAGTCTACTAATTAGTATTTTACAGAGCATCAGACTTTCATGACACTGAGTAAGTGATGCCAATATATCCAAAGTAACCACCACTAGTAGGAGAATGAAATATGTGTGGAATTTTCTAGCAAATCATGATAAGAGAGAGGAAACATCTATCACCACCTATTTTTGAGAATGTTGTTGCTAAAGGTAATATAATAGCTTAACTTCTAGAACTGTCATTAAAAGGATTTATGCTCAGAATCACATCATTATTTTTAAATAAAATATACATAAAATCTATTTTCTATTGTTAAAAAGTGTTATTTTGTCAAAGATATTTTAAACTGTTTTCAGTATTATTTGATGGATGTGTATAAAATACAAATATGTGTGGTCTTTTAATTGGAAGTCATTTGTGCTCATGTAGAGGTGACATGTTTTTATTTAAGACTTTGCAATCTGTTGCCAAACTGTAATGTTCTTGTGTACATGCTGTGATGCCAAGCATCATTTCTACAAACAAATTCTCTCTTCAAATGACACATGTGAAGAAAAGCTAAACAGAGGATCTACAAATGTAACTGCATAGCAGTGATTTTATGTGGCCATGTTAAAAATTATCATTTAGGTTATAACCACAATCATTTATTTGTTACTGCTTTAAAAAAGTACTTTGTAATGTTTAATCTATTTGTACTATTTAATAATATTTATATTATAGAAATATAGTTAAACCTTGAGCTATTCTATATGTAAATTAATTTCTGATTATTTTAATAATTAAAAATCATGTATTTTTTCTTCCTATAAAAACAACATTTTTTACTTAAAACTCTTATCAAAGTAATGTAAAGAAACATCGCTTGAATTATACCCAAATGAAAGAATAGCAGAAATAGAAATGTGCTATCAAGAGATAAAAAAATTATAGTCAGTTGTAGTAAGAACACCAATATTTTCTTTTATAGCCCCAATATTCTGTAGTTTCCAGACTGAGTCATCTTTACTCTCTCCTTTGATATAATTATTTTTGCCCACAATTGTTCATTTTGAAGTAATGGAAATATATGATAGAATTTTAGAAATGACATGTTACTTAGAGATCATTGATATGAGTGTGTGTGTGTGTGTGTGTGTGTGTGTGTGCATTTTCCCATCTCTATATTCTCAGGTTCCCATAGTGGGCATTCAAAACAAATTTTGGGGAAAATATATTAACCAATCTAGTCCAGTGTATTCCAATCATTTTCACATCTTTGAGCACATGGGAAAAAATCTTTTTCTTTGCACTCTTGGGTAAATGAAAGAGGCTATGTATGTCCAAAATCACTGGTTTGAAGATTCTGGTCAGCCTAGGTCTTGTGCTACTGCATTGAGGGCTGAAGCCATCAACTTCTTGACATAGCTATAACTCATTCTTGGCATGCCAAGTAGAAATCTTACAGATAACAATTTGTAAAAACTAATAAACATTAGTTTCCTGTTGCTGGTCAGAGTAGTCATGAAGAGGTGCAGTGAAAATAGAGAATGGTTTTTTTAATAAAGATTGTCAGAAAAATGTCCATACGGTTCAATATATACAAGAAAAGTATCTACATCCATTGTGCACATGCCCAGGCTAGGACTGGCCAACTTCATGAATTGGCTGTAACTGGAAGCTGGGAAACCAGTTTCACCCCGATCCATGTTGAAATGAAGGAAGAGTGGATCAACTGCATTAATGAGGGCAGATGTTCCATCATGTCCAGCAGGAGCTCCACATTCTTTCCCTGCCAGGCAGTTCCCACATCTCAGATGGAAAACCTGAGATAGGCTTTTAGGCATCCATGGCAGTGGGCCTCACACAGGGGGCCATGACCATCTCTTCAATCATCTACGACCTACATATTTCTTTTATAAAGCATTGATTTTTGTAAATAAAACCAACATTATCAAATATTCATGTTTCTAATATCATAGGCTTATTTTACAGATGAGAAGACAAGCAAGGAGGTATTAAGTAATTTATCCAACTTCTTCCAGCCATTTTTGGTAGAAGAATGACTTGGGAGCCAAAACTACTGACCCCCAGCTACAGAGATTAATTGAAAGATGCCAATCACAACTATTCAGAAAAAAAAAAAAAAAAAAAATATATATATATATATATATATATATATATATATATATATATTACTTCAAAATCTTCTAAAACCTAGCTCTTGATCTGTTCTGAAGAAAAACCAAACACTAGAATAAGGCATTTTTTTTTTTTACAAACTAGTTGTAAAGTTGCATATTTATCTGCTTTCCTGTGGAAATGAGTCTTAACTGTACCCAAATATATATACAGCAACATGAAATCAGAGCCATCTTTGGCATTTGCTTGTGGATGCATATTGCCTTTGATATCTCAGTAACTATAATCTTGAAATATTTCATGTTCTCCTTGAAATATTTTTGTTCAATTAGAAAAAAAACATCAATTTATCAGCAAAATAAATGTCTCCTTTGTTCATATTCATCCACCTTCATTGATGAACAGGCAGAAATCATCATTACCCTGAAAAGCCTTTTAACAGGAGGGTGTTCCCTTTATTATGTTAACATTTAAATAATGTGCTTCCTTCATATAATCATCAAAGTCAAAATCAACACTAAAAATGCTGTCAAGCTTGTTGAGCAATCATGAAATTATGCATGCATGTATGAAGTGGCACTTACATAATAGGAGATAATATATCAACTATAACATCAGAATATTGTGGCAAGGGTGGGAATGAACTGGCCTGTGAGGGGAAAATAAACTCATTACGAAGGAACGAGTGGAACATCTTGGATCAGCAAAACTGACTCATGTTGCAAAAGAGAACTTCCTCATTCCCACACTACACCCTCCTCCCTGGGTCAGTAATAATTAAATTGGAATAGATATTTCAAGGAGTTAATAGAGCATTTTATTTGTTTTTTAAATAAACAATATCAGACATCTACTATGCATTTCAGAAACAAAGAAAATCAACAATTTATGCCTTCATGGAGTTTACATTCTAAATATATAACACAGCAGTCGATAAGGACTATGAAGAAAAATAAAGCAAGGGGATAAATGATGAGGTCAAGGTACACTTTCCAATAGAGCCGCAAAGGAATGTCTTACAAGAAGAAGGCAAAGTTTGAAGAAATTGGTGTAGGTAGGGAGGTGGATATGGAAGTAAAAAAAATGAGGAACTTGTTTTCCATTTCCATATTTTCTCAGAGAGAAAGAAAAGCAGTCAGGTTAGCTGAGAGTGAGTTGGAGAGAGGGAATGTTGGTAGTTTGAGGATCAAGAAGGTAGAAAACCACTATCTTAGGGATTCAGTTGACCTGAGGAGAGCAGGAGGTTTGCTGGACAGCACTGAGGGACAGCCTCATGCCTGTGATCATTTTAAACTGTGAGCAGTCAGCGTAGCCATGGGTTGTTTTCTAGCCATGTAGAGCTACTCAGGTGCAGGTGAGGAAGAGAAAGTAGAATTTATCAGGTTTAGGGTTTGGGACAAGAACTTCAGGAGAGAGGAACAAAGCAGCTGAGGGGGATGACAATGATGGACCACAGAATGAGGGACAATGAAATGAGGACAGGATGACAGGATTGATGGAGAAGAGTAGATTGATTGGGCAATGGATGAAAATTCCTGCTGTGGTTGAAGTGAATTTGGAGCATTGCCTAGAGAGCTGAAAGGTGACTGATTTCTATGCCAGAAAGTTCGGAAAAGAACTTGAGAAGGTTGGAAACTCAGTCTAAATGCTGAGTAAACATGGTGATGAGGTCTTTCTCCTGAGTGTGGAGCAAAGTTCTTGGGAGAGACAGCAAATGAAAGAAATAAAACCAAAAAGTAACTGCTTTATCCAGATAAATAATACCCTTATCATTGTCTTTTGTCCTCAGAGACCAGTGTTGGTTTTAAAAATGTATAAATAAATGTAAAAATATATAACAGCCTTATGCTGGTAGAAATTGAAATCAGAATTTTATACTTTGATTTCCTGGTGAAAATTCCTTTCAATGAACCAAACTGTAAAATATTCTCTTTATCTGAATTCTCAACACAGATAATTGTTCTATGTGAATCACTTTTTTTCTCAGTCCTAATAGTTGTATTAGACTTAAAAAAAAACATCATTTTATATTACCTAACAAAATGATCTTTTCTGGGATTATTGAACCCTGACAGTGGCAGTTTGCTTTCTCTCCCTTCTTTTCCTTCATGTTTATTCTAAGTCTTTTTTTCAAATCATGTCTTGAAAGATAATTTTGACAGCTAATTTTTCTTAGCAGGTGGTGGAGTGAGTCAAACTAATAAATAAAAATTACATAGGAATTTTCTACCTTTAGTTACGATTATGGACATAAAGATTTATGTAAACATTCTCAAGTTGGGTGAGATATACATTAAACACATTGGAATGACAGTGATGCAATTCATCACACTCCACTTTCCCCACCCAAAAAATTAACTATGAAGTAAGATGTTCTGGAAGTTTTACTGCACAAATGGTCTGTGAAAAATGGATGAGACTTACCTAAACATGTGAGTGCAGAAGAAAAACTATGTAACAGAGGCTATACAATAGCCTTATGAATAAAGGAAGCAAATCCCCCAACTGTGATTCTCATTCTCTGATGCAGTATCTAACAGTAAAATAGCAGGAAGGTATCCTCAATTTTAAAGAGAACACTAGAAGCAAACACGTGTGAGATAAAAGAACTAAACTCCAATACTTTGTATACATAGCTTCAATGGTTATCTCTTTCACCTTTTATGAAAGTTATCTGCACCTTTGAAGCAATGAAGCAGCCAGCTAATATTAATGAAGCCTTTTCTATTTTACGAAAGTAAATCTAGTATTGTTATTATAAAATATTTTCATTATGAGAAAAAAGCTAACATATAAACTAACAGAAAATCATACACTAGGCACTTGGGTATCTGTGGATTAACACTACCTTCTTTGCTCCTCCTTTCTCTCATTTCACTCTTTCTTTCTCTCCACCCACCCCAACTTGCTTGCCTCTCTTTTCCTTTCTCTAAAACTGCACTATTGAAAATATGGCCATCCTTTCTCTCTTCCTCTGTTTCCATACTCAGAAATAGTTTCCTCCATCCTGAAGTTGTTATTCATTGTTTCCAGGTATGTTCTTGTTAGATGCCTCCACAAACAAAGCATCCTATTGTTTTATGTGTTTTTCATACAAGATAAACTATATATTATATGTACCATTTTGCAACTCAACATATTATTTTGAGAAATGTATAGAATTATTATTAAAATATACAGAGAGGGTTATATTAGCTGAATGTTTATAACCTCCCAAATTCATACTCTGAAGCTCTAATCCTCAGTGTGACAGTACTTGGAAGTGTGGCCTTTTGAGGTAATTAGGCTTAGATGAGGTCATGAGATAAAGTCCCCATGCTGGGATTAGTGCCTTTATAAGAAGAGACCAGAGAGCTTGCTTTCTCTCTCCACCAGGTGAACACACAGCAGAAAAGTAATTATCTCCAAACCAGGAAGAGCGCTTTTGCCAGACACTGGATCTGCTGTTACCTTGACTGGAACTCCCCACCCTCCAGAACTGTGTAAAATAAATGTTTTTTGTTTAAGCTAACACTAGTGTTTTTGTTTTAGTAGCTTGAACTGTCTAAGACAAAGGAGAACACATTTCCATCTAATTCATTCATTTTAACTGTTGTAGTACAATATTCCACTTTATGAATAAGTTACCCTTTATTTGTTCATTCCTTTCTGAGCATGGTTGCCAGATTAGACAATTCTCATTCTTATGGACAATTATATTATTTCCACATTTTTGCTTGCAAACAGTGCTGTAGTAAACATCCTTGTAACCATGAATGAATTAGTTGAAGGTAGACCCCAGAAGAGAAATTGCTCGGTATAAGTATATGAATGTCTCTCCATACTAAATAACATAAAATGCTAAGTTTAAGTATATGGACATCTTCTTATACAAGGTAGTATAAAATTGCTCTTTAAAGTGTCTAATTTATACTCTAAAAGCAAAAGTTAAGGGTTCCTGTTTCCCCCACCTTCATTAATAGTAATATGATTACTATTATTAATTTTTTCATTCTGTTGCATACAAAAGAGTATCTCATTGTTTTACTTTGCATTCTCTTATCTGTTGGTGAAGTTCAGCTTTGCATTTACCTAAGCCATATATTAAGTAGTTCTGTGTGATAACTGCATGGGATGGTACATCAGTGTATTATGCTTCTCACATTGATTCAGTATGTGAACACTACCTATGATTCTGAGTAGAGGAGAGAGCAGGTCATAGTCTTCGAACTTCAGGCTGGAACTGCAAGTTTTGGAGAATGCTGACTAAATGAGAACCTGAAAAAAATGAATAAAAATATAGTTGTGAATATTCCTTCAACTCCCCTAACAATTTCAAAAGGTTTATATGACAGTGTGACTGGTCTTTCATGAATTTAATTTCCAGGTTGTACACAAGTGAGTCACACAACAGAGAGTTAGTTGTAGGTGACAGTAAAAATGATTCTACATAGAGATTCTTGAAGAAAACAATGGGCTTTTATAATTTACCAAGGAAGAGAACAAATTAGGCTGTTTGCCTATAACAGATGCTGTTGATGCCCCTGCTTCAGCCTCCTGCTCAGTTCTGAAGATTTTCCATTCTTATTAAAGCCAGCAATGGGTCTCTATATGAGTCATGGAAGGGACTCCCCCTTGTAGCAAATCAAATCTTCTTAGCTTCACTTTCTACTCCAGCCACTGATGCAGAGACAACGTCTATAACATAGGTGCAACCCAACCACACATAATCAGGCCCAGATGGGGTACCTCTAGCTTCCTGTCCATTAGGGGTCTTCTCTGACACCAGACTATAGGACACCTCAGAGAACCCACCCTTCACTCATGCACTCACATCTTGGGAGTGCTGGGGAGTTGATGATTCACTGGGCAGCCTTGACCAATGAGGGTGGAATCCAATGAATAAAATCTTCTCCCTTTTCTCCGGCAAAATATCCTGATATATACTTTATAAGGTCTAGGAATCAGTCTGATTTTCAAGGTTAATAAAAGAAGAATTCAGAAAAGCAGACTATGAATATCTTGCAAGTGAGATAAAAAGAGAACCAGGAGAGGGAAAGGAATAATTGTGGGAGCACATTCTTAAGGGTGGGAGTGAAGTGCATACATAAGAGGAGGGGACAGCTATAGATTAGAACAGGGAGAGGGCATCCATTTTATCAAGATGAAAGTTAAAATATGTGAATATAAAGGTGAGCCATTTGGTAAATATGGTAGCAAGAGGATAAAGTTCTCTACTGATTCCGTTAATTCAGGTAAATTTAAAGCACCGTCATAGTTTAAGGTGAGGAGAGGTGAGGAGATTTGGGATATTTGAGAAGAGAAGAGATATGATTAGAGAAGGTACTAGAATTAGTGGCAACCCATATCTTCTTTGAAGTTTTCTTCTGTATCATGCAATTTATAAAAGATCTTTTCATAATTATTATAACCTGAAATCTTGCGTTCTTGGACCAGATGAATGTATTGCAGTGGTTCTCAAAGTACAGCCCCTGGACCAGCAACGTCAGCATCATCTGGAAATTTGTTAAAAATGAAAATCTTGAAGCCTTCCTCAGACCTCCTGAATCTGAAACTGTGGTGTGAGGCCCAGCAATATGTGTTTTTATTTAAAAGCCCTCTTGTTCCTATGAGAACTAAAGGTATAAATCCTCTGGAACACTGTAAGTCCTTATTCAATTTATCTTTACACAATTTATCCATGCATATTTATCAAATTATTTTTGAAGATAAAAATGCTATAAAATGAACACAAACGTTCAATTTAGAGTATGCTAATATCTAGAACCATCCATTTCTTTACATTTTGGTCAAAATATTAAATAAAATGCCAATTACATACTTTTCAACCAAAGCTATATTACTGTGATTTGAATATGAGATATTTCAAAACCTCATATGAAATGTAAAAATATTTTTCTATATGTGTTAACCAATGTACAGGCTAAATCCCTTATTGGATTTTTAAGAACTGACAGCTGTTGGTTCAAATTTGATCAGAGCACTGCAATTAATCCTGGACGTTAATGAGGCAGAAATTTGCCAAGATAAAATATATAGATGTCAAATTATAATGTACACCTGAAAATTATATAATTATATTAACCAATGTTACCCCAATAAACATAATAAAAAATTTTTGTTTTAATATCTTGATGTTTAAAGGCACAGTAAAAGCACAGCTCTCTTATTGATGGTTACCGATGAGTAATACACAAGCACATAAATCTAAAATATTACCTTTATCAGTCTCAATAAAGTAATTTCCATTTGGAAACTATTTGGATGCTACAGAGATTATCTTAAATATAATAAATAGCATACAAAAGAGTTCTACTAAGAACATCTCCCTCAATACAATCTACTCATCTCCCTCAGTGTCCAATGCCCACTCAGAAGCATTTGCCACACATTTTAGGGAAATTATCATAAGCATCATCAAAAAACATATTAAATATTGATTTCTATACAAAATCAATAAGATATAGTTTTTGTGTCCTTGGAGCAAAATAAAAATGAAGAGTTTTCATTGCCTTTTCCTGGGTTTTGTTTTATATTGTTCGTGTGTTCTCTTTTCCTTTGTCCTTTGTCCAATTGTTTCTATGGCATTCTAATTTAAATTAAAGTTTAATCAGGATGACATGCTACGATATATGGAATTTGCTACAAAATACTTATGTGGTTGATAGAGGGGAGTAGTAAGAGGATATAAATGAAATAAGACTTGACATTTATTGATAACTGTTGAACCTGGATCTATGGGTACATAGAGGTCTGTCACTCTATTGCTATTTAATGTAGTTGAAATTTTCTACAATAAGAAATTAAAACAAAGTTTAATCTAATTTAATTTTGTTTGGCAATTAAGAACTTTACTGCAATACTTGAAATAATCAGAGGCATACTGGAGTGGGGCAAAACAAAGATTGAGAATTAATGTCAAAAGTTGTGGAACAAATTTTCACAGTAAGAATTTTTTTTAAATATCTGGTAGTGAATAAATAGCATAATAACTTTCTAGAGACTGATAGGAAAATAGCACCAATTTTCTTATCACTTTTAATTTGCAATAATTATGAATAATTCCAGAGTCTCTCAGGTTGTTTCTGGGGTGATTTGATATATGAACTGAACCCAGACTCTGATACATCTGGTTACCACAGGCAGCCACTTAGCTTCAGCCTGGGTTTTTGCTGTCTACAGAGGCACTATGTGGGACAGGATGTGTATAGTTATAAAGACTATTGGAATAAAATGAGGGGTAAGATTTTGAGAAAGAAATATACCAATAAGCTCAATAATGAGATGAAATTACAGAGCTTTCACAGCATAATGCACACACACTTTAGAGGCAGCAGACCTGTGTTTGAATCCTTTGTCTGCCACCCACTTTCTGTGTCACCAGAAATAACTTAATAACTTACTTTCCTCTAAATCCTCATTTGTTTGTTTGTTTCATTTGTAAAATGAGGACGATAATATAAATGACATAGAAGTATTGTAAGGGTTAAGTAAAATCTGTGCATGTAATATTCTTGGAACATATTAGATAATAACAAAGATGATAATGACTTATCCTAACATGTATTACATGCCACCATATCTGAAACACACTAAGTTCTGATTCCATGACATTAGTGGATGCAAGTGATAGGAAAAGGGATATATGTAACTCCTATAAGAATGTGTACAAATTCCAACTATTTCTTAGTGATACCCGAGGGTATTATGTTAACTTGAAGTCAACCTGGCAGATTCAGAACTGGCCATGGCGATATTGCCCTAATATGCAGCTTTTGGACAGTTGGGTTAAGTAGAAAGGGAAAAAATCCTAATGTGTATAATGAACCTCTTGAGCTATCAGTCTCTCATATTGACAAATCCAGCCAGATTAAGCAGGGGCTGTATGGCAGGCAATGTATATCTTGCACTGCCATGGAGCTGTAAGGCAAATATTTTATGTTTTATGTTTTATGTTTTTCTTAACCCATTTACCATTTGCCCTGAGAATACTTGCCAGTGGCGCTTGTTTACCCTGAGATAACATGTGGATTAGAGTTCTAACCTTATCCTCCAAGTTTGCCATGAAATATCTCACTTTCATTATTATTTTCACATCGCTCTAGTATATCAATAGTCTTTGGAAACAAATGACATCATTCTGTTTATAGCATTCTGTTTTTAGTAGTGGTATTTCCATTTACAAAATATAGTAATGCTCAATTGCTGAAAATGTCAAATCCTAGGAAACGTAGCATTCCCACGCGTGTTGTTAAATTAATGCTGGCAACGAGCTGCACTTTTTTTCTTCCTAAATGGGAAAAGGATTAAATAAAAGGAAACATACTTGCTTTAAACAATAAGAATGAAGATGGCAAAGTTGATATGAGTAATTTTTTACTTACACCTTACGTTTTATTGATTGTTTAAATCCCAACACCTAATGCTGACCTTTATAAAGTATCCATTTATTCACTGAACAAATAATCACTGATTATGTACAAGTTTTAGGCACTACTCTAGGGGCTACAGATATAGCAATAAATAAAATACGTAAAATCCCTCCTCCCAGAGCTCATATACTCTAAGGCAAAAGCAAATAATATTTTCTAATTTAATAGGCACCTCAAGAAGCCCCTGCAAACAGGCTCAAGACTTTTTCTAGAAAGTGGGTGGGGTCGTGCTCAAGATCCAGTTTTCTGCACAACCATGAAATAAATAGTTGCCAAGATTCTGCTAAATGTAAATTCACGTTTGTCACTAAATTAAATGCATTCGATCAGAGAAATGTGAGGAAGTTACAATAAACCTTTTAACTTAAGGATGATAACTATTTGAAACTTATTTACAGTCAGTCATTAGTAAATAGAAATAATATTGTTAGTACGAATGATATTTAATTACCAAGTAACAAGCAGTTTTAAGCATTATACACACATTAACTCTCTTAATCACCACAAAACCCTATGAAGTAAAAACTATTGTTATCTTCATTTTATAGATAAAGAAACTGAGCCAAAGATATGGTTATGTACTCTAGTTAAGTAAATGAAAGAATTACAGTTTGAACCTAGAGTTTTTGCTTATAACCACAACATTATGTGTCCTCTTAGAAGATAAACAAATAGATTTCAACTAGTAGAGCCACAGATCACAAAGGAAGTACAGTTTAACCTGAATGTGATAACAAAAGAAAACACAAATATTTACATTACCTTCTCTAATGATGATCTCTTGCTGAAGATGGTATTACATGGATTCAAAGTATTTATTTTATGGCTTTAGTAAACTGCTTCAGATTTAGAATTTGCTTAGTTTATTAAGAGGTGATGTTGAAAATCGATAATAAATTCTAATATAGAGAAATTGTTTTTCTTTTTTAGAAAGAGAAATTTTATTGAGCATGTATTATTTGTTCATACTAAATTAACTTATCTCATTTAATCCATAAGATGACACTGAAATATAGACACTGTTCCCTGTGTTTCAAAAAACATGAAAACGAGGCCCAGGAATATTATATAACTTGCTCGAGATAACACAACTATCAGCTAAAAGGTCTAGAAACCAAACATAAGTTTTATTATGTTTGCCTGAGTTGGTGGATCAAATACATTTTGAATTTTTTTGATATTTTTTATTTATATATAGTATTTTAACTATATCACTGTTGCAGAGTTTTGCTAATACGGTTACTTAACCCAAAGCTGTCAGAATTCCACAGAAGATATCTGCAGCCGTACAACTGAGTTACACTGGTTATCTGAATCCTGAAAACATACAAAACTAGAACTCTCCAAGGACATAGTACATTTGAGGGCAGCTCTCTGTATGATGTGCGATTTCCCAGTTTGTAAAAATATGTTATAGAATATACAAAAAGTGTCCTAATCTCTACACATGTTTCCAGCCAGCATGAAAATAATGTGTGAGGAGTTTGGGGGAAATCGTCATTATCATAATTCAAACATTTAAACACAAACTTCTACATCACTACTATGTGTTGAACAAAATGAACTCATAAGGCCTTTTTCTTATTTGAAGTTAATAGAACCAGATTTCCTGACTACCAGTAATTTTCTCCAGATGATTCTAGCATGAATGAAATTAGGCTCTCAATTAGAAAACTCGGTTTCCCATTTCAGTTTTGCTACCAGTTGGTTCTAGGATTTGGGGAGACATTTCAGGATTAGGAAATCAATTTTCTTCTCTAAGGAAGAAGTTAAATAGCTGATATGAGGATTGCTTTGGGTTTTTACATTTTATGCTGCCTGCTATTTACATTGGTTTTCACTTTGGAAAATTATCATGCTCAAATCTGTATCAGAAATATATTTGTTATAACATGACTGGAACTACAATATCTATGTTAGTCTGTCAGATTAATTTTCTACTTAATCATATTGAAATACTACATCTGTTATATATCCCACAGATATGCATTGCAAGAATGTATGAAGTATGTTACAATGTTCAAGACAAGACATTAACTGCTTAACCTCTATTTGCTCCTTTCTGCCCTTTTCCTTCCCTCCTTCCTTGCTCCCTCTTTCCTCTCCTCTTCCCTTCCCCCACCTCCATTGCTCCCTCCCTTCCTTCCTTCCTTCCTTCCTTCCTTCCTTCCTTCCTTCCTTCCTTCCTTCCTTCCTTCCTTCCTTCCTTCTTTCCTTCCTTCCCTTCTTCCTTCCTTCCCTCCTTTCCTCCATCCCTCCTTCCCTCCCTCCCTCCCTTCCTATCCCTCTCTCCCTCTCTCTCCCTCTCTCCCTCCCTCTGTGGCAGGCCTGAAGAAAACCCTAAAAATTTTAGTTAATTCTCACATCTCTTGCATTTATCTGTAATTCTCTCTTTTCCTGCTAGAACATAACCTCCAGGGAGGCAGGGATCTTAAGATCTGAGGATCATTGCTGATTCTTTATTCTATGCTTCAGGATTCATTTCTTAAGTACTATGAAACTTCTCTATTATGTGTCTTTGTTTCTGGTAGTTTCAAGAATGGCTCAACATAGCTTCAGCGACCTGGTTTTATCTAGAGCCAAGAGTCCTTTCCCCTGCCTGCCTTTCACACACTGAAAATTCCTGGCCATTTATCTCTTTTTCTTTTTCTTCATGATTTTATTTATCAAACCACTTTCATTTGTTGATGATTCTTAATGTTTTGAAGATCCTTATTCATCTAATTAAAATTTGGGGTTATCTCCCTAGAAAATGCACATAGTCACATACATACACACAAATTTGACATTTTATTTCAGGGGTTTCATTAAATCCCTCAAACCTCTGGGCCTTGGAACCGGAGTTCAGAATTCCTGATTTAAAAACTATGGCATACATAAGTGGTATATATAATAACACATAAAAACAACAGAAAAAGTTTTATACACACATGAAAACAACAGAAAAAGTTTGACATACACACACACACACACACACAACCAGGAGCCTACAGTATGTCATTTACTTTTATTTCATTTTATTAAACTTCTCCAGTTTCTTCAGTAATATAAAACTATTTCTTGAAGAAAAAGCATTCAACTCATATTTCAACTTGGATATCCAAATAGTTTGGAAGCAGTAACTGTTAATTAACATTTACGGTTAAAATTCATAGCTGCTCATATTGACGTGAGATTCATTTGTAGTCGTCCATGCATTGAAAGTGGTATTGTATAAAGAGCTGTTTTCTGTTTTAACAAATCCATTCAGCTTGAAGCTTCAAGTTCCTTCAGAACTCCTTTGTTAGGTACCTGTAAATGCTGCTCATGTGATTCTAGATTGATACTCCATTTGATATTCCTGATAACAACCACAGTCACAAAAAACATAGTTACAACACAATAGGGCACTCCTGTTTGTTCAGTCGAGGTGCCCAAAGGTTTCCATGGTAACTTTTCCCCTTGTTCCCAGGTTCAGCCTTTCCTAGCCAGTAATGCTAAAGTTCTTTAACTTATAATGTCATCCTCCTTTTCTTTATTTATTTTATTGGCTGTTTTTCTTTTTACTCTCTTCTCCATCTTTCATGCCCCGATCACACTCTCGTATATCTCTTTTCCTACTTTGATATGTATTTGTCTCCCTTCTCCGCCTCTGTTATTTCTTTGTGAATATTTTCAAAACAGTGATCATTTTCCTGAAAACACACACACATTCCAATAAAAGTCCTATCATCTTAAAACCAGTTACACTGTCAAAGTAACACCTCATTCATGAAGTTACATTGTCATATTGCCAGGACAACTGCAAATATGATCAAACTCAAATAAATTCTTCCTCATAGAATACTACCCATGTTGTCATGACAACCAGTAAAAGTTGGTTTGTGTCATTTTTCTATATGGAAAATCTGCATACACATTGGTTAAAATAAAAAACATTTGATAAAGTTCTGCAAATTTTCACATTTCAGATTCACTTCAAGCATCTAAACTAAAATAACCAAATTTAATAGCAGTTTAAAACATGAGAATTTTGCAATCCTAGTGAAAAAAATTGTATGGTTGATACAGAAGATATATAGCAATGGAAGTTATGACTTGCAAGTGAAATCTTAAAAGCTACTTGTAATTTGTGATTTGTTTTTGCCTGATTAATATTTGAAATTTGGACTATGTAATAATGAGATTGTGGATCCTTACCATCTATAGATAGTCCTACTATAAGTTCTGAATTAATGGTATTTATTTCTTAAGTAAATCTAATAATCCTTCTAATAGTGATACAAAATATTAAATGCTAAACCAAGAAAGCTTTGATGAGAGTGAAATTTTATTACTGCTATGTTAATTGCATATCTCTTTTCTGAAAGGTTTCAATGATTCATTGATTCAGAAGCCTATATATAATACCCTGTTTTGTGATTTGAAAACCTTCTCTTTTCACTTTATTCAGTGCTTTATTATTCATTGTTTATCTACACTGAGTACTGAATTACTGGCAGAGTAAAAACTGCTTTGAAAATCTTTCTTCTTAAAAAAATCTCTTCTTTCTATTCTTGATCATCTCTAATATGTATCACACGTCATACCTCTTTACAAATAATCCTAGTGTGGCTTTTGATCTTTCCCCTTCTTTTTTCCTGTTTTATAAATCTCATATTGATCTCATCTCCAATCCCTTAACATCATTTCTTTGGCATTAATATGAAAGAATTGTGATTCACATAAGATTCAGTAAACTCTCTAATTCAGTGAGCTCCATTTTGTGTTCTCAGGATCCCAATTACATGAATTTAGAGCAGAGTTTCTGAGAGTTCAGAGATGGGCTTCAGAGTGTCCAAAAGTACACCTGAAATTGCACGGTAAATTTTAAGTATATGTTCACATATGCATTTTTATGAGGAAAATAGCCCATAACTGGCATCACATTAGCAAAGCAGATAGTACCAAAAATTATCAAGGACCACTACTTTAACTCATAATATGGCATTGCAAAGCATTCATGGTAAGGTAGAAACAGCTTTAAGTCAAAAAAGCTACTTTTTAAATCCTAAATTTTACCTATTAGGATAATGCATATAAGAAAATATATAAGCATTATATATCTTACCATAAATTTTAGAATATACTAGCAGTTGATAATTCTGAAAAACAGTAAAATCTATTACAGGCAATTAAAAACTAAATGCAGGCAAAATCATTGAGAGTAATTCAATTTAGAGTATGTCATTGCTGTAAATTAATTTCCACATAATATTCCTCTAAGAACTGACAAGGGAGATGTTTTTTAAATGGCTGCACTGTCTCCAAGAGATGATATTTAAAAATAAAAAAAAAAGGAAAATAAATTCTCGGAAAAAACTAAGTGTTTGATACAGTTTGTGTTATAGATATTTGGATAAGTTATTGCCCCTGGGTTATAAATTCCTTGAAATGGAAAACTTTAACAAATATCTTTGCAACTGCAACATGTGATTAGCATTGGTTTGATTTATCAGGTTCTCAACAAATTAATGGACATATTTCTTAAGAGATTTTCAAAATCAAATTAGGTGTTGTCTTCCTATACGTGAACCACTTCTCTAGCACATATGAAAAACAGCTGCCTTTTAGGTAAAAATAGAAAACAAGCTTTAGGTAGAGAAAACTAAAGCAACTGAAAACCTGTGATAAATCTCTACAATAGTGCCATAAACAGATACCAAACCAAAGAGAAAACATCTTTTAGACTCAGTGTGGTCTCAGTAGATAACTGACGTTGAAGAAGCAATAAAGCAGCTAAAAGGGAAAAAAATATACCCAAGAAAATGATAAATCAAGAAGAAAAGCATGTTAAGAAAATGTTTGTTTTCTAAAATAAACAGTCCTCTGAAAATTTTATTTACTAGAAAATTAAAGCTAATTTTTAATTGCACTGAACTCAGAACTCCACCCAAGTAAATTAATCTGGAAGGAGAAACTTTGTGTCAAGTCACCTGAATTCCAGTTAACTATCTCACAAACATGTAGGGGTTTCGTTCGAGCACAGTTGAATGACTACAGTCATTTGGAGTTTCGTGGTGGGAGTGGAAGGAGGCTTCCCTAGCATCCTCTACACTGTTACTACAAGTATTTACTCTTCGTCTCTAAAATGTACTGGATGATATAAATATTATATATATATATATATATATATATATATATATATATATATATATATATATATAATACGGCCTTGTATTAGGTATTAGGTGCTGGTGTTATTAGCAATTGCCAGAAAGTATCACAAAATCCTATGTGAGGCAGAGTTATAGGAATGGGAGAAACCTGGAGCACCAAAAACACCATATATTAAGCAGAATTAGGCAAGGATACTGACTTTGTGGCAGCCAGCACATATGGGGCAGTTGGCTCAAGGGCTGAGTCAGACTAAATGAGCTCTCAGCCTGGAAAACCCCGACGAGAAGTGAAAACCATGGTGATGGTGCCAGAGTGTTCCAGCTCAGGCATGACAGTTCAAACTAGCCTGGACTGAGAAAGATAAATACTTGGTCAAGTAGGCTGTGGTTGGCAAATGAAAAAAAATCAGGGCACAGCAGCCCAAAGAATAAGAGCCAACGGCAGTGGGTCAGGATTCATAGCAGGAGTAAATAGAGGAAGTAAGTTTTCGCACAAGGCTTGAGGTTAACTAACACTCAGTACGGAGTTTTAAAGTGGAACAGCCATTAGAAATGAAAGCCCTCCGTGTCTTAAAGGAACCACTTTGTAATGGTGAACGGTGCCTATAGATAAATTTCTGATAGACATAAGTCACTGTCCTTGCCATCATGAAACTAATTCCAGAGACCATATATAAAGATTTATATAACTATATAACTATATAACTATATATATATATATATATATATATATATATATATACATATATATATATGTGTGTGTGTGTGTGTGTGTGTGTGTACTTACACTGCATATAGGACAAAAGACATCATGTTAAGCCTTATTGTGCTTACACTGCATATAGGACAAAGGACATCATGTTAAGTTTTGTAGAGGATACAGGGATGAAACCAACATGATCACAGCCTTTAAAGTTTTCACAGTCTAAGAAAAAGATAAATATGAGGACAAAGTTCGCAGTTCATAAAAACGCCATTTAAGTAGAAGTGTGTAGCCAGGTCTAAAGACAGAACGGTGAACCTCTAGGGAACAACAATGGCACTTAGATCACAGTGGCAAACAGTACTTAAACAAAGGGTTAATTCTTTCAAGCAAATGTTTCCTTCAGGGAAAGAAAAGTCCTGCCAATAACAGATGGAGACCTGAAAAGATTGCCCATTTAGTTAAGCAAATGGAAGCCAGTGATGTTGACATATCACTTCAGCCACACCTGTACCAAGGAAAGTCACACCTGGGCACAAAGTGTGTGAGTGTGACTGTGTGTGTGTGTGTGTGTGTGTGTGTGTGTGTGTATGTTTGAGCATTCTTAAAAACTGAAATCTTCTTTAAATATTTCCATTTCTGTTTTTATTATTCAAAATAGATTTTATTAACCTCTAATTTTAAGAAGTGTATGCCCTTTATTGTACATGTACCCCATTTACCCTCATTTCTCTTTTTTTCTAGAATGGAAAAAACTTTTTACTTTGGAGATTCACAAATTAGTCTTCTTTGCTACTTCTCTTCTTCCATCAAGAAATCATCTTTCTGTTCTTAGGGAACAAATATAAAATTCCAATAAAACTCAAATGGATCATCTGAAAATCAAAAACTGTTAACTAAATAAATCATGAGTTCTAAACAGAGACTGTGCTTTCCTGCTAATTTTAAACTATACAAGTCAAGTCAACATATACTAAAGAGCAGAAATTTGGTAAATGTGATTTTATAAAAAACATCAATTAACTAGTTGAAAACCTGATCTTGGAGTATGTTCTGAAGGAACTGGTTTTAATCCTAGGATCTCTAGAGGCTTCAGGTTCAGCTGCTCAAGACAATCAGTGCTCACTCATGAATCAGAAATAAAGGGCGTGGTAAGGGAGAATTATGAAAATTGGAAAGAAACAAAATTATTTCAGAAGACAATTATTTGACTAAAAAATACAAGAAAATCCACTGAAAAACTTCTGTAGATGAAAGAAAAAAAAAGAAAGGGATTTAGGACTCATATGCCTGCCATAAAGATTGAGAAGAAGTTCAAGAACTGTCAAGTGAGCCCGTGCGGAGGTCTGATACCAGGTCCCAAGTCTTCGCATAGTCAATGCTTCATTCTGTTGGCAGGGTCAGGTTGACCATTTTATTCTCAGCTATATATTGACTAATGTATATCCATGATAAATTGTTAATTAAACACAGGAAACATGGATGTTGAAACAAAACTTCTTATTAGATGATTATAGAAAATTTTATATTTTTGCAACTTTACTTAAGATGACTCATTCATTTATTCAACAAATATAAAATAAATGTTTACTGTACATTGGGCACTATGCTAAATGTTTATGCCAACATAAACAAAACAGACAAGATTTCTACTCATGGATTTTATAGTTTTGCTGGTGTGAAAATAAATATAGAAATGAATATATAATTATAAACTCATGGTTGCTTTGAAGAAAATAAAGTACAATAAGAACATAACTGAAATTGAAAGTCAGGTAAGACATCTCTGAAAAAACTGGATATTTAAGATGAGATACAAATGATGGAAATCTAGAACATTCCAGAAAAAGAAACAAAAAGAGGCTGGTGCAACTGGGAAACAAAACAATACCACTGTGGTTAGAGCTTGGTATGCAGAAGAAGCTCATAGAGAATTAGGCAGTGACAGACCCTCACTGTCTCAACTAAGGAATTATACTTTTATTCGAAGTGCAGTTGGAACCACTAAGCAGTGGAATAAACTCAAATGCCTTTTCAATCATTATGTCTTCTATGTAGAAATGGCTAATAGGGTGGTCAGGATGAAAGCCGGGGGGCACTTAGGAGCCTACTACTGTATTCCAGGGAAGAATTTACTTTGGTAAGTGCTTAAGCAAATCTACAATGACTTGGACTATGGTGGGGGCAGTGGAGATAGGAAGAAGTAGACATGTTTGTGAGGCTGTCACATGCCGAGTGTCCATCCTCTCTTGCCTGACAGCCAGGTGCCCTTTACAGTGAAATCCTAGTACACTGTAAGGATCCTTGGATCCTGGAAACACCGGGTTTCAGATTGCAGTACTCAGATTTGATAGAGATAAATCATAACTTGTCAAAGCTTGGACCAATGGTTGCGGGACATCCAAACAAGTTAAGTTGTTCATCTGAAACTAAGCATGGGCTATAAATAAGAATGAATTGAACATAAATGTCAGAGACTAGATGAGGTCAAAGGTTAAGGATAAGACAGAAGTGGAAGCCTGGTTTAAAATAGTCTCATCTTTTAGAACCAGCTATCTTTACTGATAAAGAAAATTTATCAGCAAAGTTACAAAGGAAACAACAAAGCAAGCACTCAATCCACTAATGTTAAAGAACCATTCTAATAATACCTACTTTTGGAGATATTTAAAACCAAATATAATAAGGAAACCTAAGAAACCAGCTGAGAGTAAATGATTAATATGGGAAGGAGAGACAGGTAGCCACTAGTTTTCATCTGCAGCTAATGTCAATATCAACTCTGAGATAAATGGAAAATATCTCAGGTATATCTTGGAACTGTACAAAACAGAGTTAAATTTATTCTGTATGATTATAATAAACAAATCTTACTATATTATTTGAAAATTATAGAGAGGTTAACTTCAATAAGCGACGACTTTTCTAATTAGGGCATTAGCTCTTTCAGTTTTTAAGGACCAACCCATCCAAGTTTTATAGCCTCTGACAATTCCATAGCCCAAGTCCTAAAGCACAGAGAAGCTTTACTTCTGACAGGCCTCCAGAAGACTAGTTCAGAAGACATATAGTCAGTCATCTTACTTAGGTGTCTACTTGTTTAGAATTTTAGGAGAGATGGACAGTATATA
Organism: Macroglossus sobrinus; assembly: GCA_004027375.1. Taxonomy (NCBI): domain Eukaryota; kingdom Metazoa; phylum Chordata; class Mammalia; order Chiroptera; family Pteropodidae; genus Macroglossus; species Macroglossus sobrinus. The sequence goes on along the minus strand of PVKZ01000452.1, from coordinate 694,655 downwards.
AACCCTCTTTAGGTGGTTCTAATAGAGTTTATGACTTCAGAAGCTCCCAGTTCAATGCAGATACCCTAATAATCCATTGTCATTCATTGACCCACCTCTACCCTGTAAGTACTCTTGGCTATTGTTAAGTTTTTCAGGTGTGTGTCCCCAGGGACATGAGCTGGCCCTTCAGGCCATTTTCACTTGCCATGGGCTACAGCAATAGGGCATATTTTGCTACCTCCTCTTCTAATTCTGATCATTCCTCTACTTTTTACAACTTTAAAGCACCCTACAAAAATTTTGTGAAATAGAAATGTGCTCACTTGCGCATACCAAAAATTAATAATAGTAAGTGCAAGAACTATTAAAGAGGGGGTATTGACAAGAAGGGTCAACCTAGATAACTAGGAGCTTGTGCAGCCCTAGATATGGCATTGGGAATCTGGGTTCTTTAAACTTTTAAATAACAGCTTTTGTCTTTGTGGTTTCAGGATGGCTGCTGCACCTCCAGACATCACATCTTTATACCAGACAAGAAGAAAGGGTAAGAGTAAAGGAGCCTTGGCAGCTTAATCTATTTTTTTTTTATGAGGAAAGGAAAAATCTTTTCAAGAAGCCCCAGCCAGAAGTTTTCTACCTTAGCCAGAACTATGTCACAAGGCTACTCCTAGCTGCAAGACAGACTGAAAGTTGTATATTTAGCTGAGCCTGTGACTGGGATTTTAAAACTAAAGAAGTAAGCAACTCGTAGTGTTCACCATAGGGAGAAATCAATCTATTGAAGCATTCTTTGAAGTCAATTCTTGGTTTTAAATCAAACTTATTAATTATTATTAGGTTAAAAGAATATACTACTAGTATAATTGTGATATATGCAGAGATGAGTTTACCAAAAGAAAACATCCAAATCTTCTATTTAATTGTCTATCCCTATACTTAAAGTATCTCTGTAGGCTGAACATTAGAATCACCTGAGAAAAATCTAGAAAATATTGATGTTTGAGTTGCACTCCCAGAAATTCTGATTTCACTCATTCTGAATTAGAGCTGTGCATCAAGGTTTTTTTTTTTTTTTTTAACATTCTCCTTGTGATTCTATCACACAACTAAATTTTAGAACCATGGATTTAACCTAATACCAGAAAAATTAAAGCTGCCTTAGAATACAGCATAGCCACCTAAAGATATACTTGAGGAAAGCTGACCTTTCCTTGAGGTCCTGGTACACAACAGATTCCACAAATGCTTTAGAAAGCATTTCAGGTTGACTCGATACAGTGAGTGGGTAATGCCCTGACTGCTCTCTGTGTTTGCTCCAAAGACACTGCCACTCCTGCCGACCTGATAACTACATACATACATACTACATCTCAGGTATGGAGCACTGGATTAATTACCTTCGTTTCATATAAACACCATTGTCAGGCATGGCCTTCGCATCTACTTTTATTATTTTATTTGTTTTTAATCGATAAAATGAACATTCATAAGCTCACTTAACCCAAGATTTAGAATATTACCAATTATTTATTTATGTGTTACTCTATCTTTTCTTTTACTCCTCTTGCATAGAGATAACTGTCATTCTGAATTTTGTGCTTTTATTTTATTTATGGATTTATTACTTAAATTGCTATGCCCAATTATTGTTTAATTTTGTTTGTCTTGTTAACTTTTGAAAAAAGTGAATCTTTTGTTACTTGCTTTAGGACTGAAACTAATGTTACAAAGATTGATGCAGAAAGTTAATATACATTAATTTATTTTCACTTTTATATTAAAAAAATGAATGTACTACAATTTATTTATTCATTTACCCATTAATGAGTATTTGAGTTATTTCCATTTTTTGGTACCATCAACAGTGCTGCTATAAACATTCTTTTCCATGTCTTGTAGTTCACATATGCATGAGATCCTTATTGATATATGCTAGCTCCTCTTGAGAATTCATGACTCTAAACTATGGAAATATTCAACCTAACAGAAAAAAAAAAGTGAAATTGTTCTCCATTTAAAAATAAATCTCAATGATTTCAAATTTGGGGTTAATTTTTGCCAATCAAAAGTATGTAAAATAGTATCTCATTGAGATCTTGAGATTCTTAAGAAAATATGATTAGAGACTAAAAGGGTTTTATTTAGTATGAAAAACAGATGCTGGGTCTAGATGAATTTCACTGCTGCCTATCTTTCAAATAATAAATGACTGTGATAGTATTCTTCCACACAGAAACATTTTGAAATATCTCTACAGTTAAATGTACTAACCTCAGAACATAAATTTAATTTTAAAATACTAGAAAATGGAAACTATAGATTGATTTAACTTATGGCCACTAATGAAAATTTCTGAATAGCTACTCCATCAGAAAGATGAATCCAGTGGTGTATTAATATAATCATGTATCATGATTAGGTGAGGTTTTTCTTGGGAATGTAGGAATATTTCACTATTAGGAAATCTATTAAGGTGATTTACTCTGTCAGAAAATTAAAAACAAATAAATATATCACTAGATGCTAATTCTGATAAAACAAGGAGGCTACTAAATTTAAGTAAAATAAAAATCGAATGAAACTACCCAAATATGAGACATATTCACACATCCATGAGTTGAAAAATTCCTTAGACAATTATAGTATTTGTTCATTTTTATCTTCATTATCCAAGGTCCCATCACCTATTGGAAACTGAGAGAAAAAAATGTGTTCCCATTTACTTCCAATTAAAAAAACCATAAAACTATGGAAAAAAAGATGCTATGTTAATGGAACTATAGTGTGATACGAATAAAAGGAAAGATTAATAGAAGCCAGAGAAGTGAAAAGAAATCAATCAGGTCATCTGTACTTTTGTCTGGTGGTTAAGATCTAATCTCGTGCTAAATAAATAACCTTGTACATAAATATTCTCATAAATATATGAGAATAACCTTGAAATCTTTTCTAACATTTCCATCTCATTAACTTCTGAGAGTCTCTGGCATTAATGCAAATATAAAGGACCGTCACACTCTCCTGCTTGTTCTGCAGTCACTGTATAAGTACATCCCGGAGGTCACAGAAACCAGGAAGGCACTTTATTAAACCATAGGAAAACCCTCTTGTCAATCCTAATGCAATTTAATATGCTGCCACTGGTGCTTAATTTAATTCAATTTTTTTCTTGACTGATTTTTGTCCTATATGGTCTATATTTTTATGAACTTCTGCCATCTGAAAAAATTTACATCTGAATTCTCAGCAAGCTCACAGCAAAAGCTTTTCACTTTTATCCCTTCTTCCTTAGATGCTAAAAACAAATTAGCTTCCTTGATTAAAGTGCCTATGTCTATGCACACACAAATATACACTCAGATACACATGTAGTGTAGATTGGAATACTTAATCACCTAATCCATTAAAAATTATAGAATTATTTTTTCTCCAATACACAACATATTCAAATCATGCCAGGTCAATGGGAACAAAACCATGTGACTGAATGCCACCAATATATTGGCTAGAAAAAGGGGAATTACTTATGAGTTGTTGGCATTTAATATATATTTTTCAATAACTGTTAAAAGCTAACTTGTGAATTCAAATGTCAAAGCTCTGAGAATGATGCTGGGAAGGAGATAGTGCTACTGTTTTTCATTGTAGTCAATAAAGTCAATAGATTTTCTTGCACTCTAAGGAGAGACAAGGTTTAGATACTTCAATTTTATGTAAGACTTAGAAAATTATTGTCCTTTGTTACATTAACTTATACCTGACAGTTGAAAATAGTGTGTGAATTGTGCTCCAGAAAATCACATTTTTTCCTCAAATATTCATCTTATTGTAAACTGAAATCACTATAAAAACAAAAAAACAAAAATTCTATATATTCATTATTAAACCACAGTATCCTTTCGAAATAGTGCAATAAGAAAATTAGGTATAAACATTCTGAGATAATTAAATTAACCACTGTACTTCCTAGTATAAAGTTTTTATTCTTTAATACTGACATGCAGATGGCATTCATTTCTGTATTCCTAAGGGTCAAAGATGCAAAAATAACTTTTTCCAAGAAGTAAACTTAGTTAAATATTTCTGTGATACTGCGAAGTCTTTCAATAAACCTAGCCAACAACAACTATAACAACAACAACAAAAACCAAAAAGAAAACAAAAACAGAAAGGAACATTTAAATCCTATTAAAGGAATTTAAACTTTTATTAACTCAGTGTTTTTCAATAGCTAGTGTATCTCCATATGATTGAGATAATATATGAACATTGTCTAATAACTGCTCATTAAATGATAGCTATTATTGTTCATATTTATTGAAAGCTTATAATGTGCTACTGTACTACAGTGTGTTGCAAATACTCTACCTTTGTCCTTCCAAACACCACTATAGGACACCCCTATTATATCAGGCTTGGAGACTTAAACTGTTCAAAGCCTCACAGGATAAAAGTAGTCAAAGGTCAGATTAAAAACTCTAGAGCCCTGACACAGAAAAAATTTCAGTGCTTCTCCTGTACAAATCCATGATACACTGAAATTTTAATAGTTCAACCAATATTCATTTTTCCAAGATGATTTTTTTCTCTCCTGAAATATCAAATTATTTCATTTGGGAGGTATGACTGAGTCTGGACTTGGATTCAGACAGTTGGAGCTCAAATTCCTGCTCTGCCACTGACTCATTCTGTGACTTGGACAATTATAAACCTCTTGGTGTCCTTGTCTCCTTGGGGTAACAGTAGTATATCCCATAGGACTGCTGCGAAGGTTCGAAGAATTCATCTGTATGTCTATAAGTGCTCTGAGTACTGCCAAGCACACAGTAAGACTTGGATAAGCATTAGCTATTATTATGAATAGCTAAATTTTATTGTATGTCTGAGGGATCTGGCTTTTCCATGCCCCAATCCAGGTGTTTGGTTTGCATAATTTACCTGGAGCACTAACCCTGTATTCAGCCATCTGGCCTTAGCTGATCAACTAATGGCTGAATGTTTTGAATCACAAGAGTTCAGGGGCTGTGGAGGAATTGTCATCATCATATTTCAGAGGAATAAGACTAAAGTTGAGAATAGGAAGTGAAAGAAGATGGGAGTTGAGGTAAGGTTCACATTCTCTTAGGGTAGAGAGAGAGGCACAGTGAGAATACAGTATATAAGAACCCTCAAGACTTGCCCTTGAACTTGGGTTTGAGAGTCCCATGTGACTTTTCACACTTATTCTGAAATGTAGTTCTTCTGACACTAACCCCTTTATAGGAATCTAGATGTTCAAGACATGGAACAAATTCTCATGCAATTTCACTGATGGTGAGGAAAGGGTTAGAATAAACAAGGAAACAGGGTGAAAGCTGCTAACTTTTTCAATTTGTTCAGTCTGTATTCAGGCCTTTGGATACTATCAGAAGACTAAAGTGGGAGAAATGAATAAAATGATAAGATGTTTCTTTTACCTTCTCCATGACTGAGTTAAACAATACCCTCATTCAAATTTGTTTTTCAAATCAGGTTAATGAACCAGTGAGGGTAGAAGGCAGATGAGCAATTAAGTTATATAACCACCAGCTCTTTGGATCAGGCACTCTGACCTCCAACAGCATCCCCCCAAAACATTATTCTTAAAGCATAGGCTTCATTAAAGTACCTATTGCTCCCCAAATCTCTAATTCATGGGAATGATGAATCAACAGAAGAAACGTCAAATCTGCATAAATAAGTAAGTAGTAGAACCAATATTTGAAACCAGTTGAGATTCAGAGCAGGGATGAGTTTGGGAGGTTTCTACTTTGTATTTCCATCTATAGGTATGGTTTCATCTAGTGGTGTGCGATATTCATATAGAGTAAAAAGTTATTATTTTCATACATGAGTAATTTGGAAACATAACCAGTAATAACTGGTTTCATTTTTTTCCAAATCTTTCCAGATACAACATAACTAATGCTTCCTTTTCAAAGACTATATGTAGGGTCTGTGGACACAAATGGTTAGGAGTGGTGGGAAGATGGACTGCTATACTGGCTTGTTACTCGTTGTACCAAGTTGTACTATTTGAGATGCATAAAAAGATGCATAACAAATCATATGCATTATTTCATTCTATTAGACACAGATATCACTAAGAAACTAAAGTACAGAAATATGCATTAATGATAACTATTCTGCTTATGTTATTTTAATTTTTCATATCATCAATATATATATATAAGCTTTTTTTGCTTTAACATACAAAAAGATGTTATATTTTAGAAAAAGATTTATTTTTGAAAATAGTTTTTAAGTTAACCACACCATACAAAAACATATAGCATATTTTAAAAATCTGTCAGAGAATAAGTAAATAATTAAAGAAATCTGAAATGTTATTTATGTTTAGTGCCTTCTTTCACTGTCAAAAGGGAACTTTTTGGGACAATACATTGTATGGTTTCTTATCTATAAGTTTGTTCTGCTTTACCAATTCACTCCACTGATCTTTCTCTCAGCTTTTCCCTGAGTCAATTCTTCTAGTTCCCCTTGAAATGAACTTGGACTTTTTATGTCAAAAGACCCAAAGGGCACTTATATCCTTGATGCTTCCAAGATAAGTATTAGTTCTAGAATAGATTTAGATTTAAAAGGTTGGCATCTCCTCATCTGACTAGCACTACCAAATGGTCTTTGGGTCTTTTTCCTGGTCTCAGAATGGACCAGGAAAAGATGGAGAAAAAAAATCTATCTAATGTATAGAGATAGGTGAATAGATACAGCTTCATACACAACATATTTAATGTATTATCAACTACATTAATTCAAATATTCTTGGAAAAGATTATGTTTAAATAAATTTCAAAATGTACATAAAGTTGTTATCTATAAACTCATCACCTTTTGCTTTGGCAAATGAATCTTCCAATTTCTCTCTGCTCTACATCATTCAAAATGCTTCATTATCAAGATGCTTCATAAATATTTAACATCTCTTTTAATTCCTTGTGGCCACCAAATAGGGCAAGATTCAACTTCACTTAAGTCAAAAATATCGACCTCTCCAGCCATTATCTTGGAGGGAAGGCATTCAAATAAAATTTTCAAATGTACATACAGTTCCTAGTAGCCATGCCTTTACTTCTCACTTATCACATTCATTTATAATTGAATAATATGTGGACTATCCACACATTACAAGAAAAACAAGAATGTCTGCATGATATTTAAATGAGCACAAAGTGTCAGTGGAAATATTTTCAAATCCAAACTATCAATTGCTGTTGGAAATTAATTGTGGAAAATCTGTATCATTCCATGCCTTCTGAGCTTGCAGGGGTATAAAGCCTGCAAACTGTTTTCAGATTCTTTGGCCAATAAGGACCCATCCAGAGTGTAGTGAGAAAGGCTCGTGTGAGAGGTGTATAGCAGAAAAGAAAGAGAGACATTACTCACAGGTGGAAAATCGCTGCAGGTATGACCTAGGCAGAGAGCTTATCAGGTTTTGCCCAAGGCTTCTGGGTAACTTCCTGAGAAATGCCCACACTGGTTGCTGCGGGCAGTTGAGACTGTTAGTCCAACTCAAGTTCAGCCCTTCCAGGTTCCCTACCCTAAACCTCCTTTCTCCAGTAAATACCAAGGTTGCTTCTGCTTTCCCAGCCACAATCTAACTTACATGTCAAATGAATAACCAAATGTTCAAACAACAATTCAGATAATACTTATCGGTTCACGTATACAATATCGTATCATTAATCACAGTCACACATTCGAGCCTCAGAACTTATTCTTCTTATAACTAAAAATGTGTGACTTCTGACTTATATTACCCCATTTCCCCCTCACCCCAGTTCCTGGTAACCATGTAATTTTCTGTTCTGTGAAATCAGGTTTTTGTTTTTGTTTTTTTTAGATTCCACATGTAAGTTATACCATACAGTATTTGTCTTTCTCTTTCTGGCTTATTCACTTAGCATAATATCTTTCAGATTCATGCATGTAGTAATAATATGATATTTTATACTGGGAAGCTGCTGAGAGTAGATCTAATAATTTTCACCACACAAACTAAAAGAGTTACCTATACCAACTATGCGAGGTGATGGATATGTCAATTATCTTAATCTTGGTAATCATTCTACAGTGTATATGCATATCAAATTATCACATTGTGTGCTTTAAATATGTACAATGATATTTATTAATTATTTCTCAATAAAGTTAAAGAAATAACTTTTGGTTAACAAATTTGACAACACATCTTCATTCAACCTCAGAACAATCTTACAAAATAGATGCTCTCATTTAAAATGAAGAAACTTAGATGCTTCTAGACACAATTTCTTCCTGAATGCATATTCCTTTCCTTTTATTTTATTTTTATTTTTTTTTTAGATGAGGCAACCCTTGATTGACCTCACAGATTGCAAGGATCTTGTCAGCTTACAATCTCTTATTTTTTATTTTTATTTTTTACACCTACAGCACCTGGTCTTCCTAGGTGGTCTCCCATCCAAGTACTAACCAGGCCTGACCCTGCTTAGCTTCCAAAATCAGATAGGATCAGGCTTGTTCAGAGTGGCGTTGTCATAGACAAGACATTCCTTTCCTTTGAAATGCATGCCCAAATTAAATAGCCAAGTATATAAAGATGTGATGCAAGGATCCATTTTACCTAAGTTCTAATTTTTAACATTGTCTTTGTGAGCAAGCCCAGTATGGTAGAAGCTCTCTTAACTGACTTTCCTTTAAGTAATCCACGGGTTAACTTTAATTAACAACTTCTATTTTCTCTCTAAAGTAGTGACTAATGCATATTGAACACCCAGTTTGCCTAGCTATCAGGATCCCACAGGTTAAGTTTATGAAGAATCAGTTGTTTTTGTTCCCAATTCTGTCATACCAGCTGCACCTGCTTTTAGAATTATGTAATTTAATATTACATAAATAATTATATTACTAATAAATATTTATAAATCAGGTACAAGTTACTTGCACCATTCTATACATTTTATATAGATTAATCCACTGAACAATCCTATGATATAAACACTATTGTTATCTCTTTTCTAGACATGAGAAAACTGAGGCCCAAAAAAGGAAGAAACCTTTTGCAAAGTCACACAGATAATAAGTTGCAGATCTGAATGCACACAATCTAACTACAGAATCCATGAATACTCTTAACCACTACACAAATAATAGTGCAAAATGAGTTATTTCTATTAAAACTTAATTAATTATAAAAACACACATAAAAATGTTCATAGCAACATTATTCATAATAGTCAAAAGTAGAAACAACCTAAAAAGTCATCAACTATTGAATGAAAAAGCAAAATACAGTATATCCATACAATGAAGCATTAGCCATAAAAATACATAAATTCAGATGCGTATTACAATATAGATGAACCTTAAAAGCATGCCAAGTGAAAAAGCCAAACACAAAGGCTACATAATATATGATTCCATGTATATAAAATATCCAGAATAGGTAAATTTGTAGAGACAGAAAGTAGACTGGTGGTTGCCTAGGGCTGCGGTTTGGGCCCAAATGGAGAGTAATGCTAATGGGTGTGGAAATTCTTTTTGGAGTAATAAATATGTTCTAAAATTGATGTGGTAATGGTTGTACAACTCCATGAATAAACTAAAAACCACTGTATTTAGAAGGAAAAAATCTAAATTGCTTCAGAAAGACTCAATAAAGACAGCCTGCTGGAAGATAGAAATCCAATGGGAAAAGACTTAAAAAAAAAAATCTCTAAGGATCCTGCAATTGGAGTATTTAAAAAATGTTTTCAAATCTTGCTTCATCTGAAAGAAACTAAAACTGGAAATCATAAATGTTGTATTATGGATGTGGGTAATACAGGAAAGGAAAGCCTGAAGTCCACAAAAGAATACATGAAGCACCAGGAAAGCAGTGAATAGAGGAATAGGAAATCTGGAAAGGTTACAGAGAACAACAAATACCTGTGTTGGTTACTAAATGTCTTCCAAACAGTGTTCACCAAACCCTGAGAAATGCAGATGGTTTTCCAAAGAAGAATATGAAAGCCACGTGATCAGGATACAGTAAAAAGCTCTGTGTACCGGGAACTTGAGGCAAAGGAGGAAAGAGGAAGAAGATGCAAATGAAGAGGTAAGTCAGGGGAAAAGAAGTCTTCCTAAGGATTATATACCTAATTTTGCCAGTGCAGGAGAGCCCACAAATGTGTGTAAGGGAGGATCAAGCACTGATGCAAACTCGCTTGTGTCAAAGAGCGAGATGCCATCTGCAATGCAGGCTGATCAGAGAAGAACACTGGAGATGCAGAAACCAACTTTGTGGTTAGTCACTATCAAAGCAGGAAATGCTGAGACCCAAACCACAGCAATGACTATGAAGATGAAGAGGAAGGGATGTGATGATATCTTTAAATAGAATAAAAAAGAAAAAAAAAAGCTTAGTGACAGGAATAGAGGGAAAACGTCATGAGGACAGGAAGCAAGTGGTTTTGCTTAAAATTTTACCCAGAGCCATCTGAGTCCCTGACACGCAACTAGTGTTAATATTTGTTGAATAAATAAATGACTGAATGTGTAGAGGGAAGAAGGATGATCCCATGATAATTTTATTTCTAATGTTATTTTCTAAGCTTGATAATGGAAAGCTCGATATCTTTAAACGAAACTGAAGGTGGCAAAAGAGAGATCAAAAGGGAAATGATCATTTTGGCGGGACAGCTTGGGAATGAAGTATCTGAAAATAAGAAACTGGTGAAAATGTACCATGTACAACTTACTGGAAATGTAAGATTGGAGTTCCAAAAACAAAGGAGCATTGGTGGGTATAGATTTAGGAGGCTTTGAGGTAAATTACTGCTAAAACTGTGAGACTGGATGAGCTCAAACCAGTTAAGTTTTTAGTAGAAAGGGAGAAGAATGTCAGAGGTGGTAGTTTGAAAAGCTAAGAAAAAAGGAAGAGGAATCAAGGCAGACTGTAGAAAACACAGAATTAGAGTTTGAGAAGAGTGTTAATATTGGGGTTTCTAATACTGCAAAATTAGAAGTCTCTTGTCTACTCAAAACCTACATGGTGGAAGAAAAATGGCTCCTTTTACCTACTGTGACATGCATTACTAAATATTGGGGCCAATCCCATTCTTGGATATGAGAACCTATTAAATAAAGCTCTGGATCATTTACCAAGAGCATCCTCAGCTAAACTGTTAGATTTTTTTTTCTTTCCAGACAACAAGTTTACTGACCTTGTATTAAAATACTGCCATGACACTTCTTTTTTTTTTTTGAGATTTTTTATATTGTTAGAAAACAATCCAGTAAAAAGACAAAGCTCTTTGAAAATTAAATTATGATGACTGGCATGTACCCACAGAAAAAGAATATGACTGAAGTAACAAAATAATTGCCAGTCATATTTTCTCATAATTAAGTAATGATAAGTTCAGAAAGTGGGAACTAGTCTATGGCCATGCCACCCTGAACAAACTCAATCCCATCTGATCTCGGAAGTTAAGCAGGCTTGGGCCTGGTTAGTACTTGGATGGGAGACCACCTAGGAAGACCAGGTGCTGTAGGCGTAAAAAATAAAAAATTAAAAAATAAGAGATTATAAACTGACAAGGCCCTTGCAATCTGTGAGGTCAACCAAGGGTTGCCTTGTTTGTTTGTTTTTTTTTTAAAAAAAGAAAACTGGGAACTAGAAAAGGGTCAGTTAAAGGACAGGGACGTTCCAGCTTCCCTCTAGCCTGGGCCTAAGAGAAAGTGCATTGACTCCAGGCATCCAGTCTCATTTTATAGATAAAAATAGCTTTAAAGGAGGAAGGGTAATTCATCACTATACTTAAAGTTACTTGAAAGAATATCTCTTAAGATCATGTAATTTCCTTTATTATTATTTGATGGCCACCAGACAAGTTCTTTACCTATAATTATTTCTGGAAGGACCTGCTTGTGTGTGATAACCTTCTGGTGAGACTGCACAGTCAGCCAGCATCTTCTTCTCTAAAATTAACACCTTCTCATATGAATACATGAATCCAAGAGCAGCCACACTACAACTCATGTCCTAACTGAATCATTCATTCTCAATATTAATAGGCTAGAGAACAGTCATTCATCGAACAATTTTGCTGACTGTCTACTATGTGCTAGGTATGGTGTTGAGTGATTTGGATACTGGATACATCAGAGATTAAAATAAAAACAGCCCCTTCCTCATGGATTTCAGTGAGAAAGAAATACAGGAAGGGAAACAAAAGGATTGATTAACTATTGCATTGTGATGTGTTGGTACACATGCTGAATCCACTCCAAACTCATGGACCCCTTGCTGGTCCTCAAACACACCAAGCATACTCTCAACTCCAGAGCTTTCACATGTACTGTTCCCTCTGCTAGTTGTATGTCTCATTTCTGAGCTTCTTTCAAGATTTCTACAAATGTCACCATCTCAGAGAGGACTTTTCCTACCACACTACTTAAAATTATAACTTTTACCCTCTAACTTTTCATCCCATTCTCTGCTTTCTTTTTTTTTCTACATAGCTCTTGCCATCTTTTATTATAGTATACAATTTAATTTGTTTTATTTTCCATACTAGAATATAAACTACTGGAGATTAGAGATTTTGGTCGGTATATTAATTGACTTATCCCATATCTAGAATAGTTCCTAGTACACAGTTGAGCCTTTCTATGAGAGATACAGTGGGAGTAAGGAAGGAAAAACTATTTTAGATTGGAGCAGAGATCAGAAGGCCTTGATGAGGAAGAGATTTAAAGAGCAAAAAAGAGTTTAAGAAATGTTTTGGAAATATAACTGACCTCATTTGCTCATGGATTATGTTGGGACATAAAGAAGAGTGTGGAACTGAGAAAGACTCCTAGGTTTCTAGCTTAAGAATCATCTTTCAGCAACAGCATCTAGGGATTCCAACATGAGTGAATTGCTACACCTATATTGTAAAATGAAAGAGACATAAATGAGATAAAGCATTTGTTAAATTTGTTGAATGTCTTTGAAGTCTACCATCGAACTCCATTAAGTCTGTTAACTTGCATTTCTATTTTAATCCAAAGATTTCATTGAGTTCAAGCTTGCAGCCCATATAGCCTTGTCTCTCAATGTTTTTTATTCTTTGAAAACTTAAATACGTAATATATGTTCCCTGCCTCCGCTGCTTTTTTTATTCACCCAGTGCTTTACTGATGTTATTTCATTCTTCCTTCTCAGCAATGTTGTTGTATCTATATTGCTATTACTTATGAGAAAACTAAAGCTCTATAAGGTTGAATATTTTGCCAAATAGCACTGAGCTAGTAAGTGTTGGATCGACATGCTTACTCCTAAGTTGCCTCTTTTTAATGCCATGCTACTTCAGATGGTTTAAATTACTCGAAAATCAAAAGAGCAAATCAGCCCCGTATTTCGGCCATTTTTACATTCAAATGCATTATTTCATTATTTGTACAGTAACTTTTCTTACATTTAGACTAATCTTCAAATAGTTATTAGGACTTCCTAAGGGATGCTGCCTGGACAAGGTGGACAGTGAAAAAAGGAAGGATTAAACCATCCTGAGATGAAAGATTGACTATTGCTCCAAAAGTCATTTTTTTTAATGTAACTTATTTATTAACTAAATCACATAGGATAGTATCATCTTATTAAATAATTTTCTCCATGATCTGTTTACAAAAAGGAACACTGTTGTTATTTAAATAAAGCATTTTATTTATAAGCAAATGATATTTTATCACCTTATTTGCATCTCTAATATCTAAATGTCTATTAAAATACATCTGATTGGAATATATAATAGCTCTCAGAAACAGTCATTGTTTATAGAGTATTATAGCTCATACATAGAAAAAAAAAGAGTTCCTTTCTTCATTTGACTTGGAATACAGAATGATATGATTTTGACACTTTATAATTAAATAAAAATGTTTCAAATTCTGAAACACTATATAGTAAAAATTTCTGCATATGTAATTATTTACCAAAATTCTATGGATTTTTAGTCTAACCAAAATGAAGCAAAATTAATAGAAAACAGCTTTCGGTAGTCTTTAAATTTGAGAGTTCCATCAGTCAGCTGATATTTTACTTTCCTTTTACATGTTTCTATTGATAATGGTATATAAAACCATAATACACATATTAATTAAGTTTTAAATGCATATTAGCATTAAAGTGAAACAAATTGGAATTGTGAATACTAATCACAATATACATTATTCACTGAACATAAAATATTATGCTTAAAGTAACTTATTTGTGTTGTTTTAAATGATACCTCAATTAATATGCCCTTCACAAGTATAGGTTGTGGAAAGAGCAGAAAAAAATATTATGTTATTATTATTATTTTTCAAGTAATAGGTAGTATTTGTCACCAAAATAGAATAAGGTATATAAGCATACAATATTGCTTTTGGGAATCACAAATATGCCTTAATTTCAATTTAATAACTAAGGACACAGAATAATAGGCATCTAGTGGTTTAAAATTACACTGCCATTTCATTCCATTCTTTAAAATGAAATTTAAATATGTAAAAAATTGCTTCAGGTTCCTAAAAGGGGTGCAAGTATATATTATTCCACAAGGTGGCGGAAGCATGCCATGAGTTGTTCATTTGTGCATGCTCCAAATATGTTTTACTATTTATGTATTCCGTGGAATGAGCGTTTTCTGTTATAAAGAATTAAACTTCAAACAGCCATCTTTTTCTTAGACAGTGCTTGCTGGTACACAAGCTATTCACATTACATGCAAAAGTACAATAGAATCAGGACAATTCTAAGCAAATAAAATTTTAAATCTATTCAGTAAACTCTTCTGAGAGACTACAGTTACAGCTTTGACCTAATTGCTCCGGATTTTCTCTGAATCCCACTGCATCAAATGCTTTTGCACTTGCAGTTTTAAAACACATAAAAAATGTGTTTTAAAAATTCTCTTTGATCTATGTCCCAGGGTAATCGATGATATTTCCTAATAAGAACAAAACACAGGTCCTCATAGACTTTGTGATTTGAAGTGACCAGAAGGAAGCTAATGTCTTTACTATCAAAAAAAAAAAACCTTTGTCCTAGCTGGGAGGCGAGAGGGATGTGTTAAGTGCCTAAAATTCTACTTTTAGAGAATTATTCTTTTAGTAAAATATTACCTTCAACACTTGGTCTTTTAAAGCAAACCCTCTACTAGGGTAACTAACACCAATTTTTTACCACCCCCTCTCACTGACTGTGTGACTTTGGGTAAATCACTTCAACTCTTTGTGCTTCAAATTATCCGTATGTGAAACGAAGGAAGTAGTTGAGGCTACATAGGTAGATAATTCACATAAAATACCTTGCTCAGAACCTGGCATACTACAAGGAACCAACAAATGATAGCTATTGTAATGATCATGATGAACAACTTGACATGTTTCTTAAGAGATCTTTTGTTCCATGAATGGGATATGGCAATGGAAGAAGAGAATTGGGCAGCAGAGGAATTCAAAACAAATTTTGTGTGGCAGTTTTATTCAGTAGTTACCTGTGTGCCATGGTATTTTTGTACTGCTATGGCTTCCTAGTATTTCAACGGCTTCCCAGTATTTCCATTAAGCCCCTCTAAGACTTTCATTTGGAGGTATTTTGGATTTCTTCTCTTTATGCCACCTGTATTTACTCAAAAAGACGGCTAAACTCATTCAGAAGAAGAAATCTGTGTTTCTATCCTTCCAGTAGCCCCAAAAGTCTATGAATTCTGTAGGTATAAGTGTCTATCAACTTAGGGATCTCTATTCAACATGCATCAAAAACACAGAAAGCTTATTGTCTACCAGTCTCATCATATATCTAGACTAGCACAATATATCAAGCATATAGTCTGCATTTCTGCATCTCAGTATTAGTTTTGCGTTGCTGAGTGTTGTTAACCTTCGCAAATAGGTACCATTGATTAGCCTGATTAGGAAGTAAATTTAACGTCCAGAGCTACAATAACCTGGAAACTTGGATTTCATATACTGTTATTCCTTTTTAATAAGCACAATGTGTTAAAGTCTCAAAGAAGGTTATTTTGTTTGTATGTATTTATATTTCACATAATTAAGCTAACAAATAAGCAGAAAAAAATAACCTATGTCAGACCCAGTCTCTTAACTTTTGAATAAGAAAGTTTATCCATCACTTTTATATTAATTTTTGCCCAATAATTTAAAAAATATATAAGAGCAATAGCAGAAGAAATTTAACTGCTAACATTATATAATTAAGGTGGTAACAATATTATAATCCCAAAACTAAACCTGCTGAGTGAGATGGAACCTTATATATGCTATTTCAGGGCTCTGAACTGGGAACTAGTACAAGTTGTACCAACTCAAGAGACTAAAACATCCACATTTCTCAAAGATGATCTGCAGTTTTCCAAGTATGATATAACGCCCCTTGGAGTCCTCAAGACTTTTTAGGGAGTCCACAAGGTAAAAATTATTTTCATAACAACATGAAGACATTGTTTTCTCTTTTCACTGTCACTTTGTCACAAATGGATTATGGAATTTTCCAGAAGCTACATGACAAGTGATAATATCATTACTCTTGACAGCTAATGAATATGTTTGTATATTTTAAAAGTTCTTGATTTTAATTTCTAATATAGTAAATATCAGTAGACGTAATCTGCATAAATTAAGAAGTCTACATAATCTTTATAAATCTACAAGAAGTTCTTTGAGCTCTTCCTTAATTTTACACAGTGACAAGTGTTACTGAGACCAAGATGTTTAAGAACTACTACTCTAAGCCATGTTTAACTTTCCATATAGCACTAAAGATTTTGTTACTCAGTTCATTAAATAAAATATTCAAGAGCTATAGCTTAGAATTCTGAATGATTTTAAGAAGTGAAAAGTCTAGAGAGGGATTCGTTGCCACCTTCTCTACCATAGGAAGGCCAGGCAGAGACTCCCAACCAGAAAAATTCTTCAGAACCATCAGAGGGTCAATCCCATTCACTGATGTTCCAATAGCAATCAAGTCTCAATTACAACAAGGGAGCACAAACAACCCACACAAGGGACACTCCAGAAGTATCTGGCTCAGGTGATCAGAGCAACTATGCCACTAGACCTCATAGGACACCTACTCCATACTGCCGGCCTGCCAAGACTAGGAGAGATAGCAAATCACCTAATATATAAAAAACAAATACAGAGAGGCAGCCAAAATGAGGTGACAAAGAAACATGTCCCAAATGAAAGAACAGAAGAAAACCCCAGAAAAAGAACTAAACAAAATGAAGGCAAGCAATCTACCAGGTGCCAAGTACAAAACACTGGTTATAAGGATGCTCAAGGAACTTAGTGAGATCTTCAACAAAGAGATAGAAGCATAAAAAAGAACATAGAAACCATAAAAAGAACCAGTCAGAAATGAAGAATAAAATAAATGAAATGAAGACTACACTGGAAAACAATTAACCGTAGATTAGATAAAGCAGAGGATTGAATCAGCGATGTGGAAGAAAAAGTAGCATAAAACCCCCAATCAAAACATCAACAAGCAAAAAGAATGGAAAAAATAAATAAATAAGTGAAGTTTAAGAAACTTCTGAGACAACATGAATCATAACAACATTTGCACAATAGAGGTACCAGAAGAAGAAGAGTGAGCAAGAGATTGAGAAACTGTTTGAAGAAATAATGACTAAAAACATATGTAACCTGGTGAGGAAAATAGACATACAAGTCCAGGAAGTGCAGAGTCCCAAACACAATAATCCCAAAGAAGCCCACACCAAGAAATATTATAATTAAAATTTCCAAAGGTTGAAAACAAACAGAAAAATCTTAAAAGCAACAAGAGAAAGGCAGTCAGTTACCTATAAGAAAGTTCTCATAAGACTGTCAGCTGATTTCTTAATGGAAACTTTGCAGGCCAGAAGGAAGTGGCATGAAATATTCATTGTGATGAAAAGCAAGGATTTACAAGCCAGACTACTCTACCCACGAAGGCCATCATTTAAAATTGAAGAAATAAAGAGTGTCTCAGACAAGAAAAGAAGTTCATCACCATCAAACCAATAGTATAAGAATGTTAAAGAGACTTCTTTAAGAAGAAGAAGGGGGGAGATAACATAAATATAAATAATAAAATGGTGATACCTATCAATAATCACTTTAAATATAAATGGATTTAGCTCTTTAAACAAAAGACATAGGATAGCTGAATGGATAAGAAAACAAGACCCATACATATGTTATCTACAAGAGACCCACTTCAGATCTGAAGGCACACCGACTTAAAGTAAAAGGATGGGAAAAGATATTTCATGCAAGTAGAAGCAAACAAACAAAAAAGCTGAGGTAGTAATACTCATATCAGACAAAATAGACTTTAAAACTAAGGCTATAATAAGAGACAAAGAAGGATATTTCATAATGATAAAGGGATCAAATCCAACGAGAGGATATAACCCTTGCAAACATTTATGCACTCAACATAGGAGTACCTATATAAATACAGCAAATATTGACGAACATAAAGACAAAGATCAACAGTAATGCAGCCATAGTAGGGAAATTTAACACCCTATTTGCATTAATGGATAAATCTTCTAGACAGAAAATCAACAAGGAAACAGAGGCTTTAAATAACACATTAGACCAAATGATTTAACAGATATTTTTAGAGCATTTCACACAAAACAGCAGAATATACATTTTTTTCAAGTACACATAGAACATTTTACAAGACAGACAACATGTTAGGTCACAAAACAAGTCTCAATAAATCTAAAAAGACTAAAATCATATCAAGTGTCTTCCCTGACTACAATAGTATGAAAGTAGAAATCAGTTACAAGAAAAAAACTGAAAAACATATTGAGGATAAATAACATGCTACTAAACAATGAACTGGGTTATCAATGAGATCAAGGAAGAAGTGAAAAGATACCTTGAGATAAATGAAAATAAAAACACAATGACCCCAAATCTATGGGCCACAACAAAAGTAGTTCTAAGAGGTAAATTCATAGCAATTACAGAGCTACCTCAAGAAATAAGAAAAATCTCAAATAAATTATCTAACCTTACACCTAAAGAAACTAGAAAAAAACACCAAAGCATGCTCAAAGCAAGCAGAAAAAAGAAAATAATAAAGATCAGTGTGGAAATAAACAAAATAGAGTCTAAAAAATGCATAAGATCAATATAACCAATAGCTGGTTCTTTGAAAAGATAAACAAAATCAATAAATATTTAACTAGACTCATCAAGAAAAAAGAAAGAGAACTCAAATAAAATCAGAATTGAAAGAGAAGTGACAATTGACACCACAGAAATAAAAAGGATTATAAAAAAATACTACAAACAATTATATGACAATAAATTGGACAACCTGGAATAAATGGATAAATTTCAAGAAACATACAATCTTCCAAGACTAAATTAAGAAGAAACAGAAAATCTGAACAAACCAATTAATACTAACAAAATCAAACCAGTAATCAAATAATTCCCAACAAACAAAAGTCCTAGACCAAATAGCTTCACAGATTAATTTATCAAACATTCAAAAAAGAATTAACACCTGTTCTTTTCAAACTATTCCAAAAAATTCAAGAGGAGAAAAGGTCCTCAAGCTAATTTTGTTTTTTATTCCTGGGATACAAGGTTGGTTCAATACCCACAAATCAAAGAATGTGATACAACCACTTAAACAAATGGAAGCTAAAAATCATGTGATCATATCAATAGATGTAGAAAAAGCATTTACAAAATCCAGCATCCACTTAAGATAAAAACTTTCAGTGAAGTGGAAACAGAGGGAACATACTTCAACATGATAAAGGCCACATATGATAAATCCACATCTAATATCATACTCAACGATGAAAAGCTAAAAGTATTTTCCTTAAAATCAGGAACAAGACAAGGTGTCCACTTTCACCACTTCTATTCAACACAGTATTGAAAGTTCTAGCCACAGAAATCAGACAAGAAATAAAAGGCATCCAAATTAAAAGAAGAAAAACTGTTATTATTTGCAGATGACATGCTACTAGATAGAACCCTAAAAATTCCACAAAAAAAACTATTAGAACTAATAAAAGAATTCAGTAAAGTAGCAGGATATAAAATTAATATTTAAAAACTGGTGCATTTTTATATACTAATAAACTATTAGAAAGAGAAATTAAGAAAACAATCCTATCACAACTATATCAAAAATAAATAAATAAATACCTAGGAATAATTTAACCATGGATGTAAAAAAAAAACCTATATTTAAAAAATTATGTCATTAAAAAAAGAAATTGAAGAAGGTACAAATAATGGAAGTACATACCTAGCTTATGAATAGGAAGAATTAGCATTGTTAAAATGTCCATATTACCTAAAGAAATCTATAGACTCAATCAATGCAATGCCTATCAAAATTCAATGGCATTTTTCATGGAACTAGAACAAAAAAATACTAAAATGTGTATGAGACCACAAAAGACCCTGAATAGCTCAATAATCTTGAGAAAGAAGAACAAGGTTGGAGTATCACACTACCTAATATCAAACTATACTATAAGGCTAAGATAATCAAAACATTATGGTACTTACAAAACATACACACAGTTTGATGAAACAGAAAAGAGTCTCATCCCACATGTATACAGTCTATCTATGAGGAAAGAGGCAAGAATATACAATAAGGTAAAGGACAGGCTATACAATAAATAGTGTTGGGAAAGCTAGACAGATACAAGCAAAAAAAAAAAAAAAGAAAGAAAGAAACTAGACCACCTTCTTACACCATATACAAGAATAAACTCAAAAATGAATTAAAACCATCAATAAAATCAAAGATAACCTATTGAATGGGATTTGCCAATGATACATTTGGTAATATGTTAATATCCAAAATTTATAAACAACTCATATATCTTAACACCGAAAAAATCAAACAATCTGTTTAAAAAATGGGCAGAGGACCTTAATTGACATTTCCCCAAAGCAAACATAAACATGGCCAATATACCTATGAAAAGATTATCAATGTCACTAATCATCATAGAGACATAAATTAAAACCACAATGAGATATCACCTTGCTCCCGTCAGAATGATTATCATCAATGAATCGACAAACAAGTGTGTTAGAGAGGATGTAAAAAAAAGAGAACCCTTGTGCCCTATTGGTGGGGTTGCAAATTGGTGCAGCTACTATGGAAAATAGTATGGAGATTAGTCAAAAAATTAAAATTTGAACTACCTATGACCCAGAAATTCCACTTCTGGGTATTTATTTGAAGAAAGCCAAAACACGAATTCTATAAGATATACACACCCCTGTGTTCACTGCAGTGTTATTTACAATAGCCAAGACATGGAAGCAACCTAAGCACCCATCAATAGATGATTGGTTAAAGAAAAAGTGGTACTTAAATGTAATGGACTATTACTCAGCCATGAAAATAATGAAAATTTACCATTTGCAATACCATGGACAGACCCAGAGGGTATCATGTTAAGTGAAGTAAGTCACACAGAGAAAAGACAAAGACTGTACAATCTCACTCATAAATGGACTCTAAAGAACAAAATAAATGAACAAGCAAAATGGAGACATGTTCATAGATACAGAGAACAAACTGATGGTTGCCAGATGGGAATGGGGTCAGGGGTGGAGGGATGGCAGAAAAGGTGAAGGGATTAAGAAGTACAAATTAGTAGCTACAAAATAGTCACAGAGATATAAAGTACACCATAGGGAATACAGTCAATAATATTGTAGTAACTGTATGATGTCATGTTATAGGATACTAGACTAATTGGGGGGGATCACTTCATAAACTAAATGAATATGCTGAACTCCTTAAACTAATATAAAATAATACTGAATGCCAAATGTAACTGAAAAATATTTAATCAAAATATAAAACTTTTTAAAAGAAATAAGTCTAAATTTCTAATAACTGAAAATTATACTTATTATAAGGGGTCTTAGAGACTTCTAGATCTAAAGCCTTCCCCTTGAGGATCAATTACAGAATTACATAATGCAAATCCAGCATTTTAGGAAGGTATTTTGTATGATATTTTTTCTGATTATAAAAATAATTCATATTTTTCTAGATAAAACACTAAGCTGAGGTAAGAAATAAAGAACTAAATGTAAACACAGTGATATGAATAAATCTTAAAAACAAAGTGCTGGATCTTTAAAAAGTAAGAAAAAATCTACAGTACAACATCATCTATCTAAGTTAAAAAAATCCATGCACACAAAGCAATTCACATTTCACAAGTCAATCATTTGAAAAATTATAAACATCAAGCCATTAAAGACTGACTATGGGCAAAAGGGGAATTAGAGTGAGGGTCTGAGATCAAGGAAATAAATAAGAAAAAGTGATTCAGAGGCTGAGATAATTATATGCTGAGAATAAAGAGTATGAGTTCTCACATCTACTGCTAAGGTACAACATACAGAAAAGGAGAAAGAAAATTAATTTACTACTAACTCACTATTCAGAGATTATCATTGTTAACATTTTGGTGTTCCTCATTACAGCATTTCATCTTGTTTCATTTTTTTCTGATAAATAATAATTTCTTCTGTACTTTTTATGTAATTAACATTTGTCTTGTTAACTTTCCTTCAAACCATCTTTAAGCACTTAAGAGTATGCTATACTAAGATCCTTTTTTTAACCCATTAATAAATTGGTAGTTATTTAAGTTGTTTCTAATATTTGCTACTTTGAATAATAGCAAACACACACATTTGTATTCCTATTTCTCTAGGATAAATTTCACTAAATAAAAATTTTAGGTGACAAGAAATAAAGTTAGTAAGTTTCTTGATACACATCACAAAATTGATTTCCAGAAAAATCTGTACCAATTTTACTCTCTTGCCATCAATATAAGACGATGCTGTCAGACTACACTCTCACCAGCTCTAAGAATCCACCTTTCTTCTTGTCATTCCAGTTTGGTCAGAAGAACATAGAATCACACTGGGTTTCATAAGTTTTATTTCTTTAGTAATTAATGAGGTTAAATATCTTGTCATATTTTTATTGCCCATCTAAATTTCTCCTCCTGTGAGAACGGTCAAAACATGACTTCAAGCCACGTTATTCTTAAAACAATATGTCAAGACACTTCTATAATCAGTGTATATTCTGGTGTCATAAGGAAAGATGTAATTATTTTTAATTAGTCATATTATAAATTATGAAAATCAATAGATTATGTAACTCAAATTTTAGACAAATTCGTTGCCTTCATATTTAGAAAACAAGTAGAAAAAATCTTAAACATTTTGTGCTAATTATTCTCCATTTGACCCAGATCCACTCTCTGTCCATCTCAGCTCTGTGACCTAGAAGGTTGACTTCTCTAAAATGTATCCCATCCTCTTCCTTACTCTGGCTCCTTCCTGGGTGTGTTTGGCCAATGAGGGTTGCTGTAGAAGGTCACAGTGCAGGAGGAGGAAGTAAAGTGTATATCCTCTTACTTCTGTCTTGGTTATTCACAGTGCAGCTTCTGTTCATCAGCATCTCTTTCATATGCAATTCTCACCTGGGTTCAGTAGCTCCTGTTTATTCCCCCAGACACCTAAAATAACAGAGGTAATTGTTTCCTTTTGTTGTCAGTCCAAAGGTGCCTCAACTACCCTGGGTTCTTTCAAATCCAGCTGTACTGCTGTAAATACCACCTCCATTAAAACATGTCTTCATCAGCCCCAACTGAATGCATTTGGTTCCTGCTGGAACCCTGACAGATATGTTAATTAAATTCACTATCTGATTTATGTTTAGGACTGTCTCTGATATTTGATTGATCGAAAACATTTTATTCAACATTAGCTAAGTATTTATTTTGAATCTGGTTCAACGGTAGGGTCTAGGGACATATAATTCACCCTTCGTAATTTGGCCAAGTTTTTTGCCTAGAAATTAAAAGCCCATAACATTTTCCCATTTTCACAGTATCAACTGTGATGACATTTAAAACTCTCTATAACCTTGCTCTCTCCCTTACCTATCTAGTCTGAATCTCCACCTACTTAATTGTGCTCCCTTTGCCTCACAGAGCTTGCTCTTTCTATTGAATATGTCAAATTTCTTCCCCATCTTTGAGTCACTGCTCATGAAGGTGTTTTCACTTGCTGGTATACTTTCACACTGCTTCCCCTAACCCCCAAATCTAATCATCTAATCTAATTTTTAAATATTATCCTCTTCCTACCTCCTCTTTCAAACTCCGAACATGTAGTGGTAGCTCTCCTCTTGGGTTGATCACACTCCAGCACGGCAACAGGTGTCTTTCAAGTCAGAGAATGAATTTTTTTATTTTTGATATTCTTTACCAAATTTGTCATGATACTAAGCATCCAATAGTGTTCACATAGACTTTTTAGCTAATGTGAGAAAAGGTTTAGCTAATATACAAAACAATAAAGTATGAATAGAAAATGTTAAGCTATAAGAATAGATCAGCATTTAGAAGAGAATTTAAGGGAGTAAATTCTGATTTAGTATATTAAGTACATGATTTAATTTTAGAGACACATGAGCTGATACTTTGTTTAAAATAATGAATAAAACAGAAATTCTCCAGTCCTTAAATAAAATTTAGAACCACGCATGTTATTGATGCAGCTATTCATATGGAAATTGACTGACATAATCTGGAAGTTATTTAATAGAGTTATGATTCTGAGATTTGAGTGAGACCATAATGAAAGTAGCTAAAATATCACAAGAAGCTTATGCCTAAGTTTTTCCCTTCAAATTCCAGAGCCTACATCCATGTGTGTTCAGAATGTGGAGGTTACAAGAGTCTCACATTCACCACCCAATACTGACTCAGGTCAGGTTCAAGCAGATTGTTACAACCAGCAGCCTCTGCAGCTGCCTCCTAACAATTTCTTAAGCAGCTCTCACAGCTGCATAGTAAAATGTTGGAGGGCTCATGGGAAGCACAGCTGTGTTCCTAGACACAGCTGTGCATCAGAAAAATTACTGGGTGTGGCCACCTATTGTTATAGACCTAATAATGGGATCTGGTAACTTGGTTTATATGAGCATAGTATCTTTGAGGTTTGGAGCAAAGGGCATAAATCCACAAAGTTATATTATGAGCTGCTGTTCAGCTTCAGAATAAAGAATTCAGTCCATTTTCTCTTTTCTACACAATACACATTACACACACATGCGTGCACACACGCGCACACACAGACACACTATTTTGTTTTGTTTCTCTCTGGAGTTAATCTCACTGGATTATCACTTGAAATGACACTACTTTGAATTTGCATTGACCCTGAAGTGAGTTTTACACGCTGATCAGCTATACCCCACCTCCCAAAAGACAAGAAAAAAGAAAGCTTAATCTTTCCATGTATGTAGCCAAGAAAGACCAAACTAAAACTGCACAACTAACTTTTCTGAATACTAGTGAATCACCATTATTCAACAAAATATTTATTGTAAGTCTACAATGTGCAAAGCACTTAGAGACAAATCTTAGACTTTTTTTCTTGATGAAGAAAATGAGCATTAAAAAGAAGGTTGGTAAAAATACTTTTTATATTAGTGAATTTAAAAACCCAATCTGTGTAACTGAGAAAAGAAGCATTCCAGATACATTTTTATATATTTTAAACAAAGTTATTTAGGCTTTAAGTTAACAAACTTTCAGTTCATATCTATGCTGCTACACACACACACACACACACACACACACACACACACACACGTATGTATGTATGTTATATTTAATATTTTGGAAAGTTTTAAAAAAATGCTTACAGGTTTAATTTATTCTGAAGCTTGCATTTTTAAAGGCAATAAAACAGCAATATTTTACTTACGTCTATTCTTTCCTTCAAGAATAAATCCCAAACACATTACAAATTTTAATTGTTTTTCTCAAAATCTATTCAAAGTGATAAATTTAATAACTATTTAATATATTGACACATATAAGTCAGATGACACAAACACTGAAAAAGTAAATGGGGATACTGAGTGAGATTTGAAAATAAAAGCTAAATAATATTTGCCTTTTTTTAATCTGGTAACTACTCCCCACTTTCCTCAAATTTTATTTGGCATTTGCCTTGCCTAAAATTGGTGTCATGACAATTACTGGATTTATCACACTTTTCCATATACCAAGTGCCTCATTTGGTTTTTATTTAATGTTAATGAATAGTGCTGGGTTGGAAACTAGCTATATCAAACTACAGAAGAGGTCTAAGTTAGAATTTATTTGTCAACATTTATGCAAAGAGTTATACAGAGAGTCTTGCTTTAATAATCAAATCAATTATAAAAAGATAGATAGTTAACTAGGAAAATATTTTGTTAAACAATGCATTCATTTGACAATACCCACATTTTGTGTCTCAATTGACATTAGCATTTTTCTCTATTCTGTACACACATTTAGGTGGTGGTGTCATTATGAGTTCATCAGCCATTCCATTAACAAAAATATGCTTTCTCTTCCCTGCGTTTTCCTGGCACAAGCTTCTTCCTCCTCCCTTCCCACATATGTACTCTTCCAGTAACTAATCTCTACAATCCTGGCAGGAAGAATATGAAATGTTTAGAGTGAGATTTAAAAGAAAGATGGAAGCATAAGTGCCAGTCCTTTTGCACTAAAGTACAGAATTAAAATCATAGATCACTCCTTCCTACAAAAATCTTTACTCATTAAATTTATTTTAAACACAACTGTCTGTACTAGAAATAATCATGTTGCTACGCATCAGAATGTAGATGAGATATGAAGAGCTCACTTGTATAACTTTAGTAATAACTTGAGCTGCACACTGCTCTATGAATGAGAACATTACAGGGATGACCATTTTGACTCAATTGAAATAAAAATCCTTGAACTTCTTTCCCTCTCTCAAATTGATGATCATGCAATAGGAGATTATAATGAAGGTGAGAAAGAAAAATAGTTGTTTATAACTGGATCTTCATTTAGACTGAAGGAAAGGAAAACATCTATAACCAACAATCTTCACACTAAAGCTTGGAGATCAGTGACTTAATGAAATCATGAAATCCAGTGGAGAATCCATGTTTGGGTCTCAATTCAGCATTAAGGACTTTCCTGTTATGATTACAGGACATTCTGGAGTGCTCATAGTAGAAACCTAAAACTACTTCAGTAAAATTCCATAACAAACCCAAAGTGGAGAGCAAAGTGGAGAAAGGGGATAGCATAAAATGATTAGTGAATGAGTCAAGTGAAGAAAGATTCAACTTACACAAAGTATTTGGGCCTAGAGGAAAGAAGGCTTGAAAATTTTAATTAAAATTTTTGCTTACATGGAGATTAGGAACACATATTCTGTCTAGAAATGACAAAGAAACTTACATATATATTACTCTAGTATGTATACATACATGCTCTATATTACACTAAAAATCTTCCCTAATGGGTATTTCTGCTGAGCACTCAGAATGAGTCATCGCAAAGGGGGGTGAAAACTCATGTTTAGTATCCCCTTTTTCAGTTTTTTTTTTATCTGCATGAATAGATTTAGATCCAAAGAGAGAGATGAAATACCCAAACTTTAGTGTTTCCAATTAAATTCTAAGGGGTATGATAATGGTCTGAATCATAAGGTCCTAAAGGTAAATCTTACCAGGAGCCTCTAGTCAAAAGAGAAAAGCGCATGCTTTTGTTACATTCTGGTCCAGAGGACAACTTAATTCAAACAGCTTGGTCACTTAAAGACTCACTCTCCACACTGTTTATAAGAAACCCAGAATAGACACAAGTAATTTAATTAGTATACTGGGACACTTAGTGACCCCAATATACATATATACATATGCAGATTTTATATATATATAGTAAATAACTCTTCTAATGGTTAATGGTTAAAGGTAGCTCATAGGTCTAAAAGTTTCCAGCCAATTCTTTGTGTCTTTCACCCTAATTTATCACTAGTTTGCCAACCACTATTAAAACACTTTCACATCTAAATGTAAAGGCCCATATCCTGACATTGATCCAAGAGCGGAACTCCCATTGAAGTCGATGAGAGTGTTGCATAGAAATCAATGACAGGATATGGACCTCAAAGATGGACCATCTCTCCCTTGGAACCTTTTTTTTTTTTTTTTTTTACATTGACACTCAGAAATTTGAGAGTATTACAAGAAACTAGGTACATAAACAGGGAATTTGCAGATGAACTTACATAATTCTCTGTTCCTTCTCTGGCAAAGTTTATTGCAGGTGAGATGCCAAATGTATTTAAAAAATGGGGGAGAGAGAGTTCTGTAAAGTGCCAACTTCAGCAGCAGCAATGTACTTGACTAGAATTTCATCTCTCACTATACAGGTGAGCAGATCTTGTTTTAACCACAGCCTCTGTTTTGGCACAGAAACTGATGTATAAACTGAATGAGACCTTTTTCCAGCTCTAGTTTATGATTGAATTGGCAGTTATAAAATATTTTACAAAGTATGCTTCTTATTCAAAACTTGAATATTGAACATTTCATAGTCTAATTTCTAATAATAGACTGTGATTTATTCTGCTATGTTATAAAGGCTAGAAATAATACTTTAGATGTAAATTGAGTCTTCTAGTGAATGCAAAGTATTTCAGGCATATTAAAGGTAATTATTTCATTTTTGCAAACAGTTTTGAACAGTTTTCAAAGACCTTTAAGAAAATGCAAACATCTTAAAATGAAATTAAAATTCATTTCTTCCTTACCACCAGTGTTATATATACAAATATAACAGAAATAGAAAATTACTTCAAGTTTTAAATAAATCAAGGATTAGTTTCCTAAAAGAGTTGCTTTGATTTATTTGTTGCTCATAATTTTAACCATGTTTAAAGTAAAAAGGTCAATTGCTCACCTTGGCCTTGATTTCTTCTAGGTTAATTGGATGGGCTGTCTAGAATGAATGGTTCTCAAAATTTAGCTTGCTTTATAATCACCTGTAGGGCTTGTTAAAACACGAGTTGTTGGGCCCCACCCCCACAGTTTCTGAATCAGTAGGTCTGGAGAAGGATCAAGAATTTGTATTTCTAACGATTTCCCAGGTGATGCTGACTCTGCTGGTCTAAGACCACAGTTTCAGAATCACTGGTCAATAAAACATGACCTTTAGCAGGTGAAAGAATCAACTGAGAAGCTTGTTTAAATAGTGGTGCCTATATCCCTCTAACCCTAATTTAGACTCAAAAGTTCTGGGTGGGTTCTGGATATTCTCTTTTTAAGGAACACTGCAACTAAGTCTCATGATGATCTCAGAACACTCTGAATAAAAGCTACCTTCTCAATCCCTCTAGCTGTGAAATAGTATGATTCTTTTTTATATAAGCCAAATTAGGAAGGCTAAGACAAAT
The DNA here is from genome assembly GCA_004027375.1 of Macroglossus sobrinus. NCBI lineage: Eukaryota > Metazoa > Chordata > Mammalia > Chiroptera > Pteropodidae > Macroglossus > Macroglossus sobrinus. The sequence continues at coordinate 665,285 of PVKZ01000452.1, read as the reverse complement.
ATCCTAGAGGCAGAAAACAGACACCAGAGACAAAGACATCACAGAGGTAATGATATAGCTACCCTAGACACGTAACCTTTTGGATTCTTTGCTTACTGGCAAAAATGAATGCCCAAACTACATTCCATCTTAAACTTATCCTTTGTAACATTTTATGTATTTGTAGTTACATAATTGCTTATTTGTAAGAATATGTAATGTCTATCTTATCAATATCAATAAGATGGCCAGGTTCCATCATTTTTTAAATGTGCTATTATATCTGACTCTTAGGTCTGACTTATTTTAACACATTTGGGTTGGGGCTACTTTCTGAGAACAGGAGAAACCCTCTTCCTATTATACAGCAAAATCCTATAAATAGAAGAAGAACTTGGTAGGATTTATAAAATTACTTTTGAGTATGTTGACTAAGTGATTACTTAGCAAGGTATAGTGCAGCTATGCACTTCATTAATAAGATTCTAGATACATGTTAGGATTATAGAATATAATTTATCATTCATTACATTGAGAATAGATAATGCACATTGCCTCACTGTGAGCTCTGGTGTAAGAGACCAGAGAACAATTCAACACCCTTGGCCATTTGAGTTCTGCACAAGAGCATCAGCTGTGAGGACTGTACTGTTTGACTTCAGACAAATAAAGGTTTTCTTCCACACTCAGGGTATCCATTCTTCTGGCAAGTCACTGAACACTGAAAAAATGAACAAATTTTCTGTAGTTTAGTTAATTTGCAAATAAAAATGTTGTTGGATTAGGCAATTTCTAGGGAAGGCTTTTTCCAGTTTTAATTTTTTTATGATTTATGATTAAGAACTACATAGTTGACCCAATGTCTATCATGTCAAAAATTCCATAAGAATGCATAGTTTATATTTAATATTTAACTGATTTATAAATTATTTAATTTTTAGTTTCCTAAATGTCTCCATATATATTTTTATCTGAAAACAAAGTACTCCTCTCAGGGAGATCTCATGTCAAGTTTTCTTACTACAATACAAAGAAGAAGGAAGAAGAAAGAAGAAGCAGAAGAAGAAACAGAAGAAGAAGCAGAAGCAGCAGCAGCAGCAGCAGCAGCAGCAGAAGAAGAAGAAGAAGAAGAAGAAGAAGAAGAAGAAGAAGAAGAAGAAAAAGAAGAACAACAACAAACAATAACAACAACAAAAGGAGGAGGAGGAGGAGAGGAGGAAAATAGAAAAATAAATATGTTTCTCCTTGAAATCTGAAAAAAAATTAAGTGTTTTTTTGTTTGGGCCATTTATTAACATTTTTCACATTATGGTTAACTAATAATTAGATTTTTTCATAATCAGAAAGATTGGATATAGGAAATCAATTTCTCTAATTATTTGTATATTATTTCTTATACTACATAAGTCCCTGTGAGTGCTATAATTATAACCCTTTATAATTGACAGACATTAATTACTGAAATTGTACCAGAATTTCCATATAATTTTATATCAGAGCCACATGAATACTGAATACATTTATCACATTTAGCATACCAATGAGAGAAATTAATTTCCAACTATTAAAATATGCAAGAACTTGTATGCATAAAAAGGAGATATGCAGAATCCTGAGTCTTATGTCACTAATAATATGCCTGTATATGTTCAAGTGTATTAAGTCTATAGCAATTGTTCTCCATTCACTAAAACTAATCCAGTCTCCTCTTATTGTAGGGTTCGGAAGAGTGAAAGAAAGCAAGAACCAAAATGAAAAACCTCCCAGATATGGATGGAGAGTACAGAGCAAGATATGATCACATTTGTCCTCAATAAGCTCATCTTCCAAAATCTCTGTTTCTGCAGTTCTCCCAAACTTCCAGGCTTCTAACTTCAGAGGTATTTCCAACTCCTTACCATGTGGCACACATTCCATAATAGATTCAACTTTAATAATCTCTTTTTAGATCAGTATTTCTTAGCTTGGGGTCCATGAATGGCCTCACAATGTCTGCAAACCTACTGTTATTACATGCAAATTGCTTAACCATATATGGATGTCTTTTCTGAAGAATAGGTCTATAGCTTTTATCAGATTCTCAGAGTGCTATCACTCAAAAAGTTTAAGGGCCACTTGGCTAAACTGTTTCATCCTTTTCAGTTCTACTATCACCAAGCAAAGCCAGGTCCAGTGCTCCCCTTTTTGAACATCAGCATTCCTCCCATCCAATCTCATGGCTCTAGTTTCTTGTCCTCTTCATCTAACCCATGTGGTGCTGCCAGTCACCTTCCTGAACCTTATAATCAGTCATGTGGATTTCTCTTGTTCACTAACTTTCACAGATCCCCTATTGCCCACTGAATAAATCTAAGTTCCTGGGTGCAGACACCATGTCTTATTCATCTTTATAAGCTTATAGATATCTAGCTAGATCAAAAGATTCTTGCTTTTGAATTCTCCTGATATCAGAAATCTTGCTGTGTTCCAGCTCCAAACTATCTGTCCAGTGTTATCTGACACTATTTCCTTTCATAAAGTCTGTTCCAAACAATTCAATCATTTGACCTCATGTCAGTTCTCTGAACATAATCTATGTTTTCTCTCTCTTCCTGCATCTTTCAGTTATGTTTTTTCCCTTTGCTCGGGGTGCTTTCCTCACCTCTACCCACCCAGATCCTTTCTACCTGATGAAATCTAATCCATCCTTCAAATGCTTAAAAAAATGCTCCTTCACAAAGCTGCCTAAGTTCTGTCTCTGTCTCACTGTGAGAAAGAATCCTTTTCTTCTCTAAACTCCCTGTACATTTATTGGGGCTTTTCATCTGTTAAACACATAGCACTCAAATTTTAATGTCGAATAAATAATTTATAGTTTACATATTACATTACACTGTATACTCCTTGAAGGCAAGAATTGTGTTTTATTTTTCTCTTCCCCACAAAATGTAGCAAAGTCTCACACATAATATTCAACAAATGTTTGCTGAAGAAATGAATGAAGGAATAAGTGAACAGTCATTGGTCTTTTAGAAGTTTCAGATTATGACTCAAAGTCAGTACTGGTTTTATTGATGAAGCACGTGAGGCTCTAAAATGCAGAGAATGTGGCACAAGATCACAGAGCCAGTGAGTGGCCTATTTGGGCTGGAACTCAGGTATCTGAACTTGATCTAAGTCTGTCCACTTTTTTGGACAAGAAAATGCTCTATAGTTTCTTTTCAGCAGCTATAACCTTCTTGCCTTGCTAATTCTAAATATTGCTTTACCCTTTCACAATGCGTCACTATTTTAGTTTGCACATCTATAAATTGAGGGTCAGATTTACTGCTCTCTGTTCTTCCTTCCAGCTGTGAAGTCTGAATCACTTCCATCACCTCATCCCTCTTTCTCTCCAGCAAAGAAGGTGACCTCCAAGTTTTCCCATCTTTCCTGGTGTCCCACCTCTCATTTTGTAGTCTATTGAAGCCTGGTTATCAGTACATGGTAATAACAAATACACTAGATGGGGTCAAAGAATTCATATGTAAAAAATCAGGTTTAATAAAGATAAGAACTTAAAAGGCTTTATTTTTTTTTTAAATAAAAACCCCTTAAGACATTCAAAATTTTAAATACTTACGGAGAAAAAAAAAGAGTAATTCTACAGATCTGATACCTAACCTATGACATTCTATTATGGGAAGTTCCCATATATTTTTTATTGTGATAAATATGTAAAGCAAGACAGGGTTTAAATTCAAATGGCTCCAAGTTTCACCCCAACAATCAAAAGTGAACCTATTTCTCTTTCATTCTTAATATCCGATTGTAAACAGAAAGTTCTTCTCTCTCACCTTGAAGTAAATGATAATCCATTCTAATTCTCAGTATCTCTTTCATGTATGGGTTTTCAAATACGAATACCTGCTAACAAGACATGCATGCACCAAATTGGTCTACTCTGTTTCCTCCTTGTTGCCCACAGGCTACTCTGTGGTTTCTTCCAATTTATATATTTTACCCTACAAGAGATTCTCACTCCCCTCAATTCCAACACAAAGTGCTGGGCAAAATGACTGGGTTTACAATTGGGTTCTGCAATTTTCTATCCTATATAGTTCTTTCTTTTAGTAAATCTTATGTGAGACACAGCTTTAAAAGGCCCACATTTGCTCCTTGATAATGTTTGTTATTTGCATAGTTGTCAAAAGAACATGCTTTGCCCTCTTCACGGGCAGCACACACTATGGGGAACAATATGGTTCATGTTCCAATAAAAGGGTAGCAGAATCAGATAAGAAAATGTTATTGGGTGAAATGAGCACTATAAAAAAACAAACTGGCCCACTTATTAGTCAAGAGACCAAGAGAATCCCTATAAGGTCTCTGGATTTAGCCAAGAGAACAAAATCTCGTGCTTTCTAAATTTGTTTCACAAATTTATTACTTTCCTCTCAGGAAACATCGATTTTCAGTTCACTTGCTATCAGGGTTTTAAATCAAATCTAACTTATTATGTTTTTCTGTCATATAGAAGCCTGAGCAAAACAATAACAGGTGATCATAAGGGAAATTAATCTTCTATGTCATTTTAAAATACAAACAGCCTTATAACTCAAAAAGCTGCCCTATTCATAGAGCTCTTTTGCTATTATATTATCCCAAAAGAGCAAACAATAATAAAGATAAGGTGCTAACTTATTAAGATAAAGTAGTGCCTATGCACAAACAGGTAGCTTATGGCTTTCTTCATATACATACATATGTATGTATGTATGTGTGTGTAAATATATATATATATATATATATATATATGTATATATATATATAGGATTAAAATATTTATCCTCTTTAAATTATAAATATGTATGCATGTATATATGAATATATGTAATATATTATTTAAGAATTCATGTAAACACACACATATCAGGAACAGAAGAGGATAACTATGTTTCGAACAGTGAGGAGTCCTATGCCTTTTGACGGAGCTCAATTTTTGTTCATCCTTATAACACAGGTTAACTCATAACCACTTTCTTACAGTAGCTGTTACATAGTTGCAGTACTGCCACTCAACCCTGCTTTGTACGAGAAATTATGTTAGAAGCCAAGATATTAGGGCCAGGTGACGTGATGTATTAAAGGTAGTTGTGGCAATCATATAAAGTAACTCCTAGAGTTTTGGGGTGATAATGTTGAGGTACAAGAAGCTTAATAAGTCCCATGTGGGCTATGCAAGACCTAGTAGGACCTCACCCCAGACAGGTGAAATTCCCTGCCCACTACCCAAGCCCAGCTCCCTGAGGGAATGTCTGTTTTACTCTAAATTTTAATTAAAAATAAAAATTAAAAAACCACCCATGTATCATATTCTACCTCCTAACACAGAAAAATATTTTTCTATTTAGGGGGAATCAACTCTGCCTATTGTCCAAGATTGCTGCTTTTCTAAACTGGGCTAAATGATAGACTATGATATAATGCAAATATACTGTGCAGGTTGCCAGAGAATACCCATTATTTGCACATGGCGAATTTGGATCTAACTATATAGTTCTTCAGCATTAAAAGGGAAGGCCTTATCTTTGAGTTACAGTCATCTGTTTAGGAACCTCATGTTCTTACCCCCCCCCCCCGGATAGCCTCAGGTCCCCTGTCACCTGAGACTACCGTTTTCTTCAACATTAAGTGGAATGCATGACCACACATCTGAGATTCCATGGGAAACCGAGCCTCTCTTCACTCCAGCCCCAAATCTACAAAGATGGTCAGAATGCTTATTATCTCCTGGTCACCTCTTGAGCTGATTTTTTGTTTCATTTTGTTTTCACTTGATTTTAGGCCACTCTTCTTTTTAAATAAACAGCAGACATTTTGAAATTACCAGGTTATGTTTCCTTTGTGAAACCATAATAAAATTAGAGATAGATACAGCACCTTGGCCTAGACCATCGCTGTCTCTCACCTGAAGGTCTGCAAGTCTCCAAAGTAGTCTTTCTGCTTCATCTTCACCTCTCTCTTCCACCTCCTCTCCATGTTGCAGTAAAAGTAATTTTCTTACAATGTAAAATGGATCCTGCCCTTGCTTTGGACTTATAACAAAATCCAAACCTCTCACCCTGCCTGGCAATACCTAGCATGATCTGACTCCTGCCTTTTTCTCTGACCTCACCTCCTTGACTAAATGGCTTACTGGGTGAACCTCTAACACTTCTTGTGCCAATCTCCTCTCCCTGATCTATGCTCCAGCCACAATTTTCTTCTTTGAGTTTCTGTCACAAGAGAAACTCTTTCCTACCTCAGATCCTTTATTTGGTCTGTTTCTCCTATTTTTCTCTCTCTAGATTACTGATTCCTCTTTTGGAAAGTGTTAGCTCAGTGTCATCATCTCAGAGAAGGTGTTTATGACCCCCTAATTAAAAGTAAGCTCCTTCTACTATTTTCTGCCATCACTCAATGGAGACAGTTCAGATATTAAAATTTTTACTGAATATTAGAATATATAGATATATTTATTTTCTCAGCATTTATTTCTCATTCCTAACAGATTATAAACTAAAGATTGTTGAGAATTCCAAAGTATAGGAAAAGGGACTGTGATGGATTGACTGACATAGGAAGGTCTCTGAGAAAGAGGTGAGAACACCAGAAGAGTTCTTTGATATGAGTAAAAGAAAAAGAAAAAGAAAAGTAATGCTTTAAATGTCAATGTGCCTTTCAGTAAATAACCCCGATCTCTTCAGTGAAGGAGAAAATAAGTGTGAGTATCAAAATAGCAAAGCACTGGGAATCAGAAGGATGAAAAAGGTCAAAAAGCCGCTGAAGCAAATGAGAAAGAAAGCTGATTAGAGACATTCAAAATGGATTTATAGTGCCACCAAACTAAGCCTTCAGTTAGTTATCCATTCAAAAATTATGTATTGAGTTCCAACTCTGTACCAGGCATTTTATTTGTTTTGGGCATCACAAGACAAATAGGCACCAACTTGTGAAAAATCCCCTGGATTTAAATTAGAAGGTGTCAACGGGGTCACGTCCATCATGTCCAAACACTCAACCAACTCTCCTGGCTCCTTTTTTTGTGGTCAGAAATGTGGCAGAGGTCACTAACCTTCCCTTGCTCTCGTATTTTATACAAGTATTATGCCAGGACTCATTGTATGGAATTCGCAAATCCCTCATTATATGAGCTTGAGATGTTTGAAGATTTTGCAAAATATCCCCATTGCTCCTTCACAGACCTACCTCCCTTGAGCACAGTGGCTTTTAGGTACATGTCATCCAAGGAAGAGGAATAATGTACGTTATACTAATTTTCTAATAGAGATTATCTAAACTAAATTACAATAGCAATACTTGATTCATAAAAGTAAAACATAATTATGTATATGTGTGTGTGTGTGTGTGTGTGTGTGTGTGTGTGTGTGTGTGTGTTTTTAAATGAATAACACTAAGACAAATCCTGTAATCTGGCCACTACTTCACCAATTGAACAACCAATCTCAGCTCTTCACCAATTGAACAACCAATCTCAGCTCTGCTGCAGCCCAGGTTAACTTCTAGACTCTTGAACCAGCCCTATGGCTGAGGCCATATGACAACAGCCCAGAATTCTCTCCTTCTTCCTTGTCTCCTTTGCAAAGCCTACCTTTTATTTAAGTTTTATATCAAGCCCTACATTTTTGAGATTCCAAACTGTTCTAAATTATCTGAGAATTTGGAATACCTAAAGTTGTTTAACATGTTTTTAATAATAAAAATTTTAATTGATTGTCCTGGATCTTATGGCTAAAAATTAAATAACTATTAGAATTATGTTGTTAAATTTAAAAAAATAATGATGAAAACTCATCAGAAGGTCAGAAGGATACACCAATGTTCAGAAAATGCTAGGGTTCTGTTCACTCAAATGGCTTATTCCATCTCTCAGGAATGCAAGTTGTTAATGGCAGCATGAGAGACGAGGTGATCTACACATAAACACAGGGCTCTGAGTCAGCCTGAATGCTAGTGATTTTAATGCCAGACACATCCACTTTCAGCTGGAGGGTATTTGTTGAAAGCTGCCGTGGAGAATGCTCACAATGAGAAAAAATGTATACCCTTAGCAATCATAAGTGGGTAAAACAAGAATCTACTAATCAGAATTTGGAAATTGCAAAAACAATATGATTTGGTATTTTGAAGTAATTCCAGGTATACAACCAAAAATAGATCTAGAAATACAGGTTAGATTCTTCAGGTATTACCCAAGTTACCTTTCCTTCACGATCCTTGGGAATTTTGCCCAAATAAGCTCTGGAAGCTTGAATCTTATTTTTTAAAATTTCTGGATTATCTTCTTCACACCATGTGAATAGCATTTAGCAGTGGGAATCTGAGTTGGTGTATTGAGAACTATGTCAGCCAAGTAAAATTTGTCTATAGAAAGAAGATATCTACTTCTAAGAGACATATATGGGAAATGAGAAACCAGGTACAAGGGGCATTTGCCCTAATATTTCTGGTCACTTCTACCTGCTTACTCACCCTAGATAGTGGTCCAAATAACTGGCTATTTCATGGAGATAACAAGGACTGGGGTAAAAGAAAAATACGAGGAGAAGCACCTTACCATTAAATTATAAAAAGAACTCCTGTCTTTCATTTCCACTTCCACCACTTATAATGCCTATTACAGGCAGTGGGCCAATCAAGTAACCAATTTCAGTCTCATTTTCCTAACTAGTACAATAGGGAATCAAATACTTGCTCTGCTATAACTTACTCAACATTTGTTGAACCCTTACTATGTGCTAGGAACAGTAGTAGGTAGAATGCTAGATACAGGCACTATTTTCAGGCAATTTACCATTTATTTAGAGAGGAAGACAAACATGCAAACATATAAGTAATATGTAACTGCATTTATAAAAATTATCTTGAAGAAGTAAGGAGTACGAGAAAAAAAAAAGATGTAAGTTAATCTAGAAGAACATCTCCTTAGGGAATAATGTTTAAACAAAAAGGGTGGGAAGGTAGAGAACATTCCAAGACAAGGGGATAACATGTGCAGAGGCCCCAAGGCAAGGAGGGGTTTGACATGGTCCAAGAACAGCAAGAAGACTCACGTGGTTACATTGAGGGGGAGAGTGGCAGAAGATAAGGCTCATAGTTATTGCAAGAATCAAAGAGAAATGTGTGTGAACATGCTTTGCACAGTACAAAGCTCTGTACCACTGTGAGAATTAACACAGTCATCAGTTTCAGGAGTCCTGCCCTCAGGACCAGAAGCAACAGGTCAAAAAAGAAAAAAGAAAAAAGAAAAAAGAAAAAAACAAAGCAAAACAAAAAAAAATCTTTGAACACAAGTTTTACTTCTTTTTTCCACCCTTGCTAAATTGACCATTTCTCTCATCTTCACCATCAACCAAAGTGTTAGATTTTCAATTTGCATTGATATTAGAAGTATTAAAACAAGACCTAATTATTTATTCTTCATGTACCCAACTGGGCTTCTCTAAAGCCAAAAGAAAATAATTATGGTGGCACTTTTATGTCTAGGCAACAGAAAGCAGAATACCCAGAAAAGCCAAGATTCTTTTATATTTACATTTGTGCCACATAGTGCCATACAAAAAATGAATAGAGAGCAGCTGGACACTCCCTCTAGTCACTGTCTTCATCTTTGCCACTCATTTTCCAGTGAAATTTAAAAAATGGAATTTGGAAGAATGATGGGCTAATTTCCAAGAAATTCATTCATTCATTCACTTACTCATTTATTCTTTCAACTAGCAAATATTTATTATCTATCCATCTCTATGATGTTAAAGATGGGGATTCCAGAGATTGATTTTTATTATACTGATTTAGTATCATAGTTATCCAGCATAATCAAGGACCTTGGGGGGCGGTGCAGATTTCCATTGAATTATATCATTATATCCTTTATATATATTGTTAGCCCAAAAAATGTTATGAATTTCATCTTTCCTGTGGCATCAAGAATGCTTAAAAGCCAAGGGTACAGAATGGTAGTAGTGGTGGAGGGTAGTGAGAGTAAGCGGGAAAGAGAACAAGAAAGAGAGATGCCAGGAGGAAGCAACAGGACCCTAACATGGGCATGGGGCGGGGGAGGATGTACACATAGAGTACACTGATGACAATGAACATGGCAGTGAATGTGAGCTCACTTCTCTTCTCCGAAGAGTGTATCAGGAGACAGCCCTGCTTGGAAGAGATTCTTAAACCAAAGTCATCAATAAAGCTTGTGCCTACTTCAATAAGTGCTGTCTCCAGACCATTTTGTCTTCTGTCTCCCATACACTGAATACCTTGGGAAAACTGAGCTGACAGTGATGCATAACAAAATATTAGGCAATTGCTGAAATGAGAAACAGAACAAAAGGATTGCTTCTGAAAAGCTGCCCATAACAAGGGATATAGAAAGAAGTAGAAAGGAATTATCACTAATGTGGTTGAGAGAAACTGGGAATAGGGTTATTCTTAAAGGATAAGTATGCAATCATTCGGGTGTGTTTAGTTGTAGATGATAAAACTAACTTTTAATTGAAATGCCTAGAAACCAACAAGAAACACAGAGATTTAGAATAACTAATATATCACAGAAAAAAACTATTCAGACACTTAGAAAAATCTCTTCCTGTAAGGCAGCAAGGCACCTGAACAGCCAATCAGTTTCTGTATATATAAGAAACTGGAATTAAAGGTGGTCGTGGGGGGCAGGGGGAGTTGCTAAATATAGAATTGGGTATTTTTCTGTTTTTTTTTTCCAGAAAAAAAAAAAAGGTGAAACCTGGTAACTAGGAAAATCTGTTAAAGAGAAATGTCAAGAACTAAGTTAGTTAAAAGTTTGCTCTTAAAAAGAGAATAGTTTCATATTAGGAAATAGAATTCTGATATAATAGATAGCATATTTTTAAAGAAGACATGAAGAGTCTATTGCCAACAAACACATCACATATGCATTACAGAGCTCCTTTTCCAAACACAGTAGGAAGACTACAATAGGAAATCTGAAAGAACAATAGCTTCTCCCAATTTCTCCCTTGCTCTGCCATTTTTGACAAATCAAATATCAGTTACTGTCCTTTTAGTTATACAACCACTTTAAATAGTGCCAAAAACCCTGCTAGGACCCAGTTATACTCATTTCACTATCTCTTCCAAATTATAATTGTGACTCTTTTAAGACTGAAAAAAATTAGATTAAATGTTCCTTTAAAAAAAAAACCTCCAACAGCATTACCATCACAATCACCACTTGTGCCAAAAATGCTTTCAATAAAATTTACCAAGTCAGTGCTAAAATAAGATTAAATCAATGTGAAAAACCCAAGTACTTGCCACTAGAAGGGAACTAAACTGTCAGTCCCCTTTGAACACACATTAAATATGTATCTAATTGGAAAAGCCAAATGTTAGGAAAAAGATCTTTTTGTAGAGGTAGCAGAATTTTTTTTTTAAAAGGCAAACTGCTTCATATTTTACAACTTATTTACTTCGTCAGCCAACACTCGAGAGAGTCACTGTCAGACATGTCTCTAGAGCAATTTCAAGTGCTAGTTCTAGGTAAGCATGGATTGTGTATAGAAGAAAAATCATTTATAAATATCCATATGGTGCCCTCATACAAAGACTGTAATGTGCATGCAACTTTGCTATAAGTATCTACCTACAGACCATATTTCAAGCACAGAAAACAATCATGTACCAATTTCTCCAGTTCTTGATTGATTTGCTTTTTCAAGTCAATCTCAAAATTGAAATAGGTTTCTTTTTTTAAATTTTGATAGCAATTTATTAATAATGAAACATAATCTTGGCCTTTTTCATCAAAACCTAACTTCTCTGATCAAAAAGGACACTACCATGCCTCAGTTCTAGGCTTTATTCTCTTTGATTTAGATAGTCTAAACCATCTTTTAATCGGTGTCTCTTCCTCTAAGCTCTCTCTCCTCAATCCATCCTCTATAGTGTCAGGAGATCTAGCTTCCTAAAAAACAAAAAAGAAAGAAAATCTAAGAATTTGTTTTCTCCCTATTCACACTAGAACACAAAATCCACTCCTCAGCATAACATTCCCACAACAGACCTGCCTCAACCAGCCTCGCCCTCTCACTGCCATTTCCTGTCTCTGCCGGTCAACCCTCCTGAACACTTCATTCATTTCCCAAAGTTCGCACCCACTCTTGCATTCCCTCTACCAGGAATATCATTCTCCTCATCTGTGCCTGTCAGAACCCTCCTTTTCCAGGAACAAAATCCTAGGACCATCTATCTCTCTCACCCTCAAAGCCTTTAAAATGTCATTCCCTTTTGCATAGTTTGTCTTTGCACAGTTGAGGTTTTGCTATTATTGGGGGACATGCTAGATAAACCTTTATTCTCAGTGTACCATATAACAAGAAGCCCCAAAGTACCGTCTGCATACCTCACTTAAGGTGCATTGTGAAAGGTTTTTAGATTGCTTCAATCTACTATTTGACTTTCTGAACCTTGGCATTAAATTCACTCTTCTGAGTCAACCTTGGCCTTGAAAAGGGTTAAGCAGTTAAGTGTTTGTTGTACGTTACTGATGTGCAAACATCTGCATTAGCAAGATGCCAAATTCAAGCTGATTCATAGTCATAAGAGATTCCCACCAAAGTTTTTGAAGCCCATCAGTCTAATGTTTTTAAACTTCTGTTTTAGGGTTGGTTGGTTTGTTTCTTTGCTTTCAGTAGAGCAAAACTCTTTTCAACAAAGAGTTTATTTGAAAGCACAACAGGTAGAACAGGTAAACTCCATTCATATGAAAGCTTGATGGAGCCCACCCACATGTGCCTACCACTCCCATCCCCTGCCATTAAAAGGAATCTGAAGGACACAGTTTGAAATCTATTTCACAAGAGTTAGAAAGTACAGAAGATATTCACCCATAATTCTAATACCCAGGCCTCCTACTATTTCTAAGTGTTGTCAGAAGCAGATATGGCATAATACGTATTGTCAAGTAAAACAAGTTCTTAGAATATGAAAACTATTTTATGGCTTTTCAGGGGAGGTTAAAAGGTTTCTAATAACAGCCAGTCTCTTATATGCCCATTTTAAAAATTATTCTGAAGAGGCAATGCATTGCATTATTTATGTGCTCAGCTCTGGAGTCAGGTCACCTGGATTCACTTTTCCACACTACCTCTTACTAGTTACATAAGTTGCTCAGGCTCTCTTATTCTCAATCTCCTCATACTTCTCAGTAAAACTTATACCTCATAGGATTTTGGTAAGTATTCAATAATGTAATGCAGCTTAGAATAGCTGTCACACATAATAACTGTTCAGTTAATATGCTGAGGTTTGTTAAGGTCCATGATGAGAAAAGCAAATAAAGAGTATGTCAGATACCACTGGCTAGATTCGGTGTCTGTCTAATAAAAAACAGTGTGTCCATTGAGACTGTAAATATTTTTCTGCTACTTAAAGTTTTCATTGTCCATTTTATTAATTCAAAGGATTTGCCAACTGAATTCACTATTCCCTTTCTTTAAAGGTAAAATATTTAATAATACAGAATTTCAATGCATGTAAATACACATTTACATTTCCAACTGATAAGTCCTACTAACAACACAGTTACCCAAGTGTTTACTAAACTCTTCCGTTCCCTAGCATGCAGACTTCTGCCAGGGGACAGTGCTCTCACCTAGATGCAACTATTCTGCAGATTCCCCAGCACTACTGTGCTGATTTTCATCACTCCAAAAGCACTTCCTAGAACTCAGTGGAGCAAATGTCTGTCACAGAAAAGTAGGAATCTTAGAGCAGAGCCTGAGATGGACAGAAGAGCAAACCTATTCCAGGTAGTTGATCTGAAAATAAAACAACCTGCTGATCTTGTCATTGCAAGGACAAATAAAAGGTGTCTAAGAGTTTCCTGTGAAATCATTTCACTGGCCAGGAAAAGCAAAGTTCAAGCCTGGATAATAAAACAAAGAGAAGCAATCAGATGGCGATCATGATCACACATTTGGAAAATCTGTTACATAGTCAGTTGGGCTGTCAGATGCTTCTGCATAATTGATGTAAAGTCCTTTCTGCCTCTAACAACTAGACACACTGCAAAAGCTCAACATAGCCCCAGGAGTGTGGCTTGCTTGATTCACGAGTGTGGGTTGCCTGTCTTGGGTGCCTCCATAGGAGCCAAACAATTATGGACCAAGCTTGGAATCAGAAGGAAGTATCGCTTCTAGGAGGAATCAAGACAGGCTCACATCTATCGGAGGAGCCCAGAAGCCAGTGGTTCTCAAATTTAAAAACACAAAGGAGTTACCTTTGGAGTTTACTAAAATGCATAATCCTGACTGTAATAAAAAGGGAGAGTCTGTGTTTAATATTTTGCCTTGGACAACTTTTAGATCCCTCTCCTTTCCCTGCCTGCTCCACATTTGAGCGGCAAAGTTTATAGTACCCACAATGCCACTTGTTTTCAGCACCAGATGGAAGTTAAAATCTTTCAAACTCCTAACTTATGCTTCAAACTCTCTGCAGTCCACCCTATCGCTACTCTCAGGGTCCAATCCACTCTCTCTTCCTGGCTGTAGTTTCTCTCTGGACCTAACCCGAGGTCTTCTCCTAGAAAATCTTTCTGCTGTTTCCTATGTGAATAATATGCTTTATTTCACACCATTGGTGCCTGTGTGTCCTTCATTCTAACATCTACAAATTCTTCATCTGCAGTGGGGGGTGGGTGGGCAGGGGGGAGCAGAGAGGGGCTGTTCAATGTCCAGCAGAGGATTCCATGTGCCCAAATAAAACACTGGGCTGAATTCCAGAGATCCTGATTCAATAAATGATGAGAGTAGAGGTTTGAGTCCAGGACCACTAATCCACAATTAAACAAGTATCCTAGGTCAACCTGTTACAGGTGATTTAAAGATTATTTAAACCATCTCATTCTCCTCTTCAGTCTCCAACATGAAATTGCATTACTGCCCTTACCTTTCCACATAGTGACTCTATATTTTAAGGTATGCTTGTATGACCCCTCTTTCTTCACCACTCATCAATCCTCTTGCAGTTGTTCTATCCAACAATTTTCTCAGTTCAGTAGAAATATAGCAGAGTGTCTTTGCTGAACATAAGCTGAGCGATCCAATGAACCCTAGGACAGTGGCTCCCTCCCCACAACCAATGCAACTATCATAGCCTTTTTGCATGAGACCAGGGAGGAAGCAAAGGTAGGGAAGGTCACAAGATGGAGATGGTGGGCCAAGGTACTTGGGAAAAGAAACAATAGTGGAATCAGGCAAAAAGAGTGTGGCTCAGCCCCTTGACCTCAGCTCTATTAAGAGAAACAGTATTCTTCCTATTTCTGTTCAGATCACACTATGACTGTAGAGAAGTGAGACCTTCTGAGAATACAAGTTTTTAGAACTTTAAGGACTTTCTGCTTTGGAAGCACAAGATAGATACTAGACAGGGATGCTTCCTGAGTGGAAGTGGTGGACATCAAATATCTTCAAGTGGCTTTGTTGCTGATGAACATTAATGGGGCCTCCAGACACAAAGTACTGAAGAGACTTATTCATGAGCGTACTGGAGACTCAAGAGCTGAGATTCTCTGACAGCAACGGGAGCCCAAGAAAATGACATATATAACAAGCTAGTAACGGAGTGAATGTTAATGGTCTCATTTGAATATCTTCAGCAATTATGACAGTTGTGCAATGAATATAAAACCACTAAGTGCTCTGTGCGTATCTCAGCTCACTTGAAGGAAAAGTCTCACTTTTGCAGCTTTTATCAAGAGTTGGCCTGAGGCATTAATAATGGTAAAGAATAATGTATGGTGCATGCTGAACACCTGTTCCCATCCTATTTCAGAGTTTTACCTCTGAGATAACCAGAGGGTTCCAGCCTGGACTAATGCATTCTAAATCCTCCACAAAAATCACTTCTCAAAGAGCTACTCTTAATCAAGTGTTGACGTAGATGATGACAACATGCCTACTAAACTGTTCACTACTGACCTTTATATAAAGTCTTTGCAAAAAATTCATCTTAGAATTTTAAAACAATGGTAAGAATAAGAAAATTTACTAAAAGAAAAAAATTAATGTGTTATATATATTTGCTTTCACTTTATTCTTTATCAGATGTTCATATGAAGATGAGTACTGTTATTCTCATTTTACATATAAGTAGAGTAGAGCTCAGGTAAGTTACAATTTGTCCAAAGTAAACTGTGAGTGAAAGGCAGACAAGGGTCAGAACCCACTTCTGTCCGCTTTCAATGTCCACTCTACTCCCCATTGTCTCTTTACAAAATTTTAATTTCTCCTTTATTGATTATGAGAATGATGGGACCCTACTGGTTTCTATTTTTCTAAACCTCCAAGGAAATTCTTTGCTCAATTACCATAGTTCTTATGTTCTCATATAATTCTTTACATCTATCTTATCAGCTAAATTGTTCTTGTAGCTTTTCACATTTTGTCCCTAAAATCTTTCTTGAAAGTAGGAAGACATAAGTAATCAACAATTTAGTAAGCGTTTACCCAAGCACATTCTTTTTTTAACCTTACAATTCAAACTAGAAATAGGTGCTTTATACATGATAGATAATATGTAAAGTTACTTGAAAGTTGGAATTTTCAGTATATCTTTTACCTTTGTCATCTTTTTCCATCTTTATGGAATGATACCATATATACAACTGAATGTGACCATTTAAAAATTCTGGAGAAATAAGCAGCCATCTCAAACCCCATATACCTGCTTGCTCATTAAACCTTATCCAGGAACCCTGCTTGGTGCCCTAGTTATCAGGCTGCTATCCTTCAGGAAGAGAAAGTAGAATGCTGCCCACCAGACTGCAATTTTCATTGCATCATATTTTGAAATAGGTTCATTTACAATACAAAGGACAGTTGTGAAAGACTCAGAATTTCGTAGGCGGTTCTTGGAAGTTCTGTGCCATGGGAGCATGGCTGACTAATTGACAATGCCAAAGACATTCAGCCCCCATACTTGCTTAGCTGAGGAATGCCTTCAGGAACAGTAGTACATCAGTCTTTAAGTAAAGGTAGACAAACCAGTCTCAAACACCAAAGAAGCAGAATCTAGAAATTGACACTCAGTGGTTTGTTGAATACCAGTTGCTGCCTATAAAAATTGAGTTACCCTGAAAAGGTAACTTTTATTTTGGCTTTTCTATTCTTGTTTAGAATTTCCTATAATTTCTACCAATACAAACAGAGTGTATTGTCTAAGAGTAGCTTGAACCTGAAATATCATAAAAAGTTTGACAAGATTCATCTTAGCTGCATTCTAATTAATTACATGTGTGTTAAAGAGATAAGAATTAGTGGATCTAAAATCCACAGAGACTGAGGTGACATTTTAGAAACCACTCTTGTAGAGGGAGGACTTCCATGTGTAAGACATATGTAAAAACAGGTGTTGTCCAAACAGATCTTTCAGGGGCTAAGCAGGATGATGTTTTTCCATGAACTGGGACTCTTCAAAGCAGAAACAGGATCTGTCTGATGGAAATAAACTTTTACATTTAAAAACCATGGTGTTTTAAAAACAAAATTATACTTTAGTCTAATATAAGGAATTCATCTTAAAAACAAAACACAAATACTTCCTTTAAAGATAGAGCTAATTTTTCTTTTTGGTATAGGTTAAAAATAAAATATATAATTTTTATTTCTAAATTTTTATTTCAATAAACTTGTATTCATTTCTCAGACAAGAGTTTTAATTAAGAAAATACAAGTTAAAAAGCCTTTTCTTCATTGTTCTAAATTAAGACAAGGCAAGGGTAGCAATTTTAGGAAATGCAAAAAGAAAAAAAATACAAAAAAAAAACTTCAGGAGGAGAGGAGAAAGAGAAAGTAAATACATAGGCTTATGTTATGAAACCATGAGCACTACTGGGGAGCACACAACTTGGGGACAACAGAATACCTTCTGGATTCTCTCCCACATGTGTACCTTGATCCATGTGTCAACTTAGGCTCTCAGCCTGGCTCTGTATGGGACACATCTGTGGGAAGCTCAGAGCTTGTAGTCCAAGAGCTTATAACCAGGGGATCAGCTTTTACCTCTAACCCTGGTTAGAAAATCATCAGGGATGGACCATGAGAAAATCCATCTGGACCAAGTACCATAGTATACTCTGTATGGAAGAGCCAGAATCACAGCTCTCCTTGAGGCAACCACCATTAGAACCACATGATCAGAACTGAGCAGAAGTTTTCCTGAGCAAGCAAAACAATAAATATTTACTCTCAAAAGTATTTACAGTTAACACTATTGTGATTAGCCCATAAATGTCCTTGTCTAAGTCTATGTACCAGTTATATAGATATATTTATTTATTATTTTCCTGAGGTACACTTTGTATTCCACCTTTTTTAAAACAATTTTTAAAAATTGTACATGTTTAGTGCAAAATGAGTTGTGAAATATATTTATGTTTTGGTAATTTTCAAAGGCACAAAGGAAACATTTTTGCATAGGCAACATTTCCATTGGGTACAGTCACTTAACTTTAAAATTCAGGATATCAGTCCAAGGAGCAGAATGTGGATTGGGGACACAGAAGAGAAGCTGCGACAATTGTCTTTGGAAACAAGAGAAAAAATATATTTCTGGCAAATACATAAGGACATATCTTTAAATCTGCTTTAAACTATTTTGGAAAAGATTATATTCTATAATATTCCAAACTGAATTCTAAGCTAAGGAGATTAACATTTTAAAAAGTGAAGGCTCAGTAAATCCAGCGTAGGCTGTGTTGAAAGATGTCATTAAGAGATCATGCTCATCCAGGTGGGTCAGATTGCTCACAGCAGCCACGTGGACTCTGGCCAACCCATGCTCTGGAAAGCAGGTTTCTGACCTCAAAGGAGTCACATTCTAAACTTCAGACCAGAAGCAGGCAATGTCAAAAATCTTTCTAAACCAAGGCTATACCTTGAAACTGGAGAGCAAGTTAAGGTCACTGAATTAAAGTCAAGAAAAGTTCTTGGAGTTAGGGACAGATAGGATACTAGAGGTTGATGAGGAAAGCAGCAGCCAGGAGGACAAAAGAGACTTGGTTACTTGAGAGCAAGAGCAGAGGGTTTATTGCTTGGTATGTCATTCCTATAATACTAGAGAAGGGCAAGTTACCATATGGATTATGCAATCAAAGAGTATTTATTAGAAACAAGTATAAGCCTGATGTAAAATCTCCTTTAGTCAAAAAGCTAATGTACCTTCTATGGGTTTTCTCACATATTTTCTTCTCCATTTTGATAGAAGTCTTCTGTTTGTGTATGGACCAAGGCAACAGGGAAACTGGGAAGAAAGGCAGGGCACAGAATGGCAAAGACAGATTAAACAACAACACAAAAAATTCTGGCCTCTAGCCACTTGCACCTGGTAGAGAGTGTCAAAAGAACCACAGATGTATGCCCGGGGCTTTGCAAGTTTTTTTTCTTTAATCTATTAATTTTTTTAACGAATACTTGTTGAATATCCACTGCCTAACAGTTTGTTAGGTAGTAGGGATGCAAAGATGTAGAAGACACATTATCTTCCCTTGGAGACATTATAGTACCAGGATGAGACCAGCAAGTAAAATTTACGTTATAAATAAAGGTATAATGGAGATATATATTACTAGTTGGAAGAGCATTTCACTCTGATCAAAATGAGTAGAGGTCCAGAGCTAAGGTATAAAATATGACACAATATACTACTCCAAACTAAAGCTGAATCAAAAGACTGGATTTAAATTTAGAAACTACCAATGGATAAGGAAATCATGCCCAAACAGATTTCTTATAAATGTTGAGTACTTCCTGCTTTGGGATGGGCCAAAAATATTAAAATAACAAGTTGAGTGAATTCTACTGAAACCAGGAAGTAAGAAGGATCATGAAAAGTAAACCTAAAAAAAAATGAGAAGACTACTTAAAAGATTTAATGGACGAAAATAGTATTAAATTTAAATTGAGACTTGAGAGATAGGCTTATGTTCATTTTCAAGATAACAGTTCAGCAACTCAATTTAATGTTTGCTCCCTTCAATCTAGAAATCTTCCAAAGGAGTAACAGAAGTCCTGATTTGTCCCTTATTCAGCAAGACCTGAAATATAGAAACTTAAAAAAAAAATTCTTCCAGGCTCCCCCTTTCTTCTCTCCTTCCATGACCTCTTGTTAAGTCTTTGATCATTTGAAAGGATGTGTGGGTGGTGTGTAACCTTTAGAAACTTTTTTCTGCCAATTTACTAGAGGGAGATTTTCTTTTTTATTTTTCTTTTTTCCCCCTTGCCTTAAGTTCTGCTCAAAACCACATCTCACTGCATTGTTCAAAGCTGCTCAGAGGCGTCCTTGAAAGACTCCAGTGAAAAGAGAAGGGAGTTGAAGTTGTGAAACCAGACAGCACCCCTTCAAAACCAGATTTTCATGGCCCCAAACAATCCTGTCTCTTTGTGTGGGATGGCAAGTGGTTGGTGAGTCATGTTATCAGGTGTATTTATAGACCATGAATTAAAAATAAATAAATAAAAGCAGTTATCGCTTCTTAAGAGTCTCAGAATGAGCGAAATGAATAGCCAAAGGAATGTTTGAAAATCAGAAATGTTGGTATTACAAGAGAACAGGGTAAATTCTACAGACCAACCTAGGACAAAAGAGTTCATTAAAAAGACAGAGATTCTGGCCGAGTCCTCTGTAGTCCACAAAATTCTTCATATAGTGGCTTGCACTTGAATGATGATCAATAAAATTTGTTGTGGAATCACTAGCAATGACTGTCAATGAATAAACTGATTCTCATTTGATCCACATCCAGTTCTCATTTCAGTTTGAAATATACTTGGTGTATAAGAATGATATGAGTATTCTTTTTAACTGTTTTTCTTTTTATGTTCACAGCACATTAGTTTTTTTTTATAAAATGTAATCATTGGACTCATGTTTATTATATTTGGTAGAGAAAAGCTGGAAGTGGTCACTGAATAATGAATCCCTTCCCTCAAAAAAAAATACCTGTTTATCTAATAACCTGAGTTTCAAACTAGTAACATGAGCTGGAAAGGTTTTCTTATTTCAATAGCTCAGAACCACTCAACCACTTCTGAACTGCTTCGCATAGCAAGTTCTTCAGGTAGGAAACAGACCCAAAAAGGCAGTTTCAGTATTGAAAAAAGGAAAAGTTAGATAGTTGTGAAGAGATGTATGTAAATCATATGTACATATATACATACATACTTAAAGAAAAGACGGTAGCAACCATCAAGACCACTAGGTTTCTGTTGTCACTTAAAGGTGGCCTCCAAAGTGAGATGCATTCAGCCAAAGGATGCATAAAATCATCTACTTTGATGAAGGAAAGAAAGATCAGAACTTACATTTATATTTTTGTCATGGAAAAATAAATTAAACCTTACTACTAATATTTAATATATAGATCCAAACAGCATATATATGCACACACAATATATGCATATTTCTGGGTCTTGCATTTGAATATCTTCCTCTGTTGGCTTTTGTTATTCACTGGATTTTTATCTCATTTTGTCTGTTTTCTTTATTGATGTTTTCCCCCATTTTAGAAGAGGGCTGGGATAGAAAAGCATTCAAAATTGTATTTTGGAGTGAAGTAAAATACATTTGATCACCAAGATTAGAGACTAGTGGTAAAATGAAGTGTGATAAAGGTGAGGTTTTTCAAATGTTTAAGGCAGATTCAAACATCAAACCATGCTCATGCTTTTGTCAAACTGTCTAGATCAGAAAGATGCCGGTCGATGGTTTCTAGCAGATAGCAGGTCCTTTACATAAAGCAAGGACTAAGCATACAATTCAAGGCCCAAAACAGGTCTCTCTCTGTGGACCGGAGAGGAAAATGTCACCTTTATCTGGAGTTTGACACCAGAAAAGACTGCGGGGGACTGTGCTGAACGAGGAGGATCGGGGGGAGGCTGAGAATTCTGAGACCTGAGATCCAAACAAATCCAACCACACGCACCAAAAAAACATTAACCTACACGGAATCTACTATAAGCCAGACTGGAAAATTTCTCACATTTTCTCAATGTAGGAGGAAAAGTGAAAGTCTTATACCCTGGCTAAAATAAAAAATGAAAATCAGAGATTTCACTAAGAGAAACATGGATTTGCAAGTTGTACAGACAGTACTGAATTTAAATCCCAGTTCACCTACTTATTATCTGAATAATCTTAAGCAAACTTCTTGATTTCTCCAGTCTTACTTTCCTCATGAATTAAATAAAAAAAAAAAAGTCACTAATATTTCTCACAGGCTTGTTGTGGTAATTAAATAAATTAATAGAGCATGTTCAAATCTTGGTCTTATAATGTTTCAAAACTTTGAATCTAACACCAATAGTATTATTTTACTGTTATTTTTTCTTTCAATACATATATTTAAAAAGAAAAGTTTGTATCATTTTCATAAATTACCACTTATAAATAGAAAGCATCATAAAGATAATACATATCTCCTAAAATTAAGGGGCACCGTGTTTTTTAGTTGCCTGAACAGTTCATTTCTGTTGTCCTGATGTAATCATTACTGGTGCATCTTCTACTTATAAAATAATTTCAGTTCAGACAATAAATGATGGGGTCACTCTGCCTAGAATTGTCTGTGTACCCCCAGAAGTGTATTTAACACTGGGACACAGTGATTCCCATGTGTGACAATGTGCCTAACAGATCATCTGGCACGTGGAACGCACCGGACCATGAGAGTTTTCCTCCTTCCCCGGAGCGGCATGTCAGATGGCAACCACCTTCCGGAAACCATTGAGAGTGTCTGGGGTGTGAGGGGGAGACAAGCACTGTGGGAAAGCAGGACACAAAGTAACAGCTGTGGTCACTGATCCTTTCATGCCTTCATATCCTTGCACACTGTGGATACCGGGTAATTTTGGTAGCTATATTAATGAATGAACATAATTTAGCATCTCCAAAAAGTTAAAAAATATATATATTGTTCAACAAAACACCTCTGATGAGATCTTAAGAGTTCTCATCACAAGAAAAAAATCTTTTTCTCATTTATATAAAATGATGGATGTTAACTAAACTTACTGTGGTAATCATTTCACAATAGTCAAATCATTATGCTGTACATCTTAAACTATTACAGCACCGTGTGTCAATTATATTTCAATACAACTTTTAAAAATTAATTTAATTAAAAACACCTGAAAATAATAAATCAACAGGGTCTCCTGCTCCCTCTTTCCCTGTGTTCATGATATATATGTGTGTATGTGTGTGTGTGTGTATTTAACATATACCAGTAAAATATATACACATGTACTTATATATGTACATACATATAGATATATAACATATTAACCTACAATAAAAAAGAAGACAGGAATTAATGAGATTCTAAAAACTGTGACAAAAATCCAACTATTTTCCTGTGAGTTCAAATCCACTTATATTTCGTGGTGAATGGGGAAGGGCGTTAAGTTTTTATTTGCTCTTAGAGTTTTTTGTATTTCAGAGATGATAAAGGCACAAGAATCAAACAAATGTATACAACTATTTCTTAGCACCTGATCTATTTACTTTCTACAGCCTAGAAAATATTTTCATGAAATCAGTGAATAACTACTGCTATTATAGTAAAAACAGAAAATGTTATAATTATAAAACAGAAAATGTTATAGTTATAATTATATAAAAAGAAAATAATAATTATTAATAAAAAAAAAGTTGAATTGTGAGTAGAGCTATAAATCCATTCCCAGAGACAGTGCTTATGTAACTCCTGTCTTTCAATGAGATCTGTAGCTTTTACAAGTAACAGCTCCATGATTTTGGTAGTGTCAAGTACCCTTGCTAAGGCACATAAATTAATTAATTAATTAATTAATTTTAAAAATTAAATGTTTTCAAGAGTACAAAGTATGTAAATCTTAAAATAAATCCCATGTGTCTAGGTATAGTAGGAAAAATTCCTTTTTCATTCAACAACTATCTCAATTTCATGACATTTAATTCTGGGTTGTTCTATTAATAAGTGTGTTGAAGTAGCTCTTTTCTGATTTCAAGAGATGCTAAAAAGTGTTACACAATGTTGCTTTAAATAAAAACTATGTCCATGTGAATATATCAAACATCAAAAAAAGTAAGAGCTAACTAAATGATTAACAAACAAAAATAGATAAAGGAAAATATGAGCTCTACAAAAGGTCAAAGAAAATTTTCAAGTAGCTACAGTTCTCTGCATTTGCCCTCTGAGGCTTTCTGAAAACTCCTTTAGGGGTAAAACATCTTTCCAAGTGAAGTCGCTTTGAAAGTAGTTTCAATTCTTCTGATGTGCTACTGTCTAAATCATGAAAACACTTCCCTTGTCTGCTTATCAGTAGGTACTCAAGTATGAAGAAAGGATGAGGTTCCAAGTGGAAGGTACTTCCCCAATACCTCCTACTTGTAGTTCTAAATGCTGGCTGGTTATACATTGAAAAAGTGGTTTTAAAAACAAGCATAGGCATTTTGTATAAAAAGAAATTCTGTGTGGGTTTTCTTTAGAATAGGAGAAAATTATTATAAAATACACTTCATTATAAGTGAGATCTTAGGTATAGTTTCTTTTTTTTATTGTTGCTGTTCTCATAGAAAATTTCTATTCAAGATTAAATTGAGGCTACTTATAAGCAAAATAATGGAAATATGGAAGAAGATATGACTCATATTATTATAAGTTAAACTAACTATATGACCCAGTATATTGCTCCTGGTAATTTACCCAAATGAAATGTAAGCTTATGTAGACAAAATTACTTGTATATGAATGTCCATAGTATCTTTATTCATAATTGTTAAAAATTGAAACCAACAAAAAATTCATTGATAAACAAAAATACAATATATTAACACAGTGGAATACTACCCAACAAAGGTGTACAGATAAACAAAAGTACAATATATTCACACAGTGGAATAATACCCAACAAAGAGACTGAAGCTAAAAATCATTATTCTCAGTTACAAAAGTACATAGAATGCTTGCTGTGGTCAGGAAGAGTGGCAGAAGTAGAGACTACATAGGTAAGAGAGGCAGTATTGTAAATAACCTTGCATGCAAATGAGTTTGAATTTACCACAGTGACAGTTAAGAATTGGGGCAGGGAAATGCTATAATTAGCTCTAGCAGCAGGAAGACTAGTTTAAAAAACTATATGTAATAGAATTAAACAAAGTACAAGAACAAAGAATAATACAACATTCAAGATGGTTCTCACATCTAGGGAGAAGGAGGACATAAGCTAGGAAGAGAGGCACAAAAGTAGGTGATACAATTCATTGTTCTAGTTGTGGATGAGACAGTGTTCAAGGCAGTGTTATGCTTTACATTTTGATACATGTTATATCTTATATTTGTCTAATATAATGCTATTAAGAATGAAAGTTAGATGGAAAGTGGGAAGAGGGTGGAGAATGGAGGAGAAATTAGAGGTGATATATAGCACACTAGCTCAGGAAGCGATATGAAAGAGAAAGCCATCAGGTTGCCAAAATGTATTTGAGAGAGAGGATTCTCTAATCTTTTAAAGTCATATAATAAACATGACAGTCTACCTGACCTATACAGACACTTAACCCATGGTCCTATAAAATCTCAAATGTAAAGACCTATTATATACACAGGAAATAATAGTAGCACCATGAGGAAATACATATGTGTATTTGTTACAATAAAATATATTAGTTTTTGCTTTTTTTAATACTACAGATTACAAGAAATCATTAAAAATCTTTAGTAGCTTGGCCTTCCATTTGCAAAAGCTGACGATCATTCCACTTCCGTCAGAGTATGACCCATATAGTAAATTACCTGGCTCCTCTACTCAACTATCCCCTGTACTAAGACATCTGAAACTGATAGCCTGAAAATACACTGTCAAATTTCAGGGCACGTGAAAACTCTTATTCCTATAAAAGAGCTGCAATAAAGTCTTTGTTGAATTATATGAGGCTTTCGCTACACACCTGTGATTTGAAAAC
Source organism: Macroglossus sobrinus (assembly GCA_004027375.1). Classification (NCBI taxonomy): domain Eukaryota; kingdom Metazoa; phylum Chordata; class Mammalia; order Chiroptera; family Pteropodidae; genus Macroglossus; species Macroglossus sobrinus. The sequence goes on along the minus strand of PVKZ01000452.1, from coordinate 639,305 downwards.
AACTTCTGAATCTTGCCCTGCTCCTGATTTCACCAGAAGTGAATAAGAAAAATCAAGGACTTTTTAAAGATGATTGAAAGATTACCAAGAAAATTCATTCCGCTGAAATTCTTAAAGCAAGTTTACATTTTAGTTAACACCATAATTGTTTTTTTACCTTCATTATAGCTTTTGACGCCAAGTAATGAAAGTCTGTCTTAGATATTGACCCTAAACAAGAGGGTTTTACAACCTTGTCTACTCTTGTTTTCATATCTTAGAGTCAATGGGTTAGGAAGAGTTGAGATAGACACTTAATTAATGGGTCTGCCAGAGTTTATTTTGAGGAAGCATCTTGAATCTTGGAGTTCAATGGACAAGTTTTAAAATATTAGCTTTTAATTACACTCCTCTTCACAGATAATAAACTTCTGACTTGTATTTAAGTCTAATGATTGATTATTTGAGTTAGAATAACGTAATTTTGCAGGTGTCAAGAAATTCTGAATAAAAATGAATAGAAAAGCATAAGAAGGTGCTTAATTACAAAAATTCCTAATTGGTATGTATATAAATCAGGCACTATACTCAACAGAAATTAATCTACTTTTTGTGTCCTTTTTTAATTTTACTTTATTTCCTCAATCAGTAACTGGTACTATTTTTCCTTTGTGTAGTAATTTTTATTTCTACAAATCAAGTAAATGATAGTCACAGTAAGCTTGAGTTATTGTTATTATACAAACGCACACACACACACACCCCTCAAACAAAGGGTATCTACATGTTAATAACTCAGCATGTGTGAGTCATTTGAATCATACAGTGACTATTCCTATACTATTTCAGATTTACATTAAGAGTAATGATATAATTTATTAAAATCCATTTTAGGGCAACTATGGACATAAAATATAATAATGCAAATGCAAATAAGTTGAGCTACAGGTTTATTAACTTTTATGATTCATTTTAATCTAACCTTTACTGAACTTTTACTCATACTTGGTACTTAGCTAGAAACTATAAGGACTATTAAATACAAAAATTAAATTCTTCAATCTGTTAGTTCTCAACAAAGTTATAATCTGGTTGAGAAAACCACAGATATACACATGACAATTAAAGATATGGATATAGTTAAGATAATGTAGAACAAGTGATATACTTGAGAGAATGTGAAGAAATCATCAGAGTGGAGGGATCCAGGAAAACAAAGTCTTTAAGTCTATCTCAGAAAGTTTTGCATGAAATTCAAACGCTTTTCCTTAACTCGTTTCTGGAATTTAGAATACAGTACTTTAATAAAATAAAAAATAAAAAACCTAAATAAGAAGTCTCAGTAAGGCTGGTGTGTTTGTCAGTTCAGGCTACTATAACAAATTACATGCACCAGTGGTGTGAATGACAAACACGCATTTCTCACTGTTCTAAAGGATGGAAAGTCTAAGATCAAGCCACCGGCAGATTTGGTGTATACTGAGGGCCCGTTTCTTGGTTCACAGATGACTGTGTCCTCACGGGGCAGGAAACAGAGAAAGCTCTCTGGAGTGTCTTCCACAGGGCACTGATCCCATTCATGAAGGCTCCACTCTCATGACCTGATCCCCTCCCAAAGTCCTCAGCGCCTCATGCTGTCACAATGGAGTTACGATCTCAACACAGAAATTTAGGGGAGTACAAATATTGTTAGTAACAGCTGGTGACACAGAAATCCTGACATGGGCCCTGAGGTTTTAATTTAGGTAACAAAAGAGTTATGGGTTCTATAAACCACAAAGAATGACACAAAGAGGCAATCCTTAAAATCTTGTTGAGGAAACGGTTAACACTAGCAACTTCTTAGTTTTCATGATAGGGGAATGTGTCTAATTGACACCTCAGCCTTTTGGTGAGATTTATTCTAGAGACTGGCTGGTAAACTGTGTGCGTGTGTATGTGTGTGTATGTGTGTGTGTGCCGTGCAACTTAATAACTTTATTATGAATTTTAACTTAGTTCTATCAAAAGATGCTAGCAAAAGTATATAACAGTTGTATAAAATAAAAGCTGTACTAATGGGCTCCCCTTGCATAGGACCTACTCTTTACCTTCTTCTTGATTTTCAGTAGAACCCATTCAGGAAGTTTGGATGAGACAAGGTGACTTTATATACAGAAAAACATTTTTGGTCATGGATTATGTCATATGGAGCCAGAATTGCTTGAAAATGAGGTGACAGTGTTGCTCTAACAGGCTCTTGAAATGTCCTCTGACTGGGATTGTTGCTCCTCCCGGGCAGGAAACCATGACAGGTGGCTCAACTGATTTACCAGAAGCCGTAATTGTTTAATGTGAAGGTTGTCAAGTTTCATTTTCCTGGTGCTGCTGTGCTTGCAGAAATTTGGCTAGTGAGTTAGAAAAGAAACCAACTGGGAGAAGAAATCAATGCTGCTTCAATGCCACCTCCTCCCACCCCAAGACACCTCTTAAAATGTGCTGTCCCTTGGCTTTTGTTATTTTCTTTAACTCTCTTCTTTGGCTGTCTTTACAGTCTTCAGTTCAAAGTCCTGCTTAATGTCTCCAAAATACCGCCACAGGTATGTAACATTTCCTGATACCTGCTAGATAATTCCACTTGGCTGTCCCACAGGAATCTCAGTCTCTATATATCTAAAATTAAACCAATTACTTTCCCTGACAAGTCAGCCCCTTCTCCTGACTCCTATATCTCTGGTAATTGCTGGGCCATATATACAGCCATTCAGACATAAGCCTTCAAAATAACTTTTGAAAGGGTAAAGGGAACGAATTTGGCGGAAGAATCAGGAAAGCCCCACAAAATGAAATGTGAAGTAGTAGGAAGCCCCTTGAAATGTAGGCACCTTTCTACATTTTACTCTGCCTAACAAATAGATTGTAAATTATTTCATTCATACCAGACTATGCCCCAAATTTACTTATGAAGTTCAAGGTAATTCTCAAAATCTTTAATTTCCCAAGTATCTGAATTATTTGCAGTGCTAATAAAACAAAATATCGGTAATGCTAATAAAACAGAACATTGGTAGAAAAAAGAAACAGGAGTGTTAAAGAGAAAGAATTTGCCAAGTTTCTAATGGTATTGATGGAAGATGGTGCCCTGAGAATAAATGTTTGTTTTAAATATCTTGGCAGAAGTCCCCTGACTATAAAGAGGAATACACTAATCTATCATGACTTCATTATATAAGCCATCTAGACCATCAAAACTTCTCCTCCAATTAGTTGTCCGATAATTATTTCCACATAAACTTAATAGGCAGGCATCCAAACAAGTGGAGATAATGCCATCTACTGCAGTGTTATTAACATGGAATTAGGGATCCCGAATGAGCTGAAGTGAAGAGTTGCATATTTCTGGTGTGTAACATAAGCAATGCACATGTACCCTCACCACAACCAATATCTTCACCAGATCGGTTTGTTAATCCCACCATTTCTCTGGAGCTTGGAGAGCTGTTTGATACTGTCAGAAGACAAGCAGTGCCATCTGTGATGATGTTTCACATTAAATCAGTACCAGTGTGAGATCTCACCCAGCGGTTTGAAGTTCCTACCTCTACCACTGGGTCATTTAAAGACTCCGAGACCAAGCCAGTGCCAAAAAGTAGTCTGATAATTCCACTCTCAAAAAGATAGATTCCCTGGCATCTCTCCATTGGCAGCTGCCATCTTCCATGGCACTTCGCTGCCTCATGAGGCAGGAACTGGATGCTAGCATCCTACTATATGCCCAGAGCTGCAAGTTTGAGTCCAAGAAAAGCCCTGCCCAGGCCAGTCTGGTCCTTGGAAAGACTGTGTCCCAGAATCTCTATTCTCTCTGGGCCAGGCTTAGCCACGTGCTCACTGCACCCAGCCTCTCAAGGCTGCAGCTCAAGGTGCCCGTTGCAGTCCCACATGCAGCCTTTCTCATCTCAGTCGCAGTACTCATCCAGCAGAGGTTCAGAACCCCGGCAGAACCTAAAACCATTATCTCTTTTCCCAAGTTTGTGCTTCCATCCCAGAATCAGAGTACTTTCCTCTTGGTCTGCCTCTTCCTCTTTCTATGCTAATGGCTTTAGATACCCATCAGAATCTCAAGGTCTCAGACTTCACAAAATCAAAGAGTCTGTATGTCTTACATAGAGACATTTAAGGGACAAAAAATGACCCAGGTCCTAGACATACAAGTTTATATTCCCACGTTGGATAATTTTCATTCCTTCCTAATATACAGCCCCATCTCAAGAACAGATTGGAGGTCTTCTCCCTTCAGCACAGAAAAAACAAAAGCAAAACAAAACAAAAAACAATATATGCTCAAGTTAATTTCTAAATGGGTCACCCTGTTACAGAGATAAAAGAGCGTCTAATGTTAATTTCTAAATGGGTCACACTGCTACTGAGATAAAAGGTGCATGACAAAACTGGGACAGGTAGAAGAGGCTAAATTGCAGGGATAAAAAAAATAGGCGTTTGGAGATAATTCACTATGAATAAAAGAGTCAGCAGAAGATCTGGACTCAACAGAAGAATGAGAGGACATTAGTAGTTTGGGGTAGAGTTTGGTGCTGATCTGGGCCTGCCTGTTGGCTTTGCACCCTGAAGAAGAAAAAGTACTGTGTGTGTGTGTGTGTGTGTGTGTGTGTGTGTGTGTGTGTGTGTGTGTTGAAAAAGCAAATGGAATTGAAAAAAAAAAAAAGGTTTTACCCATCAAGTCTAAACAACTCAAATACAGGAATAAAAAATAGAGAAGGGGGATAGCATTTTCTGTCTCAGGATTAAAAATAAGCTGTTGGGCCCAGAACATCTGTGAAGTATTATAGTTAGTAGTAGCAGGGGCAAGAGGGGCAGAGGCAAATCAAAGGCAGCATTTCGGTGACTCATGTGCCATTGTCTAAGGGAGCTCCAAATGATGGCTTAGCAGACTCAGCAGCCACCCAGGCAAAGTCAATAGTGCAGGCAAATTAGAAGTGGGAGCTGGAGCAAATTCAACTCCACAGCAGAACCTATGACTCTTTCCAAAGGCATATAACTGAGAGCTAAGATGAGAGCACCTGCTAAATAAGTCATCCATACATTGCAGGGACTCCTAGAGAGGCTAGAAAAGAGAAGAAACAGCAAACGTTTGAGGTCTTAGTACCATGAAAGTGGGGAAGTATGAGTTAAGGTTAAGGAGACAGATATCTTTAGATGAAACAAAGTCAACCCAGCAGGTGAGATAATTTTTACATATTTAAATATATTTAACAGGAGAATTTAAGCAAAATTTCATTTATTTCCTTCCCCTGTGACATTTTTTTCTTGAAAGTTGTCAAATAATAAATTTGCTTCATTTATTGGGTGTGTGTGTGTAACACGTGTGTGTATGTGTGTGTTTGCTTGTCAGTTTCTTTAAAATAGGTTACTTCTGGCTCAGCTGGTGAACTTATTAGTTTTTGGAACCTCCAAATCTAGAACCATTGAAAATGAAAGCACATTCACATGGTGGGCATGAAATACCTAGTAAATCTTTTTCCACAATTTCTGTTGAATTCATATTCTCCATTTCCTATTGTCATAATCATAATCTAATACCTAATTAACTCTCCTTTATCCACCCAATGAATCTTACAGACTCTTCTCATTATGCCTTTTCTAACTCCATTACTTCTACCTACAATATCTCTAAATTTTACCCATATTTCAAGGTCCAGCTCAACTATTACTTCCTTCATGAAAACTTTCCACATCACTCACCCAGAAATTAACTACCTCTCCCAGGAAATCTTACAACAAATTATTTATGTTATGCAGATGAGGCTTCTTTACCTCCTTGTTTGGGTCTGTGTATGTGTGTCTGTGTGTCTGTGTGTGTGTCTCTGCGCATATCTGTGCATATCTGTGTGTCTCTGTGTCTGTGTACATATCTGTTTGTGTTGGTACATGTCTGTATATATCTCTGTGCATGTCTGTGTGTGTCTGTGTGTGTGTCTCCATGTGCGTGTGCATGTGTGTGTACTATCTTACATTTACTCACTAATTATTTGGAAAGTTCCTAAGGACAGGGACTACGTCTGCACATCTGGGCAGTGTTCCTTGCTCATGATAAATCTTCCCACCTTTCCTGTTCATTGTGCATATCAGGATGCCTTTAGCAATGCTTTACTTTTTTTTTCTCCTATCAGGGTGATTCGTATATGCCTCCGTAAGCTAGATGTCATAGTCATGAAAATATGAGAGGCTTGAAAGGGGATGAGATTAGAAAAGACTATTTAATTTGCAGCAAATCACATATTCCTTCACTTGGAATGTATTTAACTCTTCAAACCCCCTAAGTTCTAATAACTTTTTCAACTCTTTTCAAATGCTCCCCCTGCCATTATGTACAAATAGAAAAGCCTAAAGAAAATATAAAATAGTGATAAATGGGCATTCTTGTTGGTTCCCATATTATTTTCTTTTTTTACCTAGAGTTCCCATTAAACAATATTTGATAAACACCATATGACTCACAAGCATATAATTCAGCATCAACCAAAGTAATAAAGTAAAAACTGTATGTCATGTTTTCACATCAATGTTGAAAATTATACTATGCCTAAAAATTCTTTTCAGTATCTATTAGTTAAGTTAACCGTCACTTAAGTGTAAACTTTAAAGGGGTCCAATCTTCACGATCATCCAAAAGGCAGGTGCAACTGTGACACAAAACATTTCATCAGTATTTGCACATGTGAGACTTCTGTAAGGCCTCTACAGTAATGCCAAATCCAATTCTATAATTTAAGTAAATAAAAAAATCAAATAAGTAAAATTGATATTACAAAAAGAAAATATGTCTCATAGACATGGGGTCTGGACTAAAACAATTTCCATTCAAGTTTCGTTCATTCATGTTATATTTTATCCTGAGCCATTGCAAAAAAAATATCTAAGTTGGCCTCACTCCAGTTTCTAGTAAGCTCCATTTTACTAGAGCTTATAAGACACTGATTGTACTATACTATGCTCTATTTTCCTCATCTGGAAAATAGGGATGAAAACTACTTCCTGCTTCATAGAGTTACAAGAATTAAATAAAATAATCTATAGAAAGATAAAACTGTCTAGGCCAGATTTAGAGCTCAATGTCAGCTGCTGTTATTATTATCTGGTAATTTTTACATGTATGCCGATTCTGTGTCTCTACAACACCAAAATTTAACTGATGACAATAAAAATATCAACTATGCATTTAATTCCAGAGACTAAAATGTGAAGAACAAATTGATAACCAAGTATGGATATAAAAAGTTGCAATGGTTTTCTCAAGTCTCGAATGTTTCAAATTTTATATTTACTTATTTTGGTTTCAAACATATGAATCTACTCTATGTGCTAAATCATTTGTGTAAACAGTTTGTGTAAAAATGTGTAAATATTTTGAATTATCTTAAATCACCACTAAGAAAATAATATTTGAAATTTGCAGAGAATGAAGTTGTAGCACACTATATCTGCTATACAACTATGACAAATCAAACTAATATGGGAGAGTAGATTTTAACAGCGACTCAGAATCTTATGATCTTGCACTAAGTTCCCTCTGCTACAAACATTAACTGTAGTTCAGCACTTATAGCCTCATTTTTGGAAACTTGACTTACTGCTGATAGAGATAATAAGCACCTAAACAAACAATGTATATTCCTGATAGTCACACTGATACCTGTTTAAAAGAGAGCAAGTCAAAACATTAAAAAACAAAACTTCCATTTCCTCTTATTATTAGTTGAAATGCTTTTCATTAATGGTGACAGAAAAATGCATTTACTAGTTAGACTGCTAAGTGTCCATTATCAACTGCTGATAATCTGCAAGAAATCGCCCTTCCCAGTGCAGTGTAACCTGAATGCTTTCTGCACTTCCATCAGCTCAGATAAGGTGCACCAAATTGTCTTTCCAACTACAGTTGTGTCACCTGAATGCAATTAACACCTTATTAAGTGTTAAGGCATTTCTACAGGTAATAAATTAGTCATGGCTCAGTACCTTGCAACACTTCTTTAGTACAGTACTTGATACACTCACTGCAGGCTATGGAAAATGCTAAAACATAAATTCTTTAGAGCAATAGAATTACATGGGTAATTTTATATTTGTCTTAGTGGTGCTGATTGCACAAGCAGTCAAAGGGTGGAAGACAGTAAATCAAAGATGTCTCTTTTTATGACTGCAGAGTTTCCTGGTTTCAGGCAAAGTTTTGTGTCAGTTATTTGATAGTATATTTCTGGAAATTTTTCATTACATTTAAGTCACTAAATCATTCTTTTACAAGTCCCCACACACACACTTTCTACTGTACACTGAACATCTTAAGATATTAAAAATTAACTAAAATCATTTAAGTAAAAAATAAGATAAATGCTATACAGCTCTTATATTTAATATACACAAGTAATTTTAATATTTGATAGCTACTTTCTACATCTAAAAACTTTACCCATCTGAAAATAATCTCTCTTCCATTCTTGCTCTACAAAACCCAAATACTAAGACCTTGTTGCATGAAGAAGAAATAAAATAGCCTTAATAAAAAATAAAATTGTAACTATGGATAATTAAATAAGTTTAACTCCCCACCCCACACACACACACACACACACACAAGTTTTAAAATAATCTCTAGTTGCATTTCTTCTGAGATTTAAATTTTGTGCCTGTTCCTTTCCCTTCCCCTGAAGAACCATTATCAATGACTAAAGGCGGGCACAGAATTTGTAATTTGTAACAACATCGGTTCTTCCAAGAGAACTAGAGAACCTTTCTTAGGTTCAGATGTTAGAAGTTATAAGATACTTGACTTCGCCATTAAATATTAGCTCTAGTTCCACTGCAATCGAAGTGAATTTGCAGTATACATGCATACGGCAGTAAAGAATTTGAAAGTTATTTGCAATGTCTCTTTAGAATCTGACTGCGGTATTTTTAAAATGTAAGTGATATGAGTTTTTTCTTTCCTTGTCAGGAAATTAGGCAGTAGTATTAAGTGCCACATAAATAGCTAATTGGGTGGAATGATCAAAAGATTACATAAACCACTTCTCAGATAGGAACGTCTGAGATAAGCTACAGAGGAATGTGGGTCAAATGTTTAATCAACTTTTTTTTCTGTGCATATAAAATTAATATTTCTTAATGAAGGTTCATTAAGAATGATTGATTGACAGTTTTGAGCTTTCCCATTAAACTACTATTGGAAGATAAAATCATTCTAGTCCACTTCGTCATATAACAGTTGAGAAACTAAAATCCAAAGAGGTTAAATGTCTTGCTGAAGGTCACAGAGTGAGAACCTAGATCTTATGATGCCTCAAAAGGAGCTTCTTTCACTACATTATCTGGAGAGGAATAGGGTGCATGTACCTTCTGAAGAACCTTCTGACACTATGTTCTATTATTTGTTTCTAGGAATATCACTTGGTAGTTTAAAGCATACTTTTATATTCACACAGTATGTCCTGAGTCCAATATGGATTTTGATTGGATATTAGAGTACCTATAAAAATACGAAATACCTTTCTTATATTGTGACACTTTTTCCTTTATGAGGTTTCAGACTATTTCTCCAACTTTTTTTTTTTAGATATGTCAGGAATAAGCCAATAGATTTTTCATGAAGTTTTAAAATTATTAAAATTGTTTTTACAACTTAAAATTTTAGTTCAGTTTTACCTTATATGTTTTTATGATTTACCTAATCTTAAAATTAACTGACATTAAACTACAAATGCTATGCATGAGTCTTTCTTCTCAAAAGGTAAAGCCTTCCATAATATAATATAATATAATAATATAATATAATATAATATAATATAATAAATATAATATAAAAAATAATTAGATATCTATGGAAAAATTGAAGACATCATTTAAGTAAGAGTCATAAAATACTAAGAAAATACTTTAAAAAAAGATTCTGTAACTTTTGCAGTTAGGATGCTTTTACTAATGTATTATATTTTTGTACAATGCTCAAATAATTGATGCAAAATGATAAGCATTTTATTATGCTCACAGATTATGTGTTTCAGGAATTCAGAAAGGGCACAGTAAGGTAGTCTTGTTTGGGGGCCTCAACTGGAAAAATTCAAAGAGAGATAATTCAATAGCTCGAGAATGGATTCATCTAGGCCTGTTTCCTCATATGTCTGGTGGTTGATGTTGACTATTTTGGGAGACCTTACTGGGGGCTGTTAGCCAAAATACTTAGATAAATTATCAACATGTGGTATCTCCACATGGGTTAGATTGAATTTCCTCATAGTATAAGATCAGGGAAGTTTGTCATGTATCTACAAAGATTTGGAACATATGCATCCTGAAAAGAGAAATAATCACTGTCCACTAAAAGAGAATAAGAAATCAATAAGGCATTCAACTCTCCAAATACCCAAGAGAGGAAATAAGAAGTTTCAAAAAATCATTATGAGTTAATAAAAATAAAACTGGTATGATTTTTAAAAATTAAAGCTTCTTGCTTTAATTACTAGAATCAAAATTAAATTTTTCAGAACATATGCCGAGTACCTAGTGATTTACTTACAACAAAAGGAAAGTCACCAAATTTCACTCTATATGTTAAAAAACTTGATTTCAACCCCAGTTATCTATAACAAAAAAATAACTGCCAAAATAAGAAAAAAGAGAAATGCTACATTTTTACTTTGATTGAGAACATGTACAGAAGTACATAAGAAATTGCTACACTGGAATAAATACAAGGATCTTGAGGATGAACTGATTTAAAAAAAAAAAAAACTTCTGAATATAATTTTAAACTACATTTTTTGAGAAGACATCAGTCAGAAAATGAAAAATATGCAATATTTTTTAGTACTACCACAGAGAGGAATTGCTATATATAATAAACTAAGATCTGTCAGATTAATATAGAATTAGGGGTATCCTTTGCTATAAATGTGTCATTCAACGCCCTCTGATACAATCTATTATAATTTACTTGTTCTTTTAGAGATTGTTGTCTCATCTGGACACATATATGTCAGAAGTAGATGTGACTAATTAAACAGTTCTTTGTTAAAGAACTACTTAAGCAAAAATGATCATTAAATTATTCATTCATACAGTGGGATAATGTTTAATAAAGAGCAAGTAAGTATATGTTAAGAGATATATAACAAAATCGGGTTGGGAATAGGAGGAAAAAGTCTAGGTTGGTTTCTCAAAAGAGGTAATATCTAAGCTTAACCTGAACAGCAAATAAAACTACATTGGATAAAGAGACAAGTTGTAAGATGCTCCAGGTAGAATTACAGCCTATATAAAAGCACGGAGAAGAAAAGTATGGTATATTGAGGAAACTCCAAGAAATTCATTTTGTCTTAAACTTAAATTAATTTTGTCTTAAACCATGAGGAGTGGCAACAGAAATGATGACACGGCATAGGGACACAGGGCCAGACATGATATAATGCAAACAGCTTTATGTATTTAGGTTTTATGCCATGACTTTGAAGTATTTTAGATAAGAAATTATCATGATCAAACTATTTTCTATCAAGATTTCTCATGATGGAAGTAAAGAGATCAATCAGACAGTAGTTTGCATCTATCTAGGAAAAAGAAAATTCTGGCCTCAAATAAAATGGGAACCAAAAATGAGTGGAAAAATTCAACTGATATTAAGGTAGAAACATCACAATAATGACTGTGGCTGAGGAAGAAAGAGATTAAGAATTTATAATGTACCAGAGTATCTGGCTTGAACAACAGAACTTGTGACACTCTCTGAAACACAAGCAGAATATTTGGTTGGGGTAGAGTTAAGAGAGGCATCCATTTTTAGACATGTTGACTTTGAGATGTCTATGGTATATCTCGGTAGAGATATTAAGGAGCCACTTGGATCTGGAGCTCAGGGGAATGATCATCCTAGAGCTAGTGAGTTGAATAGCAATGGTTTACAGGTGATACTAGAAACATCATGAGTGAAAGAGATCATCTTGGAAAAGTATAGATGTCAGATGAGAGGTGTAGAAGATTAAGTTATGTGGAAACCAATGTTATTTATGGGTAAAATAAGAAAAGAAGAACATTTGGAAAGTGGCAAAAAAATTATAAAGGTAAGAGGATGCCCAAAAGGGAGTAGGGTCACAGTGAAGAAAATAGAACTGTTTATTAAAGAAAAATATCAATAGTTCAAATGCTACAGAAAAATCCACAAAATGAACACTGGAAAAGGTCCATTGAATTTAGCCTTTCTTTTTGCTAGTTCCAAACATTGAATATGGTTTGCTTCAAATATGTCTTTGGATTTCTAATAATTTCAGGAAGAGAACCTATTTAATTATAGCAATTGTACACCCAGGACATCTGAGGTAAGCCAGGATTTTTATTATGATGATGATGTCATTCAAAATATATTGCATTGGAAAAATAGAGAATAACAGAAATGCTTTCCTAAAATTGCCTCTGTAGTTATTGTTATAATAAATTTAAACTAATAATTTTTAATTTGTCACAAGCATCTACTTTGAAAATAGGTAAACTGAATTACAGTGACATTTAGTGATCCCCTAAGGTTTCTTGAAGTATGGGAAATGGTCTTTGAAATAAGAATTCATGTATTTTGATGCAGAGTACTGTGTACGAAGCTCTAAAAAACATACAAGCAAAGCAAATAATTTCATTAATTTCCTGTAGAACATTTTAAAATATCACATTAATCAGCCTTTATCATTTTTAAGTAGACATAAATAACGTTAAAGTTTTATATAATTAAAAGTTTTACACTTTGTGTGTGATTCTTTAAAGCCTTCATCAGTTTGTCAATTAACAAACTAAAAACCGCATTTATTCTAGTTATGCCTGGAAGCTGATGTTCCTAATAAAAAGGCTTCTTACATAAATAAAAGTAAATGCCTTAAAGAATTGACTTTCCCTAGCTTCCAGAATTATAAACTAGTGATTGCTCTTCTTGAGTACACTCAATACTTTCTAAAGTGCAAGACAGAGAGGGAATTTGTTAATCTCTTCTGCACTATAATATCTCTGTGTTTAACCACACTGATCTATGTACTATATCAGCCGGTGGATAGCAATGGTAGACACACAAACCAAAATGACTCTCACGACTGCTGCGGATTCTTGCAACATATTTGTCAAGGCTCTTTCACCACATCCAGCGGAAGATAAATCCAGGGCCTGGTCAACAAAATGCACTGATAGGCTGCATTTATGCCTAAGCAACTAAAAGAGGTAGGTAAAAGAGGGAAGGTAGTTATCATTGCTTAAAAGTTCAACATGTTTTATTCAAAGGAAATATTCATTATCCTCACAGTATATGAGATGAGTCGGTGCCTGCCCCAGATGAAGTCATACCTCAGGATAACTCTTAAAAATCAACAATCACCACTACAGCAAAAATCATTAGACACAATGATTTAAGAAATTATTATGTATTTATTATTTCAATGGATATTTGCTGAGTGTCTAACCTCCGCATGAAGGACTAAGGAAGGATATATAAAAAGTCATGATCGCATTCTTGAGAACTTAACAGGAATGCCAAGTGGGGGAACTGAATCACAAAAGGAGAAAGTTGAAAAGGGTCTTGGCATAATAGAGTATTTCATGAGACATTGCTGGCTGCCTAACTAACAATCATTGCCTTTCAAATCCTTTCTCCCCTTTTCTCCCCAAAACTCCAATCTCCCATCTCCTGCAAAGACTTTAAGAGAGGAGAGCCTCAGACCCACTATTAAATTATGAATTCTAATTAGTAGAATGAAATCATCCTGCACTAATTCCCCTGGCCAGTGACTGGTTTCAACACGGGCATGTGATAAAATTTTATCCAGTGAGACAGGAGAATTCTGCCGGGGTCTTTTGAAAAATCCTTCCTCAAAAATAATGAGAATTATATAGGAAATAAGTACATTCCACAGATATTATTGTGTAATAATAGAAAATCTGGTTCTATTGCTGCTATATTTTGGTTTTGAGGGCTGCTAAGGACTACCAAACATCTTAAGAACAGCAGAGATAAGAAAACGTACACACACACACACACACACACACACATACACACACACACACATCACCACCAGCACACACCAGCTTCTGATGATATCTTCAAACCACTAACTTCTTGTTATGGTAGATAATTAATTGTCTATGTTGTTTTAATCATATGAATCAGATTTTTCTGCTTATTGCTGCCAAATGCATCCTAACCAATACAAATACACTTAATTCAAAAATGAGGTAACAGAGATCCTGAGAGCTAAGAAGATCTGCCAAATATCAGACAACTAGTTATAATATAGTATTCTTAGTAGCTAATCCCCTTTAAATTAATGGCTATCACATTTGAAATGTCTTGGGAGCAGTGACACCCCACTGAGCACACTTAGCATACAGATTATAGAACCAAGGCTTCTGGGAGAAATGGTTGATACCAGTGCTGAGACAAAAAAAGTACAAGATGAGCCTAGAACATCTTGTTGAGCTAGAAAGTAAGAAAATGTTCAGATAATTAGGGAAACTTGTCAAAAGAATTAGCCTAAAGGGGTTTCTACTGGTAAAACCTTGGAAATTTGAGCATCAAAATAAATAACTGAATAAAATAGGAAATTGAGTCTATAGGGATATTGATAAATAAAGATGAAATTAAAAATTTTATAAAGAACAGAATATTTACATAGTTACAAAGTATTACCCCCACAAAACACTTAACAATTACAAAGAGCAAAACAAATAAATTTACAGTGAGGGACTGGCAGATACCACCATTAACTAATCAATCAAAGTAAACATCATCAGTAATACCACAAATCAAAATTGTGCATAACTGAAAGAATGCAATGAGAAGAACACAGTATTGCTCCTGTGACATTCCTGTGAAAAACAATCTCTAAATCTAATCATGGGGGGACTTTTAAAATATAGTTTTTATTTTTATAAAGGTGTGACAAGGCTAATACATTGAGATGATTACCACTGCAAAGACAGTTTGTTATTCACAGTCCCTAAGGGGAGGGGGCACATCATGTCATGCAGGGCCATATAGGGAAGCACCAGGGTTGGACAGGAAGCAGAAGGAGTAAGGAGAAGGCATGGGTTGGGTAGGTGCCTTAGTTGTAGTATTTTAAGGAAAGTGAGGCAAAGCAGGATAAATAGAAATAGTTTTGGCTAATGTAAATAATTTAAGTAACTATGGGGTGTTGGGTCATCTCTAGTTGTTTTATGCCTAGCCCCTGGATGATTAGAGAAAGGAAATATGGCTTCCTGGAATGTAAGAGCAGACACAAGTGGTGGTTCCTACTAAGGGCTCTGAACAAGTTGCTTTGTGTATGAAAGCCATGCTCTCAGGGAGAACCACTCTCTATGGCTAAGAATTGGACCACCCTTGTGACTGCAGGTATTTCAATTTCCAAGGTGGAATGGCAAGAAAACAAGTTAAGAGAGTGTGGATAGGATGTTTCTCAGCCAAGCAAAATATGCTAATCAAGGTTCAGGATGCTCCAGGTAAACACCTCAGAAGTTAGGATCCTATACTAGGATCCACCACTTCAGTACACACAAAAGTAGGCACAAAGAAAGGGGCAAAGAACAAGTAGTAGCTGTAAATTTTAACCAGGTTTAAGAATGCAGATGAGACCCCACCACTGTGCTGTCTCCATGAGATTCTTCCCTTCTTATAAAATAGAGCCAAGCCTTCTTTGGCCAACCCAGCCCTGTGTTTTGGGGATTGTTGACCAACCACGACTATACTCTGGATGTTGCTTTTCCACCAGTCTTCCCACAGCTTCTCTTTTGTTAGAACAAAAAAGACCTGGAAAAAGAACTACCAGCAGGCTGATTTTTGTTGATCCATAGGCATAACTGAAGAAGGTCTGGCTTCTCTTGGGGCTTTGATATTTAATTCAAGTCTACTTTTGGCTGGCATTGCTCTTATTCTTGATCTGAGCAAAGTAACAAACCCTGAACTAGCCTTCCAAGATGTGCTTCACTGTGTCACCATCCTTCCCTACATCTTGTATTCTGGGGGTCAGCAAACTGACCTTACTCCTTCTACAGATATCACAGAGAAGGTGATGTCTTCTACTTTAATGGCCTGAATTCAAGTTTTAGAGCACATGAAATTGATCAGGATACAGAAATTTTCTATGTGTAAATTCATACTACATATTAATTGTGACAAGATTAAACCTCCTCTCTCATTTGCATCTACTTACAGTAACATAGCCCATACCTATTCCTGGAGGCCAGAACATTAATTTATTCAGTGACAATTTCCTGAGCATTTATTATAAGTTAAGCTCTATACTAAACATTTAGGATATAGCACTGAGCAAAACAAAAACAAATCACTGATCACTTGGGGTTTTTATATGAAAGAAAATAAAATGAATAAACAATAAATAATTTAATGAACAAATTATGAAAAATAAAATAATAAATTTATAAATTATTATTTATAAGTCAATGAATAAGTAATGAAAATGAATAACCAAATAACAAATTATAACATGTGCTGGAAATGCTATGGAAAACAATAAATTAAAAGGTGACTCAGGGTAAAGGGGATTGAAATTGCTGGATTTGTAAAGTTCCAATTGCAATTTTAAAAACCAAACAGAAGGGAGTTTTATTTTGTCAGAAAAAAATATCGAAACATATTTTAAATTATAATAACACATGATTTTGTGATAAGAGTTAGTCAATTTTAATAATCAGAAGGTTTGTGTTATATATGTTTTATCCTGAAGTCTCTATCCCCAGGTCCAGTGAATTAAAAATGGAAGAAATTGAGCCAGGGGAAGAGGAGAAGAATCAGCATAACTTTTCAGAGATAGCAGAGAGCTAAGGGGAACAAGATGTAGAAGAGAACAAGATGAGGGATGGAGAGACCCTAGAGGAAGAATTCCTTTATGCCATCCCAAAAGGAATTCAGAATCACCTGATAGATGGTCAAAGGGGGAGAAAGACCAGACATCTTTTGCACCATTCCCTAGATTCCACCAGTCTTCTTGACTGCCTATGAGTAAGACTTTTCTGGGAAAGTACCATGTCTTCTTTTCTTACCTTATCAAGGACACTAATGACCTCCAGGCTACTGCATGCACTGGCCAACTCTCAGTCTTCATCTAACTTGACTTCTATTGGGAGCCATTCTTGCTGAATGCCCTGAAGACAGGGTTGGAGTTGCCTGCAAGCCAGAAGTTTGCAGAGCAGGTGGGCTCCTTAATGGCTAGCTTGTTACTGAAGGAGGAAGTTTGGCTTAATGGATAGCTCATTAGTGAAGGAGGAAGTTTGGCTTAATGTTGAATGTTCCTTGCTCCAGGGAATAAGAGACAAGGATGTTTTGAGAGAATTTACGTAAAGGTCAGTGATCATTTGCATATGTGTGGGTGTTGCTTCTCCTGCTCTTCCAAGGGTATATATATGCTGTGCTAAATAAACTTGGGGCCGCAGTATTCACTGTTAGCCCTCCCGACTCTATCTCTCTGTTTCTCTCTCTGTCTCTATCTTCTCTCTCTCTCTTTTTTTCTCAGTCCTCACTCCCCCTCTCGGGAACTTTTCGATCTTAGCGGTGGGCTCTGGCAGACTTCTCAGTAGCATTTGTGTGACTGCTTCTTCCCATTAAATACCGTGTACTCACCTGGCTTCTGAATCTCCACATATTCTCTCTGCTGCTCTCCAGACCCTTTGGATCCTATTTCTCAGTCTCCTTTGCTAACTCTTCTATATCTTCTCAATCTCTAAATCTTATAGTGACCTAGTCTACTATATCTATACTCACCCCTGAAGAAACTGTATCCAGGCTCATGGGATTAAATACCATCTCAATGATGATGACTGCCAAATTCCATCCCTGAACTTGGCTTGCTACTGGACATTTCCACTTGGATGTCTAAAGGCCATGTTCAATTTAACATGTCTAAAGCTAAATTCTTCAACACATCTCTCCCTGACACATACATCTGTGCTCCTCTAGACTTTCCCATCCTGGTAAATGACAGCTTTATTTACTTGTTGAATCATCTTTGATGCTCCTCAAAGAATATTCCCTTCTCGGGAACTTGACATGTGCTGGTCCCTCTGTCTAAAATTCCTTCCCTCCCTCCATCTACATAGGTCACTCCCTCTTTTACTTCACATCTCTGTTCAAATGTTACCTCTTCAGAGAGCTCTTTTCTGATGACCCTTCTAAAAGTAGGGTTCTTTGTCACTACCTCGCTCCTTGCTTTATTTTCTTCACAAAACTTTCACTACTTGATATACTATGTGTGTTCAATTATTTATATATTACCTGTATCTCCCATTAGAAGAAAAGCAAATCTCTGCAAGAGCAAGAATTTGAAGTTTGTATATCTCTATGACCGATAATGGGCCTGTCATATAGGAGATATTCTGTACAAACGTTTAGAATGAATGGACAGGAGAAATGAGGTTACAGAATGTAGATATGGAATGTTTACAGAGTTTGACTGAAATTTTTACTGAGATCAAGATGGTCCCTGTGTGCTGCTATCTGAAAGAAAAACCACCTGGGACTTGTGAATGACTGCAACAATAAGTAGAGCTTAATAAAAGCCCATAATCTTTAGGAAAGCTTCTGACCATAGATCTTTACCGTCCAATACGGTAACCTTTAGCCACAGGTAGCTATTTAGCCATAGGTGGATATCACCACATATCAAGGGCTCAATAATGACAATTGTTTTTGATGTTGAACCTGAGAAATAGCATTTTAAAAAAAGAAGTAAGTGAGTTAAAGGGTTTTATTTTGCTAAAGACAAATGATATCTACATATCTGAGTTTGTGACAGAACAATTTAAATTATTATATCTCTTTATGTTAATTTGTTTCATTTAATATAACTTCATATTAAGGACCTAGCTCAAGAGCATCATCAGTGAACCAGGATTTGAGTGGCCAAGATCTACTTCAAATGGAATGAGAGAAAAAAAATATATAAAAACAAACAAAATCGTATAATTTAGATGTTATTTAGAAAGAGTACATGACTAAGGTCATCCATTCATGGATGAAATGAGTTATTTTTTTTTATTTTAAAAGTACAGGGTGCCAAAAAACTACACGAAGGGAAAGCTTAGTCTTATTGAGGTATCAGGTAACCTTCCCAAAAAGTAAGTTTTCATGAGTTCTGAAGGTTAAGTAGAAGCAATCCAAAAGAAGAGAAAGAAGGAGGCAGAATCAGGTACAGACAAAAAATTTTATTCCCACAACCTCTTATCCTTAAAATAATAATAATAATAATAATAATAATAATAATAATAATAATAATAAAGCCATACCTGGAGCTTCCCAGAACTTTATGTAAGGAACCTGAAAACTAAAATCACAAGTATAAAAACATATGGTTCTATTAAATAAAATGTTAAATCTTCAAATAATCTTAATGTATAAGATATATGAGAATGCAAAGAAGGAAAAAAAACACCTTTCCCTGGCTTTTTGAAATGGTGTTAGTCAGCTGGAGAAGCTTATTTTCTACACTTAGTCACATTTTCTACTCAACAACTAAAAACCATTCCCAAGGAACATGAAAAAATATGATAAAAGTATTGCCTTCTCTGAATAAAAATATTTTCAGTGATTCCTAATATTTATAAACCCCAATTGAAAAACAGGATTCTAAAACTCTCAGAAGAATTGGTAATGCCAAAATAGTAACTAAAGTAAATAGCAGTTAGAAATTCCACAGTTCTGATGTGAATTCAGTTGCTTTTATATGGATCAGATTACTATACTGTTGAAAACATCCTGATAATTTTAAACCATCAAAATAAATTAAAAAGCATTTTTGAACTGTTATCTGTTTTGGATGAATTTGATTCTGGTCTTTTTGCTCCAGGAACGAGAATATTATTATTAGGAAAAAATCCTTTAAATATTTGACATATTATTATAACACTTAAAATCATTAGAATTACAAAAATGGCAAAAACATAACACTAAATGAAATATAATTTAAAAATATTAACAAAAGCAACAAATGAACAGGACAAACAAACAGCGACTCATGGACATGGACTATAGACTAGTGGTTACTAGAAGGAAGAGGGTGGGGTGATGGGAGGTAGACAGGATAAAGGGAGTTAAATATGTGGTGACAGAAAGAAATCTAACTATGGGAGGTAAATATGTATGTATATATGCTTTACTGTTAAAGTGTACAGCTTAAACTTATTGGATTTCGTTAACCAGTCACCATAAAAATAAATAAAAATACTAACAAGCCTCTTCTAGCTTATAATTTAACAATTAAAAAATTAAACATGATCAATTTTTATAACAAAATCATTCTAATAAAACAGTCTTTATGGATTCAGAGAAAAATGGTTTTGAATTCCTGCTCCCCTAGCCATATGACTGATCTTCTTCAACTTTAGTTTCTTAATCAATATTATGAAGGAAATAATCTCTAATATGTAAGTTGTCTTTTAGAATTAAATTAAGCACCTATACATTTTGGGCAATATACATTATTGCCTTTCCCTTCCTTTTCTAAGATTAGAGCAGAGTTATAATTTTTCAATATTTTGGTAAATAAGATCTTAAGTTATGGATACAAAATCAAAACCACTAAAGAATTAAGTATATTTGTTGTATCTTAAAAATATTCTATGGTATAGTGAAATTAGAAATAGATTCTGAGTCCAGAAACTGGTCTAATCCAAACATTTTTAGGTAATATAATGATTATATTGATTACCGTAAATTTCAACAAAGCAACTGATTAGAGAAGAAAACTTATTATAGACAGTCCAGTGTAGTCTAAGTGCTAAAATTTTATTACATGTGATTTCTTAGATATTTTTGCATAAATTTTAACTTTTTTAATATTTAAACATTATACAAACACTATATGCTGTTGGATAAACATAAATGATATTGAAAGTAATGTTGACTCTGCAGAGATTAAGGTGATGGCTGACAGAGCAAAGATGATGAACTACTGTATGAGCTAGGTGCAAAAGTGGTCTTAGAGAATGGGTGGTAAAAGCATAGAAATGCCCTTCTCGAAAAGAAGGTCAAGTCTAGCAGCCAGTCCTGGGCTCAGTGGAGAATGCTAACTCAAGAGGCAATATACTAACTGCCAGTAAAGCGTCCTAAATATCTATGCTGATTACACCCAATTGCCAGAAATTGAGTAAATTATCATGTCATCAAGGAATTCTCTAGTATTGAATATTGTGGGGCATTTAAATAAATGGGTCATCTGTTGGGGTACAGAAATCTCATTAAAGCTTTTCGTTGGAATGGTATTTTTGTAACTGAATTAGACTTTTATTACACTCAAACAATTGAGCTAGTGCTGTCCTCTTTGAAAAAATGACTCCACTCTTTCAAATTATATAAATTCTCCTCCCATCTTTCAAGGTTCATCTCAAGCCCAATTTTCTCCTTGGACACTCCCTCAAAATTCCATCCTTGGAATAAACATTGGCAGAATTTTTATTACATATCAGGGTCGCACCTTATCAAGTGTAGTTTTGTAGTATTCTTTCATTATTTCATGTCTAATTGCATCATATATAGATACTAAATTTCCCAAAATTTACTCTGAGAGAAGAACGAGATGGGAACCGACCTTGTACTTTTATTATACCAGACACTTTAGTGTGATCTTTAATCTTCACAGCTACTCCCTAAGACATATGTTATTATCCCCATTTTTCAGATGAGAAAATAGAATTCCAGAAATACTATATGCCTTGCTTAGTCACACACCTACTTAAGTGGCACTGTTGGATACAAACTCAAACTAACTTTGTTTCTAAGTCACTCACCACAATATCTTTCCCAAAACTGCTCTGTATGCTTTCTGTATTGTAGAAATTGAACCTAGTTCCTTGAATCTGTGATATCGTCACTGCCACTAAGTGGAAAGTTCATGGGCTTCAGATACTGGAAACTAGAGTTCCAATCCTACTACTCTGAATGCCAGTCTCTTCTCTTTTTTAGACATACATACAAAATTTATCCAATTTCCAAAGGATGCAGTCAACCTACAAATTGTACATTTAATGTGCATTTTTTTCAAAAGCAGTACACAATACTTAAGTTGGGCTTTAGAGTAAAAAGAAATCTGGATTTGAACTCAGGTGTCTACCATTCTGGAGCCATCCTAATTTCAGCAAATTGTTTAATTTCTCTAAACCACATACCCTCATCGGTAAAGTGAGTTTAATAATCAACATCTCATTGCATCATTAAAAGATTAAATGAGATTATATACGTAAATTCTTTAGCATTTTGCTGGCCCATAGAATGTGCATCATAAAACTATCATTTGTACTCACTGAATAAAATATAGGCATTTATGCTATAAGTACATTAATAATTGTGCATAAACGTAGAAACTAAATCAAAGCAAAAAAGTTTGAAAAATATTATTATAAAAGTTTGGAAAATATTATTATAATTCCCATTAGTTTGAGTATCTGATATTTAGTAGGTCCAAAGTCAAAGTACTAATCAGGGTATTGTTATAATTCATGGCTGTTTAGTCAAAAATATTTTTGAAAATTTTTTAGAAAAAAATTCACCTTTTCCTGAATTGACTGGAAGATAACTTCATCATATAAGGTTATCTCAAAATTTAGTAAAATAGATGAGCAGAAACTCATAAAGACACACCTGAAGAATACTGCATATTAGCTGAGAGAGTGAAAACATAAAATTATCTTATTTCTCACTGTTGTCTGTATTTAAAGTAATGAAAATAATGCTACACAGATCTAGAATGGTAAAATTGACTCGTGTAGAAATGATGAACATAGACTTTATTTTTCTTGATGAGAATGTTTTTAAAAATCATCAAAAAAAACACATTACTTTTAAATGAGGTCTCAAGTCAACATATATTCTAAGATTTCTACAGAAATTTGCAAATGAAGTTAGCACAGCCTTTGCATGTGACATTATTTTGGGAACATATTTATAGAGAGGGAAAATAACAATATCTTTTTAAGTTTTTTTAATTAAAAACAGCTTCAAAAAAACGCAGATTCAATTGAGTCAAACTTTACCCTTAAAGCTTATATACTTGTTTGAAAGAACTTCACTTGAATACAGGCCTATCGCGTCAAGCACAGCTATTTTAGAAAGAAAAAAGAAAAATGGACAGCAGGAGTTAAATTTGATGTTCATTAACATTAAAGGGAATTTCTTGCACCATTTAACTAATATCTTAGTTGGTACATTGTGACAAACAAGTTTTAGTTGTTAAAATCTATTATACCTGCTTTGAATTGCATCTCCCTGAAGCCAGAGGCTCAATAGTTGGTTAAATTCGATTTGAGTTGCTAGGGGCTGTTAATGAGTAGGTTTTTCTATTTGTTCTCTTAATTGTTCTCTGTCTAAATTATCACTGATGATGAAATCTTATGTGCACTACATTCCTACATAATCAGAAGGTCTAAATAATTTTTCCTCTTTAGGATAATGATATGGAACTTAAGGCTTATAAAAATCTTTAGGGATAGTTCTTTTAGTTGTTTTGTTGTTGTTATTGTTTGTTTTTATAACGTGCCATATTTAATTTCAAAATAAATAATTCCACTTGGGCTTCAACAGCATTAAAACAATATGGAAATAACAAACAAACAAACAGTATTATAATTGCTACACCCACAGTAGATTCTTAATATATAAATGTGTGCTGATTGACTAAGAGTGTATTTCTAGCATTAGAATGCCCTTCAAAACCTTTGAAATGCAAATTGTTCTGTCTTAAGTACAGCTTTATAACTAGTGTGTTATGTGCATGATATGATACTGATAAGTCACTTTTTAAATTAGTTAAGAGTTTATGGTATAATGGCCAACGTAAATCACAATGAATTGGAAAGGAAAATCTATACCAATCACTTCCAGCAGAGGTCTCTAGAGAGCAACTAAAATTATAGAAAGAAGAGATGTATGTTCAGTAATTTAAGTACAAAATTTAACTCTTCAGCTTTATGTGAGCCCTTTCTTTTCACCCACGCCCCTTTCTCTTTTGATGTCTGTGCTCCTTCATCAGATAAAAGGCTGTCTAAAACACTGATCAGAAGTAGACACAAGAGAATAGGTTAATCCCAAGTGCACCGGTGTAATGTGTCACAAAACAGACAATGTAATTATCTCAGCAGCCTGTTTAACCAGCTAATTCGGCAGCTTTGCATACCAGGGGTGAGCTCATCTGTTCACTATATTACCAGCCAGGACATTTTTCACCAATATCACTACAGTTTTACGAAAGCTTGTAAAAGCCTGAGGATTGAGTGTTTCCTTGGATGTGGTATAACAGCTTTTTGCAGTCTTTTATCTATAGGGAAGTAACAGACTAACAAAGGGAAGAAAATGGAGATGAGTGTTGCATGATACCAAAAAAAAAAATAAAAAATGAAGTCAATGATATAAGTCTCTGTATGTGTTCATTTAAAATAAAATACCCTCTCTTTACTGGGAAGCCCTGGAGAAATGCTAAACGATTTAACAGAAATGTGATTTTGATGGTAAAGACTTATAAACCTGGTTCTGCTTTTCTTATAAGTAAATTTATTTGCCCCAAATGCATTCTGTTTGGGGGAGCTGGCTTTAGATTCACATTGAACCAAACTTGAATCCTGGTTCTTTGGCTTTTTCATCTCCTGATTTGGGTTAAGTTAACTCCACAGTTCATTACTCTTTAAAATATGAATAATACCTAACATATCTCATAGTGACTGAGGAGCTTAACTCAGGGAAATGCCTGGCACAAAGAGATAAATAAACAGCAATTATTTTATTACATTATGTATACACGTATACAACATACACAAATACACACACACACACATGCAGACACACATATACACTTTTTACATATATATTTAACCCTTAAACAATGCAGGAGTTGGGGTGCCAAATCCAGCACATTGAAAAATCCACATATAACTTTTGACTCCTCAAAAACAACTACTATAATTTTCCCTCGGTGTCCATGTGGCATTGGTTCCAGGACCCCTTTGGACACCTAAATCTGCAGATGCTCAAGTCTCCTACATAAAATGGTGTGAACCAATGCATATAGTCAGCCTTCAGCATCCACAGAACCCTAGCTGTGCACAGAAAATAGTGCAGGTATGTACTGAAAAAATAAATCTGCATATAAGTGCATCCACGCAAGTCAAACCTGTGTTGTTCAGAGTCAACTGTGTATGTATGTGTATATAATATATAATATAATATATAATATATAATATATACATACTCATGAAAAAATAATAATAATTAACCAAAACCTCAGAAAATATTCATGCATTATCTCAAATCTTTCCTTAAGTGATTACCCACTGAGCACAGTGACCACAGTATATAACGTGCAGGTCCAGCATCTAGGACTGTCTGATGTGCTCAACAATATTTGTTGAATAAAATAAACAACTAACTCGATGGTAAAAAAAAAAAAAAACACAGCAAAATATATAAGATTAGTCAACGATATTGACAACATTTTAAAGTGATGTGTTTTGCTATTCAATTGTTTCAAAACTAAACTTTCACATCAAAAGACAGTAAGTTCTGTGTCTAACAGCTTAGATGTAGGTTGTACATTTGATGTCACATGTTCATTTGACATAGTTAAATGACAACAGTGACAGGAGTGTCAAAGTCTTTGAAAATCATGAAAATTGTCTTGAAGGTGAGGCAGAGATAAGGGAAGGTTCTGATTTACAGTAACGTCTATGGGAGTGCCTATTACTACACTAATGTACTGAGAAAACTCAAGTGGGTTACAACTGGGGAGCAAAATGCCCAAGGGGATGACATGGAAAAACTCTATAGACAGGTGGCTATAAAATAGACTTAACAGTGAGCCAAGCACCATCTTCCAAAGTCTCATGGCATAGAAATCTCAGGTCTTCAATAGCAAGTTCAAAAACTGAGGAATAAAGAACTAGAAGGTCCCTCTGCCAATGGCTTCCATTTAACTCTCCATACAGACTGTTCTCCAGATGTCAGCTGAAATGAAAACGGGCTTATGCAGAACCCCTACCCCAACTTCTCCTTCAAATCCTGCTATGATTTTCCCATCTACCTGTCACAATTTATTTCAAACCATTCCTATTTCAAATTGATCTTATTGGCCTCATTGCCATTTTCTTTATTATTATTATTATTATTATTATTATTAGTTTCAAGTATACAGTACATTGGTTAGACACTTTTATATTTTATAAAATGATCCTCCTAATTGCTCTTTCTCTCCTCTGGCTCTTCACCTAGCCATTACATTAATGCTAACTGCATTCCATATGCCGGCCTCCCCATCCCCATGACCATCCCAATCCCCACTCCTTTCTTTCAGTCCCCCAAAAGCCCCTTTCCTCTGTCTGTCATCAGATTGCCTTCTACATTTGTGAGTCTGTTTTTGATTAGTTTGTTCTTTTTTTGATTAGTTTGTTCTTTTTGTTCCTTAGATTATTCATATAAAGGAAATTATGTGGTATTTATTTTTCTCTTTCTGACTTCACTTGGCAAAATAACCTCTAGGTCCATCCATGTCACTGAGAATAATAGGATTTTATTTTTTTAATGGATAAGTAATATTCCATTGTATATATGAACCATAACTTCTTTGTCTAATCATCTGTTGATGGGCATTTAGGTTGCTCCCACCTCGTGGCTATTGTGAATAGAGCTGCAGTAAACATAGGGGTGCATAGATTCTTACGAATTATTGTTTTGGTTTTCTTTGGATAAATACCCAGAAGTGCAATTGCTGGGTCAAAAATTATATCTATTTTTAATTTTTTGAAAAATCTCCAGACTGTTTTCCATATGGCTATACCAATTTGCAATCCCACTCAACAGTGTATGAGGGTTCCCTTTTTTCCACTTCCTCACCAATTTTTTTTGTTCTATGATTTATTGATGATAGCCATTCTGACAGGTGTGGTTTTAATTTGCATTTCTCTGATGATTAGTGACCTTGAGCATCTTTTCATATGTCTCTTGGTCATCTGCATTTCCTCTTTGGAGAAATATCTGTTAAGGTCTTCTGCCCATTTTTAATTGGATTGCTTTTTGTTTCTTTGTTGTTATTTTGTTGTTGAGTTGTATGAGTTCTTTATATATTTTAGATATTAATCTCTTGTTGGGTGTATCATAAGTGAATATCTTCTCTCATTCACTTGGCTTTTGTTGTTGTTGTTAATGGTTTTCTTTGCTGTGCACAAACATTTCCATTTTCTTTTATAACAGCCTGGGTCATTTTTATCTACCATTAACTGTCAGTAAATCTTTTCCTTCTAACTTTTACAAGGCTTGCTTCTTCACTCCACTTCCCTAAGTCTCTGCTCAAATGTCATCTTACAAAGGCCTTAACTGACCACCCTTTTTAAAAGTCTTTTAATGCTACCTTTTACTTTTCCTCGCAGCACTTGCCTGGACTTCAGTTTACATGATTTATGTACATATATATTTACCGTCTCTCACCAAAGTGGAATATTAGCTTAGTGAGACCAGGAATTTTATTCATTTATTGGTCCACCCCCAGTGCTCAGAGAGGTCCCTAGTATACTTGTAAGTATCCCATAGCAAAGTACTGCTACAAATAGAGTTTTCCCAAGTTCTTCCCTGTGTGATGGGTGCAGAAGACTTGACACAAAGGCAAGGAGGAGGTGCTGCTTAAGGACTTGAAGCCTGAATCCATGCTTCAGTGTTTGCTGGGCCACTGGAAGGAGAGAGAAGCACGGCAAGGAAACCTTAGCATTGAGTACTGCTTGTGTTGTACTGTTTGGCTTCACTCACTGCCTGGGCTTTATCAGATGGAACTGTTTTTCAAAGCAGCTTGGAAATTCCGACGGGTCACATTTGAAAAAGGCAGAACTACAAGCGAACTTTTAGAGGTGTTGGCGTTCTCAGGTACGTCTACCATTGCAGCTGCATGAGGACCTATGGTATCCCACAGTTCTCATGGGGGCCCTTCACTGTGATGTTATTTATTAGATTTCTTTGGAGTCACTGAACGTCTGTGTTTCCACCACATTTTGTTCATTCTGGTTTTATATTGTATAGTAACTGTGAATTTCGCTATTCTAGCACTGTCATCAGTCTGCCAGCTCCTTAGGTAGGGTAGGGACTAGATCTTGATTCAATTTTGAGAATCACAGCATATTTCAAAAAATAATTAAATATATCAAAGTAATATTTCTGTGATATGAAAAATGGTTGAATAATAATGAAAAATATCAGATACTGATTTTATCTTATAGAATTCTCATTATACCCCTGGCAAGGTCCCATTATTGTCATTCCTTACTTATAGGAAAAAAAATTTAGGCAAAAAAATAGTTAAGTACCTTGCCCAGAATCATGCAGCTAATAAGTGCCAGGACTTGAATCCTAACCATAACAACTCTCTTTTGGAGTTCTTCAACATCAACTCTTCAGACTGATATTTGGATATTTCAAATATCTCTTCTGTATTCTTTTATCATTAATGCCCATTTCCTGCTTCTGTCTTTAAACAACCAAGTTCTCATCACTAAATTAAGAACTTAAACATTGCAAAGCTTTAGTAAGGTTTGGATATCAAACTTTTAAAACATACTTAATAATCAATGTGTATAAGGAGTTAACAAAGGTTAATGTTGTCCTTGGGGTGGCAGAATTTAAATTTTGTAAGAGTTTCTTAAGCCTATTTAACAAAGAGAAGCAAATGTTGCTATCTTTTTGCAAAACCTGCATTTCGAGGCACTTCTATGATTTATGAATGTCTGTACCACAGAGAACGAATGATATATGGTTGGAGTCTAATTCATTCCAACTCATCACATGTATTTTGTAAGTCCGTACCACCTTTTGAAATCAATAGGCAGTTAACACTGAGGAGATATATTTAGGTTTGAAAGAAGATAAAAATTAGACTGTGAGCTATTCTTTGTATGAAATCCTGTTAACATATTTTCATATGGCATCAGGTCAAACAGCCTAACTTGTTTTTTTAGACTCCCTGTCCAATATTCTTCAGCTCCCATATAATTTACTCTTATACTAACTTGCAGGCAATATTAATTTGCATGGGTTAAAAGGGTCATTAGTTTATTAATAAGTATCTTATGGCTTTTGGCTGTGCATAGAAATTAATAGTCCCTTCTTCAGAACCTTTATTTTTAAATTTTCTTAACTTTTATTTATCATTAACTTAAATAGTTCTGTTCGGAAAGCTCATCATTTTGAAATTAGTTGCCCTTTATTCTGGCACACTGTGGCACCTGAGAAAATAGTTGTCTAGTAAACAAAAATTTTTTAAATGAACAAAATGTGTGAATATGATAGTATGGAAAAAACAGACACAAAGAGTAGAAAAAAAATGTCCAAAAGCATCTTTGAATGTCATTATGATTATAAAATTAAATGAATAGTCACAACTTCTTGGCATATTTTACATATAGGATCAGGTCCTGTGATTGAAGAAAATGAAGAATACGTGGAGGGTTACATCAACTCTCCCCAGTAACTAAGGTAAAAAATATATACAATGTAAATGCATTAACTATTCTAATATCTAAGCATGCAAATTATAAGTATATAGGTTGTTCAATATTTTACTAAGTTACTGAAGCATATTTGGAATTTATTTCTATGGAGTCTTCAAAAAAAGATATTGTTCTATCTTTTGGTAATGATTAAGGTGTGTTTGGAAAGAGAAAGGAATGGATTAATTTCTGAACCCAAAATCCTGGTATTCCATGCAGAAAGAACCCTATGATATGTGGCAGGGAGTCTGGGTGTCCAGGCCAGCAGTTAACCCCATTTGGTTAAGGCATGGTGGCAGGAGAGAAGAACAGTGGGAGATAATGTTGAAAACTTAATTTGGCAGGGGTATTGAAAGCTGTGCTTGGCAGATCAAGGAGTTGACAGTTCTTATGCAGAGGAGTAACATGATCAGAACAGGGCTCTTAAAAGATAAATCTGACAATAAGATAGATAGTGAATTGGGGAGGAGGGAAGAGGAGAAGCAGAGGGGCTAAAGGAGATGCCGAACCCAGTGAAGGCCTCAACTAGAAGAGCTTAAGTAAGAATGTGCAGTATCACTGAGAAACAGATTAGATCTGGGTTAAGAAGAATCTGCTCACAAAATAAGACAATATTTTTTTAGAATTTGTCTCACTAAAGTTTCTGATAATGATAAAATCAATATATTTTTTAAGGTTTCTTTGTCTAAGACAATCTTTAGATAAATAAAATTGCCTCTGTAGAAAATGTTAATATTTATTAATAATGAAATATTATATAAGGATCATATATTATACTTAATTATATATAATTAAACATTATATGTACATACACTTAGTAGTTATTTTAATAATAAACTAATGTTTATAGAGCATTTACTAGATAGCATATTTAAATGTACCAGACAGCATATTAAGGGTTAAATATATTACATTCATTATCTAGTTAAAACCACAACAAATTTACATATGTTATCTTTTTTTTTACAAGCAAAAAAATTGATAATTAGAGAACTTAAGAAACGTAAGTCAGAATTTGAATTCAGACTGCTACAAAAGCATTTAATTACTTGTGAAAAAATAATTACTTCACCCTGAAGACAAAAGAAGTTATAGAATTTATCCTACCTAGCTATCGAAATGAAATCTTGAAATATTGTATTCACATATAACAAATGTCACTGAGCACCTAACATGTGCCAACCTCTGACTTAGAAGTTTAGACACTGGATTCTTAAGTACTAAATAAAACTCATTAAGTACTACGTATATATTATGACCATTGTGTTTATAATAATTATTAAAGCACCAAAGTTTACAAATGAATGAATTCTTTTTTCTTTGTAAATTAGAGCAGATTAAAGAACATTCTTATAACATTGTCACTCATCCATGTTCTGAAATCCTTTTTTTAAGAGGGTGACGATGAGGTAGAGGCATAGCTAGCAGGAAGGTAGTTGAATCTAGCCTGCAGGGAATACACCACAGCAATTAGAATAGTGTCATCTACTTTAACAGAGTTTAAACTATTATAATAGTATACTTAGGGGGAAAAGGAGTAGGGAATCAGGCGTGGGCATGGAAAATCAGAGATTGTGAATAGTAACCTTAAAAAAAACTCTCACTCACTGGTAATGACCATCTACCTGTCTGTCTCTAAATTCCTTAATCCTGAATTTGATCTCCCTGCAAACTCTAATACTAAGTCTGTCCTTAGATCCACAGCTGACTACAGCAAATTGAAATTTGCTCCTGTTCCTCCTCTACCTTCATATTTCAGGAACCAGTTTGTTTTCTTTTTGTTCTGTTTTGCTTTACTTCCTATTTTTCCCTGAAAACAGCTTTCTCTATATTCTTCCACCACCAATGGATTCATATTATTAAACTGGAACTTATTATACTCCAACGAAGGTTTGAAAAAGGTATGTGAGAAAAAAAAAAAAAAACTCTTACAATGATTACTAAATATCCCATCTTGCTTGCCTCTCTCCTATGGATTGATCTCCAAACATCAGATACATTTTTACCCTTGACCTTACTATATCATTTTGAATCTTTGCCCCAAAACTTGCCCAGATTTATTTATTAATTCCTTGGCAACTTATGCATTCCTTCCTTTACACAACAGAACAACTCTGGCCTTACTCTTTCCAATACTACATTCCCCAAATCAATCCCATCCTCAACTCTCCTGTCACTGTGCTGCTGAGTCACCAGGGAAGTGAGACAGGCCAGGCCAGGACACGAAGACTAGCCCAATAGAATGTGAAAGCAAGAGTGGCATACAGATCATGTTTGAAAAGTTCACATAGACAGGAACCATGGGTATCATGAATTCATTCAGGAAGGATCTGGGTTGGATACTAGATCCAACCAAAGAGACTCATGAGATACGGAATTTGAGTGAGCCAGCTGAGGTTGACTGTGAACATTGAATCCAAGTTAGGCACGATGAAACAAGCTAAAGGTCCTCAGAGATCCAGATTAAAATTGTGATGGATACAATGAGGTACTGGATAGAGTATGCATCACAAAACTAAAAATCATTTATTTGTAATATAAATAAATAGTCCAAACAGAATAAACAACAAATATGAATGATCCTAGGGCAATGACAAGGTGCCTCTTATTCTGATTATAAATGTCTTGCTTGGTGTAGGTAACCTTGAGTGCTCTTAAAGAGTGAATTGACATTATGATGGTACTTTTTTGTTAACAATTTTAACAAGTATTGTGCTACAGATTTTGATACTCTCCATTAAATTTGTAATAATTATGTACCCAAATATATAATATATTTGCCTTATGTTAATATTTTCTTCTCCCAGAGCATGTAAGCATGTCTGTTCACTCAGAAATTATCATTTAATCTAAACTGAATAATAATTTATTTACTCTATAACAAAAACTTCATCAGTTAATTTTTTTTAAGTAACTTCTCACACAGTAAAATGTTAAATGCTGTCATCTACCAAATAATATGCGTGTTTTATAACCTGTTGTGAAGGTCAGGAAAAGATAGATAAGAGAATTAAGGGAAAAAATTGTTGACCCAGTTCTGTACCAAAGTTAGAGTGAAAATGCAGATTTTTGCCCTTATCTTTGCCAGCACTGCTGTTGCCAAGTATGTTAATTACCTTATTTCCTCACTCTACCCTAATGTTGACTCTTAGTATACTACGTATTATACAAGGGCTAATTGCAAAGTTGTAAGTAAAGCTACATGAGATCTTCTGAAAAATGCATTCATGGAACCACAGCGTATTATAATTAAAACAATTTCCACAGCCTTGAAATCCTCGAAAGGCCCCAGGCTTGGTTTGGTTTGGTGCCAGAATATATCAGGTTGACAGCCAACAATCATTGCTTATTTCATTTTTTGTTAAATAAAGAGAAGCCTTCTGGCATACTACTGCATGTTACATCACCACACTACCACAGGAGTCTGATGAGTTTCCATTGATTGAAGTCAGCACTCGATATAAAATGATAGATGCTGGACTGACACGTGAGGACAGGACAGTCAATTTTATCTTGGCAAAAAAAATAAAAAAGAAGGGGGGCAAAGCTAGTTTCTCTTTCTTCAACAAATCAGTGTCATTCCTTTATGTTGTTTCTATTAACTTCTATCAACTGTACAGTATTCAGAAATAATTAATTAATATCACAAAGATCTAAAATTATAAATACATCCAAAGAAGGCATACAAATGGCCGAGAGGTATATGAAAATGTGTTCAACATCATTAATCATCAGGGAAATACAAAACCACAAAACCACAATGAAATATTACTTCACACCTGTTAGAATGGCCATTATCAAAAAGACAAGGGATACCAAGTGTTGGCAAAGATGTGAAGAGAAGGAAACCCTTGTGTACTGTTGGCAAGAATGTAATTTGGTAGATGCATTATGGAAAAGAGTATGGGGTTCCTCAAAATATTAAAATATTAAATATCAAAATATTAAAAATAGAACTATCACTTGATCCAGAAAATGTACCTCAGTTTCTCAAAAAGATATCTGCTCTCCTATGTTCATTGCAGTATTAGTCATAATAGTCAAAATATGAAACAACCTAAGTGTCCACAGAGGAATGGATAAAAAAAGTGGTATATATAATTGAATATCATTCAGCTATAAAAAAAGGGAAATCCTGCCACTTGCAATAATATGGATGAGGGTGGACATTATGCTGAATGTTATTTCAATTATTTGCCAGACACAGAAAAACAAATTCTGCACACACACACACACACACACACACACACACACACACACACTCTTAAAACATTCAACTCACAGAACCAAAGAATAAAACCTGAGCACCCTTTCATACAAATCATCCTCCTATTCCAAGTTCCCACCTTGACTAATTTCTCTAGAAATAAGACTTTTACCTCACATTCCACTTCTTTCTCCAGTGTGCTGTACATGCTTTTTACTGCCTAGCTCATAGCCATCTCCCCACCCACTTCCTTCCTTGTAAATATAACCCTAATTCTACACAAGTCTCAAGTGGCCATATGTGTTAAGGGAGGCTGAGCCCCTTCCCACCCCAATGGAATATTGTTGAGCCTCTGAATTCATCACCCCCAGAATTACCTAACTTCGGTTTTCTTGTTATACGAGATAATTTGTTTCTTGGATACATTTTATTGAATTTTCTGGTTTCTTTAAATAAACGTATTCTAAGTGGCATATTTCAGAAGTAAAGGCTAAGAAAACTGATTTTATTGAGATGATATTACATATCAGATTTATATACATTATTTGATTTAATTTTTATAACAACTCTGTGAGGTTCATATTTAGTCTCCATTTATAGATGGGGTCTGACTCAAAAGCCTGCATTTTCCCCATAAAGTTGAAAGTCATGACATCAAATTCTAGCATGCATCATTATGTGCTCCTTCTAGACATCCTTGACACCTGTTTCCGAGACCTCAAACTTCTCTTACAAATAACAAAGTGCTGCAGTAGAATATGGGGCTATGAGTATCGATTGACATATAAGACCTTTCAAACCTTTTTTATTTATTAACTGGTAAACTAAGACATATTACTAAGGCTCTAGATTCTGTATCATTATCCGTAAAAGGCAATAATGGTACCTACTCCTAAAGACTGTTATAAGTATTAGATTAGATAATACCTGTATAACATTTAGAAAATATCAATACCAATTTAGATATGTAAAATGTATGTCTTTATTTGTATGAATACTTCTATTGCAAAATGCACAGTCAATTGTTTTTTAAATCACATTCTAGAATTTTAGGTCTATGAAAAACTGCAGAGATGAAATTTAGTGATATTCTGCTATCAAGCAGTAAATTTTACCTAATTAAAAAACTAGCTCAGGGCAAAATATATAAATGACCTTCTTGTGTGTTACTTTAAAAAAGTTAAATAGAGTGAATTTATATCACTGTTATGATAATAATCATTTGAAATTAATGACCAGTTAAAACATTGCAACTCAATTACAAGGAAGAAGACAGAAGAGCGCATAGTGTTAAAATTTAAGAACATAGTAATCCTTACCTGGCTGACAACTTTGTATTGTTGTGTAGTTGAAAGAACACTGAACTTGGATCAAAAGATGTAGCTGGGATCAAGCCCCTTTTCCATTATTTATTAGGTCTGTAACTTTGTGTGAGTCCTTTACCATCTCGAAATCTCAGCTTCTTTATTCTTAAAATGGGGCTGACGATTTAGCCCTTTGCTTATCTCACAATGATTCTAATAACCAAAGAGTATACAGAAGACTTTTATACATTGAAATGTGCAATATACTTGTAAGCAAGACAATAAAAATTTCAGTTGACATAAATGGTGAAAACTTCAGACTCTGCATTCTGTAACGTGTTCTTCAAGTTTTTTTTTTCCCCCCTTAGGATATTTACTCATTACTTATTCCAAAGCATCAGCAGCCTTTTTGAAACCTCACAGTACTAACCCAGCAGTGCTAAGGACTGCTGAAGATTCAACCAGAGCCTTTTGATGATGATGATCTTTGATGGTTTCCCATATACAGAGCTGCACTCACTTTGCTCACTATAGTTGACAGATAGAGCTACAGGCTTAGCATGTGCTAGTCTGTTTAAGTCAAGGTTGGAAATCACTCATTCAAGAAACCACTCAATCACTCTATCTAAAAAACAAATGGATTAAAGAAAAACCAAGATGACTCAGACCCAATTCTGAAAGTGTTTTAATGGGGCATTGATTTAACCTCTCCTGAATATTTACTAAAAGTTAAAAATAACATTGGCAATACTCTTTGTGATACCTCTTCCAGACAGCTGTGACATCAGAGAACACTTAGAACATTGCATATAACACTTATATAAATAGCATCATCCTTATCTATGGTTATTTTTCTCATTCCAAAAGGCCTTGAATAAAATGAGCTATTTTCCAATAATGTCAGAAAGCTCTAGAAATTAGTAAGCTAGATATCACTACTCACATTTTCAGTTAGTATAATAGTCCAGGATTCTTTTTCACCATAGAAACTATGTTTTAAATACTGCTTAGATTCTCAAACTGGCTCAGAAACTGATAGCAAACTCAGTGAGATACAAAATGAGAAGGGTCTGCTCAGAAAACTAAGGTACTCACTGACACCATAGTGGACACTATACAAGAGCCAGAGCAAACTAGGAGCAAGAGGATTATATTCCAATTCTGGGGGCTATGTTCGAGGAAGAATACATCCAGAAAAGACCAGAGAATCACATGTTATCTCTCTCTTTCCTTTCATAGCCAAGCATCTAAAAGGGTAGTCTATGTTGGTTGACTTTTCTCCTGTTCATTTAAAAATGTATAATATTTGATAATACAAATGGAGATAATAAGTTTGGATATATTACAAACTACAGCATACATCTAGGAATGCAAACGCCCAGCAGTTCAAGGAAATGTCAAACTGTTTTCTGAAGTTATTGTACCAATGTATTATCCCCCTGGCAATATACAAATTTCCACATAGTTCTCTACCCTTCCTTTACTTGATATAGTTAGATTTCTTGATTTCTGTCTATGGGTATAAAATTATATCTTATTATGCTCTTAACTTGATTTTTTCTGATTATTAAAGAAATTAAACATTTTTTTATATATTCTGAATTTTGTTTCATGTCTGTTCATTCCATTTGTTTACTTTTTTATTAGGT
Organism: Macroglossus sobrinus; assembly: GCA_004027375.1. Taxonomy (NCBI): domain Eukaryota; kingdom Metazoa; phylum Chordata; class Mammalia; order Chiroptera; family Pteropodidae; genus Macroglossus; species Macroglossus sobrinus. Next base: position 602,634 of record PVKZ01000452.1, on the reverse strand, counting down.
TACTTGTTTTTTCATTGATTTATAAGGATTTTTAGATACGTGTATATATAATATTGGAAATGAATCCTTTGTTCGTTAGTTAAACGTGTTGTAAATTTTGTCTACAATTTACTGCTTGTCTTTTTACTTTATTTATTTTTTGATGAAGAGAAACTCTTCAATCCAATGGAGTTAAATTTTTATGTTAGTACTTTTTGTTTCTTATTTAAAAAGTCCTTTCTTACCAAGAAGGCATGAGATAGTCTCCTTTGATTTTTTTCTAAAAGATTTAACTATTTCACATTTAAGCCCTTAATCTACTTGGAAGTAATTTCTGAGCATGATGTGGTCCTCCAAAAACTTTTCAATCCATGCATTTTTAACTGTGCTGCAGACTTCCCCTAAAATTGCTCTGCTTCAGGTCATTGTTTTCACATTATCAAATCCAATAGGCTATTTCCTGTCTCTGATTTCCTTTTTCTCCTTATTATTATTATTATTATTATTATTATTATTATTATTATTATTGCATTAAAGAATCTCCAGAACGCTTTCCTTTTTGAAACTCTGTCTTTCACTTCATCTGTTAATCACTCTTCCCCATCTTTATTGACCTGATCTTTTTTGGTCTTCACAGCTTTCTCTATCTGCATCCTAAATGATGGTGTGATCCAGGAGCCCATCTTGACCACTCTACTTCTCATCTATTTGATTTTTTCCAGTGCTCTTCTACACAAGTTTAAATAGACAATATATTCTAATGACTCACACATCCATTAAACTCAGTTTAGGCTGTGTCCATAATTCTAGGTCCTTTTAGCCAAATGCCTATTGGATAGCTCTTAAAATATCTAACTAAGGCATCTCAAAATAAACGTTTTTAAGAGAACCTTTGTTTCATTCCTCTGCCTTCCAAAATCTGCTCCTCTTGCTTTGTTACCAAACTCAGGGACTGATACTGCCCTATACCTGGCCAAAAAATCAGAAATAGAAGCCATCCTACTTCCCTTGCAATCGCTCTTATTCATCCTCTACATCTCATCAATCACCTAGTCCTATGGATTCTTTCACCTAAATGTAGCTGACATGCGCAGACTCCTTTCTGCTGCTACCTTAGTTCAAGGATCCATCATTTTTAACCTAGGTTGTTGCAGTAGGTGTTAAAACTCTTTTCCTGGATCCAAACTGGTCTTCCAGAAACCATCATCTGCACCTGTCAGAGTAATCTTCATAAAATACATATCTCATCATGAGGCAGGAAGGGAAAGCCCTATCCTTACATATACAAATTCCTACACCCCTCAATCCGCATGCTGCTCCCGACCATACTTCCAGGCACACTATTCCAGACAATGATGGCCATCAATCCTCCTGAAATGTCCATCATAGAAACTTGTGCTGAGCTGTCACACCTGGATTAAGGAGGATGCTTTGCCTACCAGTACTTGCTTGGGCCAGTTTCTGGCCCACCAAGCTACCACATTAAGGACATTCACCTTAGCTCCTCCCTTTATTAAATTACCGCATGTGAACCCTCTTCTTAGCCCTTTTACTCTGATCACTGAATCTCCCTTTCCACAACTAAATGAATCTAAATTCTTCACCAAATCTTTTCTATAGCTCCTCACCTGAACTAAAATCGGACTCACCTAAAGATATATCAACCATTACAGATCATGCAGGTACTTTTCTTACCCAATACCTACCACACAGCCTGCAGGAAGTTCCTGTCATCCTTGCAACTCAATACTACCTCCAGGCTGTGACTGCTTCACGTTTATGTAAAATACTCTCTTCCCTGTGTTGTTCTGCTGCATGAACCTGTATTCCTCATAGTGTCTTTACCTGCAGATTTTCTCATCCTGTCTCCTTTCATCGACAAATTTAATATCTGCTACAGTCTTTTCCATGTCATACGTGTGTTCAACATCATAGTGTCATAAATATTTACAAAGACAACACACGCAAACTTTGGCTGTTCATTTCTTGACCTCAGCCCTAGTAACCTATGACTTAACTTTTCCACTGTTCTTCTCACTCTACATGTCTTCTTTTTGAACAATTTTGTCCTTTCCCATAGTTCTAAGAACTTTCTGTATTCCTACCAGAATTCTATCTCCAGCCATACTCATACTTTGAGCTCCAAATGTATATCTTTAACTCCTGCTGAATATTTCCATTTAAATGTCTTCTAAACACTTTAAAATCAAAACTGAATTCATTATGTTCATCTGTCTTCAAACTTTCTCTTCCTCCATTTTACCATATGTCAAATAATAGTACCACTATCTAGCCAGTTACAAAGGAGTCTTTATTTCCTCCCTTTTGTTCATTCCTCAAATTAAATCAATCATGAGTTACCACTTCCTAAATATATCTCAAATCTCCTTCCTTATTTCCTTCCTCATGCTGCCATCCTAGATCAAACAACTGTACTCCTTTACCTGAGACAGCAACATCCTTTTCATGGGTTCCCCTTTCTCTAGCCCTTCTTTGTCATAATGTAGCTTCACATGTCATGGCAGCAGGAGTCATTTTCCAAAAATGCAAATCTGTTCATGTCCCCTGTTAAAATCCCTTGGTAAACTTAGCACTTCTTTCCTGATCTGAAATGGAGTTGGGGAGTGGCAACGGGGCATAGTTCCTGGTCCCAAA